>QANU01001262.1:274587-339448 GCA_003254905.1 Nissolia schottii
AAAAAAAAAAAAAATTCACGGGCTCACAGGCCGAGGCTTAAACGGGTCCGTCCATTTTTTTTTTATATTTTTGAGAGCCTATTTTTTGCAAATAAAATTCGTCCATTTAATCGGGTAAACGAGCCAGACTCATTTTGATAGCCCTAGTCGTCTAATACTCCACTATGGTATCAATTTGTTGTCATACTTTAATTGGAGGGCTAGCTAGCTAAATTTGAGTACTATTACTTATTTTTATTTGACACGAGTATTATATAACTTAGTGAAATAGAGAGGGACTGTTCTAGGTGTTTCTTTATATCCAGCACAAACTTCATTTGTCCATTCAATGAGCTAGGAACACAAATGGGATTTGGAGAACGGAATAATTGGGCATAAAAGCCTTGCTCCCCTTCAATAATCAAATTAAGACTCTCTTTTAATTTAAGTCTCTCTCAATTGAAAAAGCATCCACTCAACGTCACTATTATTAAACTAAATGACCCTTCTTATTTCGGTTTTAGTATTTGTTAAATGTTTTCTTAATCATTTTTTTTTTTCGTTTATTTAAAAAGGGCATCTTGTGGCCATTATTTGAATCATTGCCACTTCTTTGTAATAAACGCTTACATATTGAAGTTTTTTTTTTTTCTTTGATTTAATACTTGTTCCTACAAGTGTACCCCTTGATTTACAGTGTGAGTAGCTCCAAAGAAGCTGACCAGATCCCTTTGACAGAAACGAAGTGTAGAAAAATACAATTTACACATCATTAATACAACTAATTGAAGTTAACAGCTAGGTTATTAAATGCTTCTTTAGCATATTAACTATATTTGGTTTCGTTAAAAGTAATATATCCACGGATAGAGTTTGATTAAACTTGCTGTCGCGGCACAACTATGTGGCCTAAGGAGAGTAGTAAAATTGAATTTATTTATCTTATTGATTAATAATCCACCTTACAAAGATTGATATGGCTCGTGCCGGATTATTATTATCAAACCTTGTGACGTGCATTTTGAAGCATGTTTCTGTAGATTTTAGGTGAGCAACTTTGTTCCTTTCGATATATGCTCAAAAAATTCAAATAAGATTGGTTTAATGGAGATTTAAGAACTCTCACCTGCCACGCTTGTGGTTATTGTACTTGTTCAGCTTGGTTGAGTTGTGTTTTTCTGTTTTTGTCTATATTCTCTATATATGTTGGAAGCCTCACATTGGATTGCACTTGCACTTACTATCCCCATACCCTAATTTCTAAGCATGATAATGTTAGATAGCTATTATAATATTAAGACAACCCTCCCCTGAACCAATTTGTGAGGTTGAGTTAATCCAACGCAAATATCAATATTACCGACAGATCTTACAACTAACAAATAAACAGTAGAAATGGCATAGAAAATAACTACTTTCAAAATTACTGTCTAGAATCAGGGAATCACGCTGGAGGTTTGACCTCTATCTCATTTACACTGCGAACGTAGATAGCAGGAGAAATGGGCAAAACAGGTTAAAACTGGTTAAGAGGGGTGAGAGAAGGAGAGGCCCCTCTCTTCAAATGTGTAGCTTGATGCAATGGCCAGGAGGAGTCCATCTCTACTACATGAAAGAGTAGCAATATTGTAGACAGAGCAGGGTTGTAGAAATCACTAATGCATAGGCAATTCACATCTTGAATGTAGTTTCATGCAGCCTCCACAGATCCTAATTAAAAACGGGGAAGAACAACCTCCACGGAGGAATGAAATAACATTCGAATGTTAACTAGGCTGTACTAGGAGCGCCATAAGTTACAACTTGCAATGTTGTTGCGTGGAACAAGTCGTAAACAGAAATCCTCCTACAATCTAGTGTAGTGGAAATAGTAATATCTCACTCCGCCGCCTCTCCAAGTATACATAAACAAAAAACAAAAAAAAAAAGAAAAAGAAGAAGAATAAGAAAACATTCTCATTCCCAACGCTAATAATTCTGACAGGCTCAAAAGGGGGCACATGAAATGAAACGCCGCACCCATGAGATTCCAAGAGGAAGGCTGGCTGGCCTATTGTCTGTTTCATGCTCTCTGGTCATTCACATGATTCGGCACTTCTCCTTGGCTGTCCAAGGGCATATATTGTGCCATGATAGCTCTGATCTCGGAATCCATGTATTGCTGCAAACCAATAACACCTTTAAATGTTAGATAATCACCAATCGAGCATCATATGCTGCTTTGTTTGGCCAATTTTACACTTCTCATCGGATTGTAGTGCAACTCAGCACGCTATAACAATGCTATAGTAGATATTTAGCATTAGTAGCATCATCACCAAACCAAGAGACAACCAAACAGAGCACTTACCCTTATTCTATATTTGTACACAAGGTATGCCCCACCAGCAGCCATCACTAGGCCAACTAAAATGACCCAAAAAGCAGCCCAAACAGATTTTCCCTGACTTGCAGTTTTACCTGTGGGGAACATGAAAACAAGCATTACAACAAGCACATAAAAATGTTGATGTAGATGGAAAAAGTATCCAGTGCATTTAACTCACTTATGCAGGTATCATGGTCCTTGATATACAGAAGACCCCCACTACAAGTGCAGTCATAGCTTCCCCATGTATTCTGGCAGCTACATTCGGGGCACTGACAAGCTCTCTTCTCCTTGCATTCATTAATGTCTGTAAAGATCGAACAGAAGAAATTCAACTTCAGATATTCATTTCTTTTTTCAGTTATGCAGAAAACACACACTACATATTATCAAGTTGACAATTCTTGTTCAAACCCTACGACAGAGATGACTCCAACAGCTACGTGTGGTGACAAGTTAAAGGTGTGTTTGTTTCAGCTTAGTGAAAATTTGTTTTAATAATATAACTTTTCAGTGTTTTTTTCTTCCCCCAGAAGCTACACTTTCTAAATAATGGGGAAAAAAAAAAACTAAAATAGCTTTTATTTTTGGGGGGGGGTGTTAGCTTTTCATTTTTCCTTTTTTGAAAAACTTATCTAATTATCTTATTCTTTTACCTATGTCTATCAATTAAAAAAAAACACTTATATTAAAAATTCAAACAAATGGGCCAAAGTCACATTTTATCGAAGAATAATTTACATAAAAGCCACCATTTCACTGTGACTGTAAAATGTCTCCAATTAAACAACCTGAGAAGACATTACATATTATGGACAGAAGAAGAAAACAATTTTGACCCAGGTTCCAGCATTAAGTACTGATGTTGTCAAAGAAAAAAAGAAAACCATGAGTCCCATCAAAATTTCATAAATATTTATACAAGACATCTAAGAATGAACATATGCACTCACAATTGATAAAAGTATTAAAAACAGAATGCAGGAAACTATTCATGGTGTGTATTGTATTTAGCATTTACCATTCTGCTGTAGATAAACTCATCAGGATGTGACAATTTGCTCCAGGGAGAAGGGAAAATAAAAAATGAAAAAGGTTAGTATTCCTCACCTTCACAATTGTTGACACCATCACCTCTAAACCCTGCAGGACACTGGCATTTAACCCCTCCATTATCCTGTTTCCAAAGTAGCAACAGTTTATGTATTAATCCACATTCTAAATTCTAACTTATATCAGGTTTACGAACCAATAAAATAATTATTGAAGACAAAATAAGCTGAACAGAATTGGGTCAATAAACTTAGTTACTAACCGTGCAAGCAGAAAATGCATGCCCATTCCGAGCATCATGCCAACAGCCTCCATTATTTATCTTGCAACGCCCAGGTCCACTAGCTGCAAAGCCAGAATAAACTAGTTAAACAAAACAATTAATGGACATGGAAACACACATTAAAAAAGAATCACAGATGTCCTACAACTAAAGGATTGTCAAACCAGGCTACAAACAGCAAAGAAGTGATGGCTACATGGAATAGTAATAGTAAATCCTCTTAGAAGTAAGTTTACGCAGACAGAAACATGAACTTTAATGTTTTTTAACCTTCACAAGTTGTATAACCATCTCCTTTGAACTGCACACCATCAACCAGGGGGCATTCACATACTCGCCCACGGAATGTATCCTGAGCAGATATACACATATTTAAGAACATAGAAAACTATAAATCATAGAACTCTTAGATAGTTGTTTACAAACAGATAAATACCTTGCATGCAGTGATGTTAGCTGCTTTATCCTGCCAACAACCACCATTGGATGTCAGGCACTCATTTGTCTCCATATCTGCCCAGAAAAGTTTGCCACTCCGAAAGAATCAGGTCCAAAACAAACAAGTCTACAAAGTATATTTCCCTTGCATCAAAAGAAAGTAAACATTTACCGCTGCTCAAACAAACAGCTGGTTCAGTAGCTTCCTCAAACCCAGAACATATAGCCTTTAGAACAGCAACTTTCTCCAATTTACCTGGAATGTAAAAAATTAAAAAAACATATTTTAAAAAGAAAAAACTTTGAGAATTGGAAATCCAATCACTACCAACCACACAATCATGCAGTGTACAAACCTCGATATTGTCGATTATTGACAACAAGAGTAGGCAATATGGTGACATCGCCCCGTGACCCCTTCCCAATCTACAGAAACTAGTTTGTTAAACATCTCTATAGAAGTATACTGAAACAATCAATTAAAAATGGTAACATTAACTAATAGCATTAGCAACAATAAAGAACAAAACCTGGGCATCCTGTTCTTGTTTCAAAACAGCATTGTCAGAATCAGCATCAGGATCTCCCATGCACTTTTCAATCTTGTCCATATCAAGACCTACAGATGTTGAATAAACATTTGAAGGTCATTATCACCAACCATGACAAAACATAATAAGCAATAATGATCAACTCACCCAGTGATTTAATCACAGAATCTGCACATTCCTTATTGTACTTTTTATCCTTCATGGGGCACCTAATTTGAAAATCAGTGGCATAGTCCCACCACACCCAAGGCTTTCCGGTTTCATTTGCCACCTTGAAAACACATAGCTGCCTTAAATTTTCAATAACCACGTCTTTCCCATCATAACCCGTGCTGAAGTCCTGCTCAGGATCTGGAGCGCAATATCGTCCATGATTTATGCACTGGGACTTGCACTGTTTGCTTAATGTGAATGCCTGTGGACAGTACCATGTTATATAATGGGGTGCAAACTGAGTGTAGCCACCTTTCTCTAGTATCTGTGCCGCACCCTTGAAATCCTTAATGAAGTCCATCAACATATTACATTTAACTCCACATTCATCATTGCTGTTGGTCCATAACTCATACTCCACCCGATCATCTGGGTGTGGCACAGCCTCTCTCCAATCAAGATTTACATTGACCATATCACCACCACTTATAGCATCCTTCAATTTTTGGCCAAAAGCTTTTCCAATAAGAGCAGATGGTATTGTTATGTTCTCTATGTATTTCGCAGATGATCCATCCTCTTCAGGCGTGTCCATAGTTATTAAGGGTTCATCAATATCATCTGCAACAAGAACCGCAGAAGCTCCAGCCTTCTGGGCATTCCAGACCTTCAAAGCAAAGAAGCAATCTGCAAAGCATCGCGCAGAAGCACAAACAATGCCCCCATGAGATAACATCACATAAACATAAAGTCGCATATCAAACCGTTCAAATAAACTAATGAAGCAAGGCAACTAATGGGTTTTTTTTTTTTTCTTTTTCTTTTTCTCTCCTAACAAAAAAAGGAGTTAATAATCCGAATTAATTAGAGAATAAATTTATGTGGGCAGAAAAATGAAGCTAGAATCTAACTTAGAGCAGCATACTCTGCATGAAACAAAGAGCAATGCAATGGAACTACCACACCACTGACAAAAAGAAACCAACTTTGGCTCAGGAACAAACAACATGCAGTGAGAAATACGAGCTACAAAATTCAGAACTGCTCTAAAGTCTAAATTAGTAATAAAGAGCAAGCTCAAGTAAGAAAAAAAAATGGGTCAACCAGCATGAAGATGGAAGCATGAAAGAAGAAAACAGTGGAAGCAAAAGAAATCTCACTTCCGCGATCGAGCAAAACGACGGCGGGAAGAGCGCCAGGCTTGGATTTGAAGGAAATCCCAAACTCATCGAACTCTTTACAGCCCTTCTTGTTATCCTTTGGGTACACCACGTTACCGGCCATGCTTCCTCCGTACTGAGGTATCCCGAAGTTGCCAATCGCACTGTCATGCGTCCCTCTGATCTTGTCCGGCGACGTCACCCTCAAGCTGTTCTTCTCCACCACGAACCTCGCCATGGACAGAGGCAGCAGAAACCCTACAATCATCAAAGTCACATGCCATCTCCAAAGCTTCATCTTTTGGGGGGCAGTTGCGTTACCCCACACTCAGACAGGGATCGGGAACCTCACTCGGCTATTCTGAATTTGTGATCAAAATAATCAGAATGGATAAAATGGAAGCTTTACTTGTTGGAGAAAGAAGCAACAAGTGAGTGACCAAAATGTTGCTCTGTTTTCACAAATTCAGAAATCACAAAATGAAGACATGTGTCGCCTTATTTTCTTCAACATGTCTCTTCTCTCCTCTCCTTTCCTTTATTAGAAGAAAGGCCTCCTATCAACCCGGTGTAAATCGACGTGACCCCATAAATTCAATCTTTTAGATGATTTACTGAATTAAAGTGGGCATGTTAAATTTAATTTCTATAAATTAAAAAATATTTATCATATATAGCATTTGAGTTTGATACTTAAATATGGAGATTTTAAGCCTTATCATCAGGTTAACATATTATTTTAGTTATATAATTTAATTAATAATATATATTAAGTGAGATTAGTCCACGGACGGATGAGACGATCTACTGAACTTAACCATCCACGCTTTTATTCTTTAATAATTTTAATTTAATGCTTGGCCCCACAAACCCAGCTGATGATAAACACGTATATCTATTTTATTCTCAGCGAAATTTAATTATTCATAAACATTTTTTTAATAACAAACATCAATTATTCACAAATTAACAAGATCACGCTTGGTGTGCATATAATAAGCAAAATAATATAATAAGATCTTACGGAACACATGGTAATACTAAATGAGAATATAATTTATGTAAAATTTTCTTCATACATTTTTCACTCAAACTGTGTGTTTTATCCTATTCAGTTGAGTTATTTCAAATTAAAAAACCGGCAAACCACTAGTCCATAATGAAGTGGTTATTATATTTGGTAAAACAATTTAACTTTCTTTCCTTTTTCTTCTGAAATGATCCTAAGCTGAGTGGTTCATGAAGTAGTAGCCACTAGCCATGCAAGAAAATGCCAAAATCAGGGAGTGGAAGCACTTACAATTTGAGTTTCCACTAATGCCCAAAAGTATTGTGTCCAGAAAGAGTTTCCATGGGATCTTAATTTGTAGATGGCCTAACTAGGAAAGTAAATTTAAGATTTATGTTCCCAAAAGAAATTTATTAAATAAATATTACAGTTTTTTTTTTTACTTCTAGAATCTAGTAATAATTAAAATATATTTCATTAAAAATTATAATTATTTTACTGAATATATTAAATTGCTTTAATGCATTTGTTTAATTTTTTTTTGTTGGTAGATTGCTTTTTAATGTATTTCTAGAAAAGTAAATTTGACGCATATATCAAGGATCATGGCTAACTATACTATTGGATATTTAATTGTGTATACTTCAAAAAAACATGTATATTTAATTACATTAAGAAAACGTTTCATCTTAGCTGTGTTAAAATATGAGCAATAGGCCAAAAATGACAAGTATCAACCAGTACCTATTTGACAAGTAGACTGAATGACTCACTCGGACCAATCGAATGAGAACGCAGGTGACAAGTGTTGGATATATTTCATCGAGGTGTGTTTGTATCCTCATATTATTAAGCCTTTTCATTTTAATTTTATATAGCTAGTATATATTCACCCCTGAACACTTGTTTTTATTTATTATTATATATATTGTATGGCATTAATCACGTGGTTTTATCTGTCTATATCAGCACCATAAAGTGGTCCACAAAAATTAAGGGTCCATATAGAATCCGTAGGCAAAGTTAAGGGGAAGAGGACACGGAGCAGTGAAGCTGAGACCCGAGACCTCACCGTAATAAATTTCATTGCAATTGAAGAGTCATTATCGACCAAGCCGAGAAGAGAGCATTAAGAGTTAAGACAAAAGAAGCCACTAAGGTAAAAATAAAAATAAAAAATACTAAATCAGTGTTCTAAGGATAAGTCTAAAAGAAAAGTTCTGAAAGATTTTTATTACATTCAATCAATGTATTGAAATTTTATAAAACTTATCTTTTCAATGTTTTTAAAATTTTTTAATTCATTAGCAAGTGCCAACAAAATCAAAAAAGAAAAAAAAATACTGGTAGTAGCTAAGGATGTTGTTCTATGCGTTTCTCTCTTAAATATAGGCATGACTGGAAGGACAAATGTATTCCTATAGTTCCACATGGCCTTGGGCATCTGTTAATTCAGATTGGAAGATATGGTTGCACTTAAAATTTTGCAGGGGATTGATTCACGTGAATGATTTGCAATGAAGCAGCAGAGCCATTAATGGTTTTTTGGGTTATGACTAATGTTCATAGGGCTGCAATGATGAAAACAGCTCTGCTAACAAGCACAATTACAATTAATAGTGCACATATAAGCACAATGAAGATAGAATTTTGAAGTGGTTCTCTCTCCTCTTTTTGAAATGACTGCCCAAGATGCTTGAAGCAAAAGTCTAACACTAAAAACTAATTATATATGCACTAAAAGCAACAAGTGTATTAAGTAAGCCTAATGAGAGATTTTAAGCTTCGTTTGTATATGTGACGGCCCGCGACGAAGAGTCTGTCGCAAGGGCGCAGACCAGTTTTGGAGATGCATTGTTACACATATAGCTCGTTCTAGTGCGTCGGCAGCAGTGAGGCACTGCAGCGCGCGGTTGTTGATCAAAAACCCTAACCCGCTCCCTTGGATCAGAAGAGGGTCCGACCCGCCTTTTTGGCCACCTCTCCACCTATATATATAGAGTTCTCCTTTCCCCCTTTCAACTCGCTCAGAACTTTAGATTCCTCTTCTCTCTAAAGGGCGTTCTCGCTCAATTTCTTCTCTCTTTTTGTGAAAGACGCAACATCTTTATCTATGGTAAGTAGTCAGTCTTTTTTAGGATGACCTAGGGTAGTAGGCCATGGCGCCACTACTTTGGTAGTGATGGCCCTATGGCAGTCCACGGCCGCTGTGGCGATGTCGAGTTGCCGTAGTGATGCCAGATCGCTATCACAAGGCGTATAATTATGTTTTCCTTATGGGTTTTTGATGGTAGTTTATGTTGGCATTCCCAGGTGACAACAGTACACCGCTTGGAGCCCCCATTTCCAGCTCCTCAGTTCCACGAAATTTCAAGTGAGTGGAGGTCTCGGCGCGTCAACGGTTCCACTTCGGTGGTCCATCAATAGAGTCAATTGTGCATTATAACATGTTATTATATGCTTAGTAGTTGACAATTGTCATGCTTACATGATATATTATTTATGATATGTTTATGCTATGATAAGGCAAAAACTTAATACTATAAGTATGATATCCCTTAGAACTGTTTGGTGAGGATTACATAACAGACCTTAATAAAGACTCCGGTTAAGGAACGGACCCTAATTAAGGGCAGGTTCTAAGAAGGCAAGACTTGGTACTTAAGTTGTTCATTGTGACCCACCTCTCCTACCTAAGAATCCTCCCCTAAGTATGAGACCTCATTTCTTGATCCTGAACAAATAAATAAGATTAACTAACTAGGATTCCCCTGTCATGATTGGTAGACTTAGGTTCTAACAATTTGGGTAACCAAGCTAGCTCACCTAAAAGACTTTACAAATAGTAAATCCTAGGATAGATGACCTAGAATAATACAGGGTCAACGACCCCATAGATCAAACTTAGATTCAATAGATTTTATGAGCGTCAGACTCCTCAGACTTAGGATATGCGTACCCTCACAAATATCTGAGTTGCGTGTACTGAAATCACTCGGATTTATCCTGGTGAAGCAAGGTCGAGCCAAAGTTCCCTTGAATTCGAGGATCGAGAGACATCTCTCCTTATGCCCCTTCGCTAGGGAGGCAGGCATACGCTGTACATATCAAATTTACTTTTCAGCAGTATTATTCAGTTATACTTTACAGTAATTATTCAGATTTGCTTCGATATCTGTTATATTTATTTATTCAGCATATGTCATGACTATATGCTGTATATGTTGTTTGTGTAGTACCGAGGTACCCATCACTGAGATGACATACTCACCCCTCTGTCAATATCAAATACAATAGAGAACAGTGAGAACGTCCTCCTCGTCCAGTAGAAGTGAGGATTCAGCGTCAGTGGTAAGTTCCGCTTTGCAGTGGGATCTACCAGAGTCATGTTAGATATGCTCCAGATGTTTAGAGCAGGATCCCTCATTTTTTATTTTAGCATTTTATTTTTCAGTCATGGTATCAAACACTATGTAACTCAACATGGATGAATTTGAACCATTTATATGACAGTAGTTATTTTATAAAATCTGTTATTTTTAAAATAAAGTTATTTATTTATTTTATGAGCATTTTTATGTACGTTAGTATGCCATGTCAAAACTTCCGTAAGGCAATAATTTTACGTGCAGTCACGTCCTAAGTTAGAGCGCGAGAGTATGCATAGCTAATTTGCTTTTGATCAAATATGTCTTTCCTTTAAATCATTTGACATTTGTGTGACACTTTTCAAGTATGTCCAAAGCCATGGCAGTTCTTTCAACATTCTGCAAGAGGACACCATATATTTTCTCTTTCACCCTTCCACATGCTTCTAACTCAGATTCTCCAATCATATTCATATCCAACCAATCATTCACCTTCTTCATTTGGCGCATCATTTCAGCTACTTCAAAATTTGACTTAGGCATGCTTTTGCTTTGGCTTTGAACCTCATCTAAGTAGTTCTCAACATGAGCCAAAAACCATTTTCTACCTTCACCCTGCAAACTACTTGTCAGCTGATCAACAGCATATAAACACTTCCTTTTTCCCAATCTGGTGGATTGCTTTCAACTGTTAACCCAATGTGCATATCATTATTATTCTTCTTCATCCTAACCAGGGTTGTGCCTTTCAGTGTGGCACAGATTTTTGTGCCGAATTTTTCAGTTGTGCTTGATGGCTTCTGCATGGAAACAACATTAGTGGAAGAAATAGGACCAAGATCAAATGTCATAGCAGCTTTGATCCAGGAAGTTGCATTTTTCTTTCTCTCTAATGCCAGTTTTAGTGCTTCTCTGACTGAACCAGGGGTGCTCGGATGACTGTCATTTTCTCTTATCGGAGTAATGTAGTTAAGTGACTGAAGAATCAGTTGAGTATGACTCATGTCATCTTGAAGGTTGAAGAATGTATCAACTGATGGCTGCTGATTATTTTCCTTGGCCAAATATTGAAGCTTTGAGTATATCCTACCAAGAATGAAAACTAGTAATAAGGAAGGTAACAACTAGCCAATTACAACCTAGAATTCATCTTAATTGTCATGTTATTTTTAAAAGATCATAAATGCACCAATCATGATTCCTGAGGATGGGTAAAAGGAGAGGAATTGCAAGGAATTAATACTCCATCAATTCATTTGCATTTAAAAAAAAGTATGGAAAGTATGAATCACAAAGATGATTTGTCAAAGGTAAAAATTTTCTTCTTGCTCTACGAGCATCTAAAAATTTATAGAGGAACTAAATACCTTAAGCATTTAAGAATTCTCTCAGCAGCGGAGGCCTCTTGAAGAGCATCTACTATAGCAAGCACAACTGCTTCTTTGAGCCTCAATACCTCCTATGATTATAAATGGTAAATTACAACTGACAACATATAATGTATATCAGTATATGCATCTACACCATTTGTTGACGCATGATATGATGATACCTTGCCATGCTTCTCTAAGGTCGAGGGAAGATGTGTCCACAAAATCTTTGTCTCTTCCATAGTCTTGTCGTTTGCTACACTGAGAATGGAAGCAGGGTCTATTAGTTTATCACAACTCTTCACTGGTATAGAGTTCTTGCTCTTGTTGGAACTTCTAATTAATTTCGTAGCTAAACCTATATGTTTTACTTTAGATTTAGAGTTTGAGTTGTCTTCAAAGCTATCATGGCTTGCTGGGCGAAGTAGAGAATTCTGTAAGCAATCCACGAAAATAATAGACCGTGTCTCATGAATAGAAATATTGAAACTGATATAGATTTTCAATAGTCATAAATAGCCTCAAGTTCAAATAGTGCAAGCAAAGTTGAAAACATCCTTTGGATTACAGAATGACAATAAAATGGCAACACACAACGCTATCAAATTTGCAATTTCAGGCTTAATACTGTCATATCAAGGGTAGGATACTCTTCTCTTTGCCAATGATGTTTAGGCAGCTAAATTGCCCCATGTCTAGAGAAAGGTTGTGGTTAGTAGAATGAAAAATGAGATAGTGAGGAAAAAGAAAAGACATAGGGGTGATGACAGTGAGAGATATTTATAAACTTAAATAAAAAACCTTGTCAAAACTTTTTCGAACTTCCTATTTCCACTCATACAAATGACTACTCAAATTCAGAATGTTGAGATAACTATAATTCCAATGTCATCCAAATTTGAGGTTAATTCAACATTCCTCAAATTAAGAAAAAGCTTGTTAGATTCGAGAACAAGATTTAAGAGGCAAGTTAGGAACTAGGAAGTTTACATGTGCACTACGACAACAAGCAGTGGGTGTTATATTGACGACATGTTTGACAACAACACTTGCATGATCCATGCTTTCCCTGCAACTCCAGCTTCTTCTTTTAACACTAGCTTGCTCGAACGACGACGAGGTGGTGAAGGGGGGAGAGGACGTTGTAATAGTATCAACAAAACTCTGTACGCAGCAATCTTGAATGGCCTTTTCAGAATTACTACAACTTCTTCCCCTGTGGGCTACTCTTAATGCACTCCAAGAGCGAGGCCTTTCCCATTAGAAATTCTGCTTGGGAACCTCATTCTTGTACGTAGGAGAATCAGAGAAGCTTAAATCTTGCAATTTATCCATAGAAACAAGGTCTTGGGGCGTTTCCAATGCAGGGGATGAGCTTCATGCCTCTAAGCGTTGGGACTTGATGTTGTTGTGGAAATGAAGAAGAGTGATCCAATAATGGCAATTCCAAAGCATCAACGTAGATTAACTGCCCAATTTGGAGGTCATTGCAAAGAACCATGTCATTGTGTTGGTGGGGCAAAGAAACGTACATGGCATGGGAAGAGTCAGAGACCTTCAAGTAGAAACCCTATTTGGGCTAGAGGTCACCCTCTGTTGAAATAGGGATAATGCTTCATATTTGTAACATGCAGGGCATTTCATCTTCCACCCTCTTCTTCTTCTTCTTCTTGCCCCTACTACCCATTTCACGGAACAGATTCTCAAGGACCCCACTACTCAAAAGTTCTATCTTTTTTATTTCTTTTTCTTTTCTATGAATCAGAAGGAGGCGGAGGAGAAGAAAAGCAAGCGCAAGTCATTTGGAATTTCATCTTAATCAATGAATGTAGTAATTGTAAATTCTTTAAAAATGAGAAATGAAGGGTGAGGATAAAAGAAAAACAGAAAGAAAGAGTGTGGGATTTGTTCTTTGTTGATAGGGGAGAGAAGAGATGGGGGGTATCTATAACTACGTACAAACTAGAAAGTCAGGTAGAAGTGGAACAAGAAAAGAAAAGGTAGGTAGTTAATACCGTTTATTTGTTTGCGTAATCAGTTAAGGAGGTTCCCATCCCATTCAACAATTTTTGTTGTTGTCCGGTCATGAGACGTTGGGCTTGCTTTGGACCTTGACTATCTATCTTACCATATGGGCTTATCAAAGGCATTCAATTCAGACCCAAAAAACATTCATTGGACCAAAAAATCAAAGTCAATTTTGACTAACCTAGATTTGTATATCTCTTTAGTTCTTATGACTCTAAACAAAAAAAGAAAAACACAAGAAATAAGCAAAACGCTAGAGGAAGGGGTTGAACCTTCGACCTTGTGGTTAACAGCCACACGCTCTAACCAACTGAGCTACTCCAGCTGTTCGCTTGTTTGATTAAATATTTAGAAATGTAATAAAGTTATACCCATACACAATATATTTGACCGAGCATACCAGCTCACCTCATAGACCACAGCATGTGACAGACTGCAAAATCGTATCCAAATTGCATCACTAACTAACCAACCAACCAACTACTACAGATAACATTGGGAATCTGAGATTGAAGTAACCAAAACGTGTGGAGAATGAAGATAGCAGAGAGGGTGGTGAGACTAGCGATCATGTGAGTGAGGGAGGGAGGCATCTTGACCATTTCCTTTTACAGACAACTGCTCCCCAGTTCATGCTTGGCTCGCTATAATTGCCAAACTACAGGGTAGTACAACAAGCCCCATAGTATAGTAGTAGTGGGAAGATATTAACATGTAACAACAAAAATAGTAACAATAAACCAAAACCACCTCTTACAAATTAGTACAATTATTACACATGGAACAAACAGCAAAGCCTAAAGCGCTCATTCTCCTCCTTATTCTCATCCATGCTTGCTTGGTCCATTCCCGAAACCTAGCAACCTCTCCTTCTCCAGCACCCGTGCGTTCATGCTATCTGTCTCCTATATATCAAAGTTCTAATATTTCCTTTTTTATTTTTTGTTCCATTTTCTGGTTTAACTAATTTCAATGAATCAATCGTCCTTCTAAATTTCAAAAAAAAATTTCAGGCAAGTGTTCTCCCCGGAACATATATGAGGGGGTTGAACCACCCTCCTCCACATGAAGAAAGGAAAGCAAAACCAAGATGGGGGTCAGTTCCAGCTACATGCCATTCAAAGTGCAACCAGTGCAGGCCTTGTGTCCCTGTTGAGGTCTCCATCAGAACAATGGCAATGGAAGAGAATCCATACTATCCCATTGCTTGGAAGTGTATGTGCCAGAGCAACTTATTTTCACCATAGGACAAACATTTCCATTTTAGTTTTATATAGAATGATATTATGAATAATATGCTATGAACAATTAATGCTAGTGAGCCTCTAAAGAATGTAACTAAAATTCTTAACACAATTAATTATGATGTTGGTTGAATGAAAATAGTAGTGACTAAAGTCACTTATTCATTTAAAAATCAACAGTCATGTCACATCACTCTTACACTTATATTCAGATAAATTCTGATTGTCTAGCATTATTTGTTGTATAATATCGTTGGTTCAATTAAGTTTAATGAGTTTATGTTACCAACTTTAATCTCTAATCCAGTTTTCCTTCAACAAACGGCAATGACATTTTTCAATTCATCACTGATAATAAGATCATGGATACTTGATTATAACCGAAAGGCTTTCCATTTTGCATAATAAAAAGCAAACGTTTCTAACGGAAACAGAGGCAAGAAGAAGGAATTTGGGGATTGTAAGTGGCACTAGGCTCCTGTAAGATGGAGCCATGGGAGGGAGTCTTATCATTTAAAACGTTTAGGGTGTGTTTGTTTTAATTAATCTAAGCAAGAGAATAGTCTACCTCTTGGCTTTTGTTAAAATGTTCAATTGAGAAATTTTACCCTTAATTAACGGTTTATATTAAATTAATGCCAGCCAATACTGAAATTTTACCCCTTAATAAAGTCAAGAACGTAATAAACCAAGATGGTCCCCTCACATTTTTCAAATTTGATATACTCAGCACGAATGCTATGGAATAATTGATGAGAGAGAGAGAGAGAGAGAGAGAGAGAGACTAGATACAATATGGTAAGGTAAAATATATGAAATTAAGGGAAAAACTCGTTAGTTCGTCGAAGCTCCCGTGATTCTTAATTGAAGTTGTTGTGTACAACTTGTAGATAAAAGTCACAGGAGTTGGTTGCTTCCTCAATTCCTAGTGCTTGTTTGTTTCTTGTATGATTGTCAAAAAAGCAAATGCTTTTTTGAAAGTGGGCATGAGCTGTTTTTCAGCTTAATCTTACTTACTAGGCAGTAGGCACCATGCCAAGGCCGCCATGGCGGAAAGTCAAAGCGCCCCTATCGAATTACCCCGTGCATGAAGATTCTAAAAAACACACGATGCTTAATTTCACCTTCAACTTTTCAAATATTTATCCACTATATTATCTATATCAAGCAAAATCAGAATATAAGAGTTGATCCACATCTAGTTGTATTATCCTGTGAATTTACTCAAAGACCCCTCAATACAAATTTCCTCCACGCATGTGTCGACTAAATAAGTTTATTATATGCAAACTTTAAAAATAAGTTTAATTGAGTGAAAGAATTTTTATTTTATTTTGTTGGAAAAAGGAATACCTTTTATAATAATTTGTACAACTACCTAATAATCTAATTTTAATATACTATTTACATTAAAAAAAATCTAATAATTCAAGTTTACATTATCACCTGATCAGTCAAAATATTTGGTTGTTACAATTACTGAGACAAAAATTACTTATGTCGTATATTATAATTTGACAATAATGTAAAATTATTTGCATTAGCAGAGTATCAAATTGATCTCTACCATAATTCAATAAGAAATGTATTGGTTATTTTTTGTGGCATAATGAGAAGTATACTAGTACAAGGACTTGTACGTAATTTTACATAAATAAACACATTAAGCCTTCAACATATATTTTGGTCATAGACAGAACCGTATGGTCAAATGATTGTAGCAATAGGTAGCAATATAAATAGATGTGGCTGCAAGCAAACCTCAAGGAATACAAAAACCAAAGCTGAGGGAGCTAGTTGAAGAGGCTAAAGATTGTGAGAGTGAGAGAGAAAGAAGAGAAGAGATCAGGTGAAGAGATCAAGAGCAGAGCAAAGGAATGGAAGGATTGATTCCATACATAATTGATGCCATAAGGGATAGGAAGCAGAAGCCTGCAGGCCGCCGGAGCTTATTGTCCCGTAAGGACAGCAGCAGCAGCAGCAGCTACCGTTTACTATTGGGATCCGATTCGTTCAATGGTTCATCATCCTCCAACACTGAGCAGCAGCGTCATGCTGTGGTGGACAGCACCACAGGCCTCGTCTCTGCTCCTCCCCTTCCCAACAACAACAACAACATTCGCAAACGATACCTTCAACCATCCTCCTGAGGGAGGGATAACATATTTTGATTTTCCCTCTTTTCTTTTGGGTCAAATTTTATTTTATTTAACATGTCATGTTCTTTAATATTATTATTATTCATTTAATTTGTTACACCATCATTTGCTATGCTCTACTTTTGTAAGCATAATAATGATCCCTCTAAGACATACATATGTATCAATTGTAATTAGCTTTGGTGCACTTCAATGAATGAGTAATCTTGAGACTCTCCTCCATTGCGCTCATATTCTAATTCTAAGATGGGACAAAAGGGGGGAAGAACGGAGAAGCATTATTGAGCATTTATAAAACGTGAAAGTGAAAACGACAATGCTCTAGTTGAATTGTATAAACCTAACTCTTGTTAAATTATCATTACTTACTCCTTTTAATAAAAATGTACATTGTTAATAATTGAACCGATAAATCTATTACATGTAATAAATGGGATCGGGATGAATGACTGATTTTGGTATCTAAATTATGTTATACCAAAAATACTTATAAACAGTTTTGTCTACCTACTTACCATGACACAAGTTCAAAGTAATTTTATAATTGCTCTCTTTACAAAATATAAATTAAAAGAAATATTTTAAAAAAAAATGTAGTGTTCTTTTATTCCAAATAAATTTAAGTTCAATATACAAATTTGCATAAACTTCACATTGCTAGTATAAATAAATTTTTTAATAAGTATTATCTTAAAACTTAAGATCCTTATATAAGAAATTAAAAAAAAAAAAGGAGATTTGATTGCTCATTCAAAACTTTAAAAATTTTCATTATTTCAATAAAACATTTATAATTTTCCCTTCTTACGAAATTAAAACAGTTGATAACAAAATTCAATACCAAAATACTTTTTAAACATTAAGTATGGTAGGGTGTAAATACTAAATTTTTTTTCATACATATCATGAAATTCATACTGTAATACAAGAGACTAAATATAATGTTTATAATAATACAAATAGCACCACCAAAAAATATATCATGTCAAATGCAAAATTGTACAGTAGTCAACAATGCTTTTCAATTTTTTTCATTTTTATCTTAAACTCAACTCACATGGACACTTTAATAGATAAAATAAAGTTGAAAAGTCGATCAATTGTTGGGTTTTGGGCGTGACCCGAATGGATCAGCCAGCCCCAATTGAGGCCGGGAACAAATTTTGGGGTTTGGGGGGAAAGGAAAGAGAAAACAGGGGTGGAGGCAGAATGGGAATCCGATCGGTGTTCGACGCCGACGACCTGAGAAGGGAATTTGAGAAATGCGGCATAGACCCTAAGTTCGTTCCAATTGTGTGGAAGCATGTGATCCTCAACCTCAACCTGAAGCAGCAGCAGCAGCAGCAGCAGGGCGAATGGGACTGGCATACACATGTTCCCTCTCTGCCCACACCTGCTTACTCTCTGCTTCGTTCCAACCTGAAAACCCCTCTCTCTTCCTCTCTCCACTCTGTTTTCCACTCTGCCGATAACCTCACCTCCAAGCTCCTCATCAAGCTCCGTGTACTCTCTCCACTCCCTTCCTCTTTTTCATCCTTCTATTAATTCATTTGTTTTTGCCTAGGTACTAGAAAACACGCTCTTATGTGCAATTGGGGCTAATTTTGATTCCTTTTGCAGTTCCCATTTTGGAGGGTTTTGTATTGGAATATTTTGGATTCTAGGGTTTCCATAGCCATTCTGTGGCAAAGGAAAAATACGCACATTCTTGAAAATTGTGAGATGATGTATTTATTGATTCACTCCTAACTTCTACTTGACACCATAGATGATGATGATGAAAGCTCTTCTGATTGTATATTACATTAGGCCTTCAGCTTACTCGTTTTCTTGTTTGTGAATCTCTGTTGATGCTGGAGTTCGAATTACACTCTGAGTTAACTTGTTAGCTTGCGATGTTTTCTCGTATCTCAATTTGTGTGCTGTTCTCTGATCATTAGTCACTGGAATTGCCTTGTGATTCACCCCATGCTGCCTTATCTTGTTTGATAATGTAAACATATCTAGAAGAGTTATGTACTTAATTCATTTTAACCACAATTGATTTTTTATTTGCACTTTCTATTATCAGAATGGAGCTTTTGTGGAAGCTGTGATAATGAGGTATGATACTCGTTTGGGAAAATATGGTGGCAAGCCCCGTCTGGGTGGTATAAGAGCAACTTTGTGTATATCATCTCAGGTTTGCTAAACCCCAACTTCTTTTCATTTTTCCTCTGATTGGGCCTTTTTCTGCCTCTTTGGTCAGCACGACTAAAATTGCATATGTGACCTTTTCCTGCAGGTTGGCTGTAAAATGGGTTGCAAATTCTGTGCAACTGGAAGTATGGGGTTCAAAAATAACTTATCGTCTGGAGAAATTGTGGAACAATTGGTTCATGCCTCCTGTTTTGCTCAAATCCGTAATGTTGTCTTCATGGTAATTGTTTTTAAGCTTTCAAGGCTGTTTGTCTAGGGCCAATCTTTTTGTACCTGTGCTTGAAGGGAGGTTTTCTTTTTTGTGATAAATATGAGTTCCGCATTTTGTGCACTGAAGCAAAAGATTTAATTACCATATTCGTCCTTTTGTCCATTTCTTTCTCTGCCCTTGAGTATATGTGTTGTAGTCCTTTTGTCTGTTTTTGTACATTAACAAAACTTAGGGAAAAGAGCAAGGAAAAAGTTTACAGTTCCTGTCTGGCTATCTTGCAGAGTAGCGCAAGAATTGCTGATTATTTGTCAATGGAATACTAAATAAGTCGTATCTAACAAATGCTTTCAGAAAGACAGGAAATACTAACAAATCTACATCTTAATTACTTATTATCCATGATAGACAGTATTGTTTCTTCATTATCTGCCCTCCACCAACAGTTATTCTACTATTCTAAAGCTGAAATAAATGTTGCATGTGTCATTATACTAGCAGTGAATACCCATTCTGTGGCTTACCCAACTATTTTCTTGCAGGGAATGGGAGAGCCTCTGAACAACTATTCTGCTGTGGTAGAATCTGTTCGTGTCATGACTGGATCACCATTTCAGTTGTCATTGAAAAGGATTACCATCTCAACGGTAGATATATTTGCTACGACTTGCATTGTTTTCTGAATTTTGGATTGAACTGAAAAATATATACTATCTACATGCTTTATGAGAGTAGTAGCGTTTATTAACGACAACCCAGCTAAAGCATTTTTTCCTCTTTATTAATAGTACGGGTTATTGGTTGAGTAAAATCCCAAAGTTGCCTAGACATGTCTATGCTTTGTCTGATCTCGTTGTGCTTAGTCATTTCTTTTACAAAATGTCTTTGAAGGACAGAATTTTGAGGCTTATGAAGGGTATATTTACTTATTTAATAGGTCGGCATCATTCATGCTATCAACAAGCTTCATAATGATCTGCCTGGTTTGAACTTGGCAGTCTCACTGCATGCACCTGCCCAAGACATCCGTTGCCAGATAATGCCTGCTGCTCGAGCTTTCCCTTTGGAGAAACTGATGAATTCACTGCAAGAATATCAAAGGAAAAGGTAATCATGCTTTTTCCTATTATTTATGAGTTTTATGCAAACTTTTTCTTCATCATTGTGAACAATTTCAGTGATTGTGGGTCTCTAATAATTCGTTCTTAACAGTCTGCAGAAAATATTAATTGAGTACATAATGCTTGATGGGGTGAATGATGAAGAGCAGCATGCCCATCAATTGGGAAAACTGCTAGAGACATTTCAAGTGGTAAAGACTGAAACATCTATAATAGTGTGCTCTGCTCTAATATAATTCTGTCAGCCTAATTTTTCTCCACAAAATAAATACTGGTGAATGGCAGTGTATCTTTAGGGTTCAGTGACCCTGAATGATCGAACTGATATATGACATTCACATATTCGGAAACATAACTATTAATCAAATAAAACTTATTTAGCAATGTAATAAGCAGAGCTGGCTCTGGGAGTTGTTTCCGGTGATATATGAGTAGTACTCTTTTCAGGGCATATGTGGTAATTGGTCTGTTGTGGGCTGTAGCATTTATTTATGTACGATTATACATTTATGCACTATTATTTAACATGATAACCATTCTCCGTTACACAATATTATTAACCTTTTGCATATCCGTCTGAATTATCACGCAGGTAGTGAACTTAATACCTTTCAACTCTATTGGTTTGCTGAGTCAATTCAAACCTACTAGTGAGCAGAAAGTCTCAATATTTCAGAAAATTCTTCGGGGTACCTATAATATTCGAACAACAGTTCGGAAGCAGATGGGTGAGGACATAAGTGGTGCATGTGGACAATTGGTGGTTAACTTACCTGACAAGTCTCTTGGGAATGTTGAGCCCCTAACGGACATAGAAGATCTTGTTATTTGACATAGCTTATATTTAATTCTTGGGCTGAGTTTTAATTTCCTTTTTCCTTGGTTATGTATTGTTTTCAAATTTTAATTCCATAGAAGCCATTAGGTGAATCGCATCGAAGATGCTTGGTATGAATGTTCGTTGTTCTTCAGTCCTCCAAATTTTGTAGCTATCACTGTCCTGTCATGCACTCAAGTCTCAAAGCATGTGTAAATGTTATGAGTAATGTTGACATCATCATGGCCAGTCATATCATAACTTTGCATAACCGTAAACATGGATGATAAATTCTAGTGTTAAGTGATTTTACTTGAATTTATTTGATAATATTACATATACAAAAGCTAAAGAATCGTAATTTTGTAATTCTGATGGAATTACTACATTAATCTTTAGATTTGTAACATGATTTGCATGCCATCCAATGTTGGTGCATATATTTTTGAATGTGCTCAGATTTGCGTAACTTCGCTTCTTAGCATGCATGTAAATATCATTAATCCTTGGATGCGAGAGCTTAATTACCATCAGACGGGATGATTTTAGTACGTTTTATTTACACCATGATTTGTAGCGACTACCCTAAATGTGATTCAATAATTGGGAGTCGTAATTGCGAGCACAAATTAACCAATATGAAAATCTTAAACGGTTAGATAGTCGTAAGGCAAACAGAAAGGTTTGACAATATATTAGGACAGGTCATATAAGCATCGGGATGGCAAATTGCTGTGTTCCAATGAAGCCAACAGTGCAGTTAAACAACAGAACCTAGCTTGCTGAACTGGGTGACAATAAAGTATAGTACTCGTCTGTGGAAATTACTATCCCAAAAACCTCGTCCACATGTCGATACAATGATTTCCAATGCAACCTTGGCTAGCTTAGAAAACACGGGTTGCTGTTCACTATTTTATGAAGCCAAGAGTGCTTCCAACTTTGCAATCTGGTCATCCTCGTTCTGTGGGATGGGGTCCTTATCAACCTCTTGATGGAAATCTGTCTCTCCTAGCCTCACCCTTGCTGGGGGCTCTATCACCTGCAAAGTGCTTCTCAGGTCCGTCCCAAAGCTGTGGATGGCTGCTTTTCTCCTCCTTCCTCCCATTCCTTTCTGGAGGGCAGTCAATCGGGATTGACTTTACTGCCACTGTTGCAGCTGGATTAGCATCTCCTGAATCCACCGGAATCTTCTTCTCCCTTGATGCAGGTCTTTTCCTCATGGTGGGAGGTGGATCATCTCTCCTTTCAGAAAAACTCTCTTCTCTGAAGTAGGACCATCTGGTTTAGCTTGTGATTTCTCATCTCGCTGCTCCCTACTGGGACTTGTCTCTGTTTCCTATTCATATTATTTGTACAACACCTGAAAATAAGAGAGAGATCTTGGTACTTGAGTGGGATCAGGTGCACGTTTGGGTGCTTCACTATGATAATCTGGTCTCTTATCTGTCTTTGTGCACAGCCCCAGATTCTTGGTTAGAATGATGAGCTGAAAGGGTTTAGAGGCAGGTGGCGGTGGTTTCTCTGATCCCGACTCATAGTGGGGGGGCTCCATTTTCAGGATCCACTATCATGTTTTGCATCCCTCCTATATCTCTTGGGACTAGAACCAGCAGTAAGCAGTAAGTGCCAAAATCCCCAGAATCAACAAGAAATCATGGCATCTAAATGGAGACCGTGTAAGGTTCCAAATTAAGAACAATTAAATTAACCATACAAGAAGAGAAGAGGCAGGGGCGTTAATGAGTGCTCAAACTGAGGAGGGAGAAAGCTAAGAGTGGCAGTGCACAGCACAGATACTAATCAGAAAACTAACGAATGCCGCTAGAATAAAACAGAATAAATAAACAAGTACTTGACAAGGCTTAAAAGGAACATGAGAAGAACGAGCACAAGTAAGTAATACGGAAGGAATTGGATGATGAAGAGAACGGCGTCGTTTGTCATTGGCTGATCCTGACAGTCAGGACCCTAAGCAAAGCTTCTTCGAATCCTTTCTCGTCATAACAGATACCGCAGACAGACAGATGGCTATTTTGTGTTTTCAGATGCCACACCAGCCGTGCGATCAATGCCCCAATAACTGCCATCAATTTCTTTTAATCCATCACCAAAACCATAATTGTATGACTCTTATTATAGTCATCGGAGTGAGTGTACCGTGTCTTTCATTTTCAGGAAAACCATATTAGTAACTAACCACTCACTTTAACTTGAAGATGCTTTATAACTTCAAGCAGATTGTGAACGAATAACAGCACATGAAGCAGCTACTTTATTCATCAACAAGGTTCATATCACAATCTAATTTACAAATAGAACAATAATTACATGTTACGGGGAAGAATATGCAACAATTGCCGGATGTTGAGTTACACACGCTGTACAAAAACTGTATAAAGAACACAACTATAACTTGAAAGCTCCTTATTGCTCTCTAACAAAAAAGTAATCAATAGGTCTATAACTGCCTTCTTTCTGCGACAACTTTTGCTTCTTGGATTTGCTTTGTCTACTGGTTTGATCCTTCTGATCCCGACTGAATGAACATAGTTAATCAAATTCAAATTAAAATAAAACCTTGAGCCAAAATGTAAACACGCACTCTGTCTAATTATTATATCCATTACTTCGTTTCTATTGTAAAAAAGCACAGAAAGCATGCGCCAGGTATACAAAAATATTTTTACCTTTGGCTCGGGACAGATGTTCTTTGGTGAATCCTAGATTCTTCATTTTGAAGCTTTTCGGCAAGATGAAAATCAGAGTGCTCTAATCTTTCCTCAACAAAACTTGGAGGCATTTCTATTCCACAAAGTGAACACTTGTAGTCATTTAACCACACCATTGTCTTTTCCTGAAAAGAATTATTAAGTCGCTCTTCCACCAAATAATTAGATCCGTTATGTATATTAATGCCCTCGAACTGTCCCTGAAATGAAGAGGCTGATCCCCAGACTTCTTTATCTTCATTATAGTTAGAACATGAAGCATCGTTGCCAGACGTTTGCCCCTGGTGAAAAAAGCATAAATAGCAAGAATGTGAAAAGATGAGCATCACCTACATTCACCCAAATCCATCAATCTAATTTTGAAATTGACATATATTTCAGCTACGTATCAAGATTTTTTGAAAGGGTGAGGGGGAGGGGGGAAGAGAGAGATTTATTTATTATATATACCTCCTCTAAACCATCACTTTTCCAGACAGTGCAACTTCGGCAATCAGCATCTAATGAATGATTCTCATCAAAAGGATCTCTACAATCATGGTGACATGTCTGTCGACTGTCAATGGAAACATCAGTTTCTGTATCACTGACAAATTCATGATCTGCATCATCTGGAAAAGAACAGTTCCTTTTGGCATCTACTTGTGTAATGAAGTTGGTAATGGTCTTCTGTCTAGGATCAGATGTAGCACCACCATACTTGTCTCCATCAAAGTGCGATACTCTAAGGCCTAGGGTGAGAAAAAAAATATGTTATGCTCTGACACAAATGAGGCACTAATACTACATCTCTAAACTGTTAGTGTGATCTTATCTAGGCCTTGAGCATCATCTTAATTGTTGTCAACAATAATAAACCTAGAAGAAACACACCTATCAATCTTACTGAAATAGGAAGTTCAGCTTTTAGCAGCTTTGAAGCATGGTCCAAGATATCCACACTTGAGCTTATGTACTTTCGTAAAGTCACAGCTCTAGTCCGAACCTGTAGATTGTGCATTTATTAGCACTTGTAAGAGAAGTACAGTATTACTGTAAAATGCAGGGTGACAATAAAATACCAGAAAAGAGAATTGAAACTAAGTCATAATATCCTTTGAGATCATGAACATCAATAAGTGACTTTTGTTTCCAATCAATTTTGTCTACAGAGGATAAAAACCAAGCTAGGGTTGTTCTTGAACAATGTTAGGAACTAATGTAAGAGAAAAGAGTCAAGACCTCAATATTCAATAATACCTCAAAAGAAGAAGTTTTCAGTTTAAGGGTCAATGTTCGCCCGCGTAGACCCTCTTTTTCCATGTCTGTGGACAGCATTTCAGCAAGCTCCTCTGCAAACATAAGCTTCGCATGGCTCATATGTTGAAAAGTAAACAATGTTAAGTCTGTCTTAATTCAGAAACTCAACATGTCATAGCCATTAGCTGAACATTTTGGAAAGCAATGCATATGTAATTAATTTAAGGCTGGCTGTGACCCAAACCAATTGAAACGCTTGCGTTTCAACTTAGAAGAGTCTCCAAATTCCAACTAATTAAGTAGAATTTATGATAATAACTAGAAATTTTAAGAAAACTCCGAGAAGATAAACAATAATGGACAAGACAGATACCCAATCTTTTATACAACAGCACTTCATCCTCGGTGGCAGAAAATGTTCTTTCATTACTAATACTTTTTCGAAATCTTTCTTGGGGAGAATCTGTCTTCCCAAGACCTAAACCCACGGAGTAAAAGAAATCTGCAGCAAATTGACAAAAAAGTCACATGCTAATAAAGGATTAACGGAATCAATTTGAAATGAAAGATATTATTATGGTTGGAAAACCTTTAGGTAGAGGCTAAATTTACAAATTTTCTAGAAAACAGAAGATAGAAGATAGAATATTTACAATAGATATATGTCAGAATGATTCGAAAAAGAAACTTGTATAAACTCCAGTCGAACTGCCGTGAAAATGTAAGAAATCTCTACCAGACAGTCACAGAACATATAACGTGCATACAGGTTTTGCATGTTAATTATGAAGAGCAAGGCCTGAACAGATAGCTAACCTGCTGTAGACTGAGAGAAAAGAGCAGAGAGGTAGCTAGCCTTCTCCAAAATCTGCTCACATGTATGTATTCCAAAAACATCCTTCAAAAGATGTTCAGTGACCTTACCAATGCCCCCAATCTGTCAACAAAATTCATCATTATTAATCTGAAAGGCATCCCTTTCAAAGATATATGCATATAAAATAATAAAACAATCCTGCCCAACTAGACACAACCAATAATTTGCAACCAACGAATCTCAACAATTGATGAAATCAGTATACAATAAACTTAAACATACCTTTCTGATAGGAAGGGAGGATATGAAGGTCATAACAGCCATGCGGTCATTTGGTAAGATATACTGACCATTTGGCTTGTTAATATCTGAGCAAACCTACATGAGTGTAAAATGCCAATTTTATAAACTTACTGCAGGAAATTTCCTTAAAAGATAAAAATAAATAAATAAATAATAAAAGCACTCCATCTTTACTACTTTCTATTTTCTATAAAATAAGAAGACAAAGTATTATGGATGTCACTAGTTCACAATATTAAAAATAATACAATGGGCCAGCGGAAATAATTAAACAGTGAAAGTATATGTATAACCACTGAATCAAAGAATGAAAAAAAAAAAACCATAAAAAATGAAGGTAGTTCCTTCCCTATTAACCTCGTCAATGCATTTCATTTGAAAATAAAAATAAAAATGAAAGCAGACCGTGGCAAGCACAGATGTGTGTGCACAGGGGCTAGCATACTTGAATATTCAAGAATGATAAGGTGCTTCAAAGCTTCTACTTCAACAAATGGGCAAATAACATGGAAATGGGAAATATATTTAGCAAATGTGAAGAACCTTAGCAAGTAAGCGATTTGGTGCCACTCCAGCACTACATGTGAGACCAGTTTCTTCATAGACGCTAGCTCTGAGTTCTTTGGCAATCTACAAATTCCAAATTTACAAAAGAAGAGATTTAATGCATTTAAAGGCCTTTTATTGCCAATTTAATTCAATGTCACAACTTACTTCTTCATTTTTGGCATTCCTTTCTTTGCAAACTTCAGTTATATCAATGTATGCTTCATCAAGGCTAGCAGCCATGAAATTGGCATCATACCTCCGAAAAACTAAAATGGATAAGTGCATATTAAGCTACCATCATCGGTTACTTAATGGAAAAGCTGCAATCTAAAATTAATCAGTAGGAAGAAGAATACCTTTTCTGGTCAAATCACTGTAATGAGTATACTTCTTGAAATCTGTCGGGACAAGTATTAACTCTGGACAAAGTTTACGTGCAATGAAACCAGGCATGGCAGCACGAACCCCAAATTTCCTAGCCTATATAAAGACCAAACCAGGCATGATACAATGGAGTTCTTGCGCATTAACTTTTTAGATATCCACCAGATCAATTAATGTATCGACATAATATACCTCGTAATTGGCAGTGGATAACATAGACATGCTACCAACAGCCACCGGCTTTCCCTTTAATGTAGGGTTACTTAAAGTCTCAACTGCTGCATAGAAAGCATCCATATCTACATGTAACCAAATCCTTGAAAGATCCCGTGAAGCTTCTAGTTCAAGGATTCTTCTATCAGCCACCTGCCATTGATGGGAAAAGATACTTTAGATTAATGCATATGATGTTGAGAACTTCACAGCATATAACTGCTTGATAGTGACAATCCAGTGTCAGAAGAAACGTGTATACAAATGTTTGATGGTGATTGTGTGTACTGTGTACCTTGTGAAAATGGGATAAGTCTGCTTGTGTAAGCTTAGCACACTGGGTTCGGAGGTTGTCGATCTTGTGCCTAATAAAATCCTCCTTGCGTTCCTCGTTCTGAAAATACTTGGACCCTTTGCTCATTTCATACACTACCTTTTGTACTTTCTCCTTGTCAACACCATCCATTCCTTAACAACAAGGGAATATCACTCACCGTGTTCCAATTTTCATTTCCCAGTTACAGAAATTACGAAAAGGGAATATAATAATTTCTCAATTAAAAAAACAACGATAAAAGGAAGAAAGAGTGAGGGTGCTGGGAACCACCTGCTTTGGCGGTAGTATAAACAGTGTGGTAGGACTGCCAAGGACGAGCACCGTCGCCGCTGGTTTCGGTTCCATCCAAGGCCATAATGCTTTCGCTTTTGCTGCTTGCTTAACACGATTCCAATAATTTGGAGGCAGAATGCGGAGGAGGGAGAGGGAGAGCGCCAGCAAATCACGGGCTGGGCCAAGTTTATCTGTCCCAAGCCCACCGCATTTTTTTTTTGGATCATTTCTTTTAGACTCAAATCCAACCATCTGATGGATAACCCGATTAATTATCCAATCACACTGATTATATAAACATATTAGTGATTAGTGATTTTGATTTCGCAGGGAGGAGTCTCTCACGGACAATAACTAATGTTAGTCTAAGGTGATTTGTTATATTAGTGATTAGTGATTCAAACATGTACCTCTCACTTTTTCAAAACTTATGTTAGTCTAAGCAGGGGTGGGAACAGGTCAGATGTCCTAGTCTGTTTAACAAAAAAATAATGCCTTAATCACTAGACTAGCATCACTTTTTGTAATATTTTATGTAACCATATTTATTAATATAATTTTATTATTTTAATTTTTCTTTTTAAACAAACCCTAAATTAAACTCATAGATTAGTTTTAAGTTTCACGGACTTTGAAACCATTTGGTCTAGGAATCAAATCAATCAAATGCCTTACAACTAAAATTGAATGATTTCAAAATCAAATCAATTTTTATTTTAACATTTCATGAAATTTATTTGTTAATTAATATTCCCATGACTTCCTAATTAAATAATTTTTCATTTATAAATAAAATGGATTCCCAAATTTTGGAAATGAATCCTATGAATTAGATTTTTTGTTAAGTATGATCTTTAACCATTAATTCTTTGTTGCTTGTGTCATGTATGGAGCATACCTCATTAGTTAATGGTGAGAGAACACATTTGACAATATATGACGAGAAATCTAATTGATAGGTTCTATTTAAATTTTAGTGACATTAATTATGTTCCCAATTATGTATTATGTGTTGAGAATAATTCACGTTTAATTGGTATTTGGATATTATTGGTCATGTATGTTTTGGACATAGATCTTGTAAGGTATTTAAATATTATTGGTCCTATATGATACAGGCTTATATATTAGTGATTAGTGATTTAAACATATACCTCACTTTTTCAAAACTTATGTCGGTCCAAGGGTGACAATTGGGGAGTAATAATAAGTTGAACGATTAAATTTAGAATTTCGGTAACAACTATCTTTGGTGTATTTGTTAAGAGATTGAAAGATTAATGTTTTTAAAGTTTTCTAGTGTTTTCAATTCACTGAAGACTTGAATCATTATATTTTTAATAACAAATTCATTTGTTGATTTCTTAACAAATGTTTTTAAGGTACTTGTTAGCAAAAACCTTAAATTTAAGTGAACTATATTTAAAAACATTTAAGAGATGAGCGTCGAATAATCAGAAAGTCCTCTGCTACCTAAAGTCCTAATTATTTGACCCTCCAAATTCGAGGACTAACCAAGGAATGATTTCCATTTATCTTCTCTTTTCTCAATTAACCAATTAAACATCCAAACGTGGGTGCGACGAATTCTATTCCACTCCATTTCTCACAATTCATTTCCCTTTTACTAGTGGTGTGCAGACACTTTGAGCTTGTCAATCTACATTTCAAACTTGAATTTGTTTTTAATAAATGAACACTGTGTTTTTTCTCTCAAATATCTCTTTTAATTTATATTTTGTAAAGACAATAGGTATAAAACTGCTTTCAACTTGTATCATAGATAAGTGGAGAGATAAAATTGCTTATGGACAATTTTGGTATAACATAATTTGTATACTAAAAAAAATAGTTATTCACTTCAATCCTCTTTATTAGATGTAAAAGATTATGTGTCATTCATTGTCATTATTTATAGAATTCTAAAACATAACTTAAACTTAATACAAAAATTTTGGAAGAATTTAAATAATAGTAAGACTCTTATTGAATCTCTTGCAATGACAAGGAAGGTGATGATTTATTTCATCAGAAATGTATTTGGGGCAATTTTTATGAAGGGGTGAGATGCAAAAGTCAAGCATTCCCTCTTAAGTTATAAAAGTTAAATAATGTCCCATAATCAACATCTAAGGGAGGTGCCTTCTAAGGTTCACTCGAATATTTTGGGTGAATGTTTCATTTTTTAATATGGGTGGTGCATTTGCATTTAGTCTCACTTTCTAAATGTGGCTAAACACATTTTAAAAATGTAGCTAAATGTATTCTCCAATTTACCCTCTTATTACGCATTTATTTTCTTTTATCTTCTAAACCCTAACTTACTCAACTCTAACACACCACCTTAATCACCATTATCCACCAACTTAACCACCACCACCTTAACACCCACCATTTTAACATTAACCACTATCAAAGTTATTAAACTCGAGAGTTTAAGTAAACTCATGAAACCTTACGAAGCTCGAATCGTACCTTCGTAAGAGTTTACACGGGTAAAAAATATATGTTATAAGAAATATAATTAGGATTTAAACATTATTAAATGTTGTATTTAAAATTAACACCGAATAATATTAACTTTTAAATAAAATAAATGAAAAAATATTATAAAATATTCTTTAATACTTGATACTTAGTTATTATGTCATACTTTATTTTGCATGTACATTACTTTATAGTTCAATAAAACATAATTCAATTATTATAAATATATAAAACTAGCTTAATAAACACAATAAATATTATCTTACAAACGCAAAGTTAGCTAAGTATCTAACAAAGTTACTAAATTTGTACATTTTAGGGTTATTTTAACTAAACTCGTAAACTCATTAGTTATTTTAACTCGTAAATTCGTTAATAGAATCAAGAGTTTACTTAAACTCGTACGAGTTTACCAAAAGAGAGTTTTACGATTTAACTCGAGAGTTTAACAACTATGATCACTACCATCACAACTGCCTTAACCACCACCACGAATAACAACAACAACACCACCTTAACACCCATCACTTTAACCTTAACCTTAACCACCACCACCGCCACAACCACCTTAACACTACCGTTGACTTCGGAGCTGCCGCTACCATAGGAGCATCCAAATCATACTATTCCAAATAGCCCCACCCCTAACCTCTGTCCCCAACTTCCACCCTAACCCTAACCTCACCGCCCCCCCATCAGCACCGTCCAGTCCATCCCACCCATTTTCGCTAGATAAAAATCTCACAGACTTTAACTAGATTTACAACTTTAGGTGCTCAATTTACATCTATCAGATAAAAAATCTCAAATCTACATCATGCCAAAAAAAAGAAGAACAAGAAGAAAGAAATTGGTTTGGTGATGAAGAGTTCCAAATCCGGTTTTCGCAAGGCCTTGCTCAGACAAAAAATTGGTTTCAAAGTTGTGACACCCCAGAAATGTCATCGACATGCAAGAGACTAATTCCTTTATGAAAGCTTATAGCATTACATGATTTTCATAAAAACATACATTTAAATAAATAATGAATTTCATTAAATAAACTAACTTGTCTTAAATAAAGAAACTAAACTATTACACAAAATATTATTTAAATAAATACTGAAATAAATAATGCTTAACAGTTCCTATTTGTGTTCTAATAGAGCACGTTAACCTAACTACTAAACCAACCATAATTGAAATTACTCCACTACAAAGTGGAGCTCACCGAGTTCTGAATTACTAGAATCTACCGGATGAGGGGAGTATTATCATCAACGCTATCTGAAAAAAATATTAATGAGAGGCGAGTCATTGCTCAGTGAATAATAGACCCCACGACAACATGAGACAGTTCATATACATGACAAGCATATGCAATACATATATAATATCAATAAAAAAATGTTGTACAGGTTATACTACATACATAAATGTCACACCCCAACTCAGGGAAGTGACCTGCACGCAAGGGTCTAGTTCCTTCATGGAAGCCTCTGGAACACTTTTTGTAAATACATGCACTTTAACTTTAATTAAAACAAATAACACTTTCCTTTTCTACATAAACATAAACTCTTTTACATTAAACATAAATATACATGATAAAATACGCGACTGGTCCGAGGATCCTGCTTGTATACAATTGGAGCACTCTAGACATGACTTGATTACAAAATAAAAATAAACTAACAGTTCCTATAGGTAGTTTTACCTCAAGGTGAACTGCTGACTCTTGGATACTGACGTCGCTACACTGACCATAAACTCCATGCTCTACTAAGCTGCTTTGTAACCTGTAACTGGAGGGGGAAGTTGATAGGTGAGAACTCTAGGAAGAGTCTCAGTGAATGGTCGTCCACACGGCGACATGGGATACTTTGAAAAACACGTGACATGCAGATGCAATACATAATATATAACAAGCATAACACGTTTTTATAATAATAACTAATACATAAAAACATTTGAAAATATAATATAGTTGGGAGTTCTCTAGATAAACATTCTGAGCATTACGATTTCGCTGGATGCACTACCCAAGTACCTAAGCCACGACAGTTGGGGATACACTGCCTGAGTCCATAAATTCTTGATAGTTAGTCTTGAAGCACTACCCAAGTACCTAGGCCATGACAGTTGATGATACACTGCTCGAGACTATAGATTTCTGATAATTAGTCTTAATCTACATGATACATGACACCGGGCATCACGGGAAGCCATGCCCGGGCTTTACAGTCTTGCCCTAAATCTACATAAATCCTATTATATTTTATGATCGTACAAGGTATATCAAGGTCAACATGGGCTGTCGTTGACTTACATTTCTATCCTAGATATACTCCCATGAAAACGGTTTAAATACATAACATAACATGATCATCATAACATAATCATTTAACTAATACTGATAGCATAACATGACTTAATATATTTATTAAATATTTTATCTTGGAAAAATAAACGTAGACTAAGATCTCATGCTTAGAAAGGTTTTCAGGTAAGAGATGTGTGTCACAATAGATAACTTAAATACCAAGTTTTGTTCTTAGGCAGAACCTTTCCTTAACAGAAATCTTCTCCCGCCAAAATCTTTCCTTAACCATGATCATTTAAAGATTTAACCAATCAATATGAATATCACTTAATACTAATCATACACACGCAACATGACTTTATGTAATGCAATAAAACATGTCTCATGTATTCTAAAATAGTTTCATGATTTTCTAAAATAGTTTCATTCATATCTATTTCATAAAAATAGAGTTTCTAAACAAGTAATCATGAGAAAATAACTAATTAAATAAAATAATTCTTAATAATAACTAAATTCATAACTACATAAAATAAAATACTAAGTTCTACCTCCTAAGATTTTATAAAACATGCATAAATAAAATAATAAATAAATAAATAACTTTAAAAATAAATACATGGTCTAAAATAGACTGTGAGGAAAGTCACTCACATTAACATCGTTGACAGCTAAGGAGCACTAAGCTGGGAGCTCTTAACACACTACGTGGAGGCATTGCTTCTCTACGAATAAAAGATGAGATGGAGTAAAGAAATAAAAGATCACTGGAGCGAAAAGTCTCACAAAAGTGGGACCTCTCAAGCTTTGCAGTGAATTAGCAAGCCTAAACACTCACTAGAAATCTCTTTATATAGGGGGAGGAGGAGACCCCTTCTATAGCTCTAATCGATGTAAGATTAATTCTCGAACGCAAGATGGACGACCCCTAGGAACATCATCTCCTGTGATATCATCTCCCGTGAGATGCTATATGTCTCGTGCTAGACGTGCTTTGTGACTAGCGTCTCACACGAGACGTGCCCCCCTTTTTTTTCCTTTCCTTTTCTAAGGGTCGTCACAGGAGGTGTCAACATGTTGGAGAGTGGCAGTGGCGTAGGGAGGAAAGGATGGAGTGGGGGCAGTGGTAGTGTGGGAGAGGAAAGAGAGCACAAAGGAGTGAGAGAGAAGATTGGAGAAATACAAAAATAACCTTATGAACCATGGTATATCTACATTTTTGTATAAGGTGAATCATTCACCAATGTATAAGGGTGAACTTTAGAAGGCTCTTGAAGGAGAACTTTATTCTTAAGGGACTACTTTATATTTACATAGAAAAAATTGTGAAATGTGTCTTTAACAATTTATAGATATAGGGAAAGTGACAAAAAGAAAATTATTATGTGTACTCATTTTACGAATGAGTATTATGATAAGGTAGAAATGACATGTGAATGTCCCCATTACGCAGTGAATGCATGGATGCTACAATATATAATAAGGTAGTATTTGATTCTTATTTCAAAAACAGAAAAAACAAATAGTAAAATAGCAAAAACATATCTTCTTAAGTAGTTTTGCAAAGTTGGCTTATGCTCTTAAAAAGTTAAAAGATTTATTTAACCCTAAATTTTAATGGTCATTAATGTTTACGTTTATAGTAATTTTACATATAAAAAAGCAACTCTCAAATATATTTACCAAACATTATTGTTATAACTTTTTGAGAATTGCTTTTAAAGAGTCAAAGGGCTCGATAACTCTCAAAAAGTCACAAAATTACCAAACTAAGCTTTAATATTTTTTTTTCTTCATATTTTGTCCCTAAAAACGATATGTGTCAATAATAGAAGTGGTAGGTTCATAAATAAATTCATATGTTAGGTAGTTTAAGCATTTATCCTTCGATCCATAATGTCTTGTTGTTGTCTATTGTAGTGTAGTAACCAAACGTTTCTCATACGGAGTGAGTGAGTGGAGAGAGATGGGTTTGGTATTTAGATAGAAAACACAAACACTTAGTAAGATTGTCGCGTCCTTGAGTCTGACACACCGTAAATACTGACATACGTAGACACTCGTTAGAAACTTATGTTGCATGTGTACAAAAAGTGTCTAAATAAAAAAATTCATGATTAGTTGTGTGAAAGTGTGTATGAGTTGTATTCAAAAAAAATTTGAGTTATGTTTGTGTCGTGTTTAAGTAAAAAATATTTTAAATATTAAATAATTTATATTAATATGAACCATTAAAAAATTATTAAGTATTAACACATAAATTTTTTTTAAATATTTAATATTTTTTAAAAAATATTAAAATTTAATACTTTAATATTAATAAAAGAATTAAAATATTATTATAAATATTTAATTATATATATATATATTATAATTATATTTTATAAAATTTTAAAATTAACATGTTTTCGCGTCGTGTGTGGCGTTCATCTCAACGCAGATGCTTCGTAGGTATTGACATTTTTTGCGCATGAATGAATGGTAGCAGTGACAACCAAAATTAATTCCCAAAACCAATGAATGAAAGAAAGCAGAAGTCGCTTTCAAAGGCGTCTTCATTTGGAATGGAATGCCCACCGCACCGCGACGCACGCTCTCTCCATTCATAAACAAACTGTCACCCTCTTCGCTCCCCACCGTTCATTCCTTCCTTCTCTCCATTCTCTTTACCATTACCACCACCTCCTCCTTTTCTTTTCATTTTTTATTTTTATTTTTACTTTTTCCCTTCAGCCTCATTTTTTAAAATCCCCCAAATAAATATTTAAAAAAAAAAGGAATCTTAAGAGGAGTTTTCACCTTTTCTGTCTGATTCAAAATGGAAATGATTGGCACAGCAACTGTGGGGAGACCTAAGCTAGGAACCTGTTCCGCTCCTCATCTCGAAACGGCGTCGTATCCCAAGCTAGGGTTCTTAAACCTTAACCATCCTCATTCTCGTGCTCATGCTCATGCTCATGCCGCTTCTTTCCTCACCTTTAGATCCAGGGAGTTGCTGCAAATGAGAGCCTCAGATAGCTCTAATCACAATGTCGGCGGCGGTGACCAACTTCTAACCAATGCCAATGGCCATGTCACCAGATCCGGTACACTTTCAATCCGATGGTGTCTTTTTTTATATTGAATTTCCTCGAACGACGCATCGACATGCATGTATACTTGAACAATTGAATCTGCAAATGTTTATGAGAAACTTCAAATGTTTTAGCTATATATATACTCATGTAGAACCCAGTGTTACTTGCCATTTCGAATATTTCAATGTGAATGGTTCTGTTCTTGTTGATCAAGTTTCGGTTTAGTTAGTTATATATATATGCAGCTTCCTGATGCGCTTACCAATCAATCAGGGACAAATGTCAGCCAATTATCTACCATTGGGAATTCAACAAACATTCACTGGCACAGCTGTTCCGTCGAAAAAGATGATAGACAGAAGTTACTAGATCAAAAAGGATGCGTCATATGGATCACTGGTCTCAGTGGCTCTGGTATGTGCTCTGTCCCTCTTCATTTTCTTCATTTTATTTTACTTTTTAAATTAAAAGAATTACACCCTAGTCTCATTTCCATTGCTATTATAAAATAGGATTTGCTTCAAATATGAAATTCTTCTACAAAATCAATATTTTTAATTGTGTTGCCCGACTCTCACTCTACTTCCTCTTCAATTTGTGTGCTTATTGTGTTGGGTATATATATGCCGGTAAGCTGTTTTTGTTGTAACATGCTGAAGTTGTTATTTGTGAAGGAATTTTGTTTCTTGCCAAAAGAAAAGGACCAACGAAATGTCACTAATGGCATTTTTTTTTACGATAATATTTTAGTTTCTGATTTTATTGGTTTTAATATATGTACATATACATATATGTCTATTTTTTTAATATAAACTTAAGCTTAATGTTATAAATTTATGAAGATAGATCATGAATAAATTGTAATATTGCACAATTTACAGGTAAAAGCACGATGGCTTGTGCTTTAAATCGCATCTTGCATCAAAGGGGAAAGTTGTCTTACGTTCTTGATGGGGACAATGTTAGGCATGGCTTGAATAAAGACCTTGGGTTTAAAGCCGAAGACCGTGCAGAGAATATAAGGAGAATAGGTGAGTTGTATATGTTGCTTGCTCTTCTTTTGTGGTTGTTGCCATATAATCCCCTTGTGACAATTGGAATATTGTTTGGTTGTTGTGCAAGTTTTGAATGCACTAGTTAAATATCAGCTACGTAAACATGATTTTTTGTTTGTTTCTTGATTTGCCTCCGTTATTCCATCCAGGTGAGGTAGCAAAGCTATTTGCAGATGCTGGAGTCATTTGCATTGCAAGCTTGATTTCTCCCTATAGAAGAGATCGGGATGCCTGCCGTGCGCTGCTGCCAAATGGAGATTTTATCGAGGTATTTCCTTCTTGTGACTGCTATTTATTCAACCTATATTAGTTACATAACACAGATTTGACATTACAGGTCTTCATGGATGTGCCATTACATATATGTGAAGCGAGAGATCCCAAGGGCCTTTACAAGCTTGCACGAGCTGGAAAGATCAAAGGTAGTTTTGCACATCCTTTCTAGTCTTCAGTTTCGCTTCAATCTTTTCATCATGCAAACATGACTATTCTTATTAGTGATTATTGACTGTTAGCGTTTCTAGGCTTTACAGGGATTGATGATCCTTACGAGGCTCCACTTAATTCTGAGGTATGTATTCTGTTTGGATATTAATAAAATATTGTTGACTGACTTATTGGACTTGCATGTCAACTGATATCTGTATTTGCAAACAAGACCCCCAACTCAGAAATTTTGTGCAATTAAACCTTGTGTGTGTGTTTTTTTCTTCTTTTTTTTTGGGGGGGGGGGGGGGGGGGGGGGGGGGAGAGGTTATGAGATGTCAGCAGAACATATATCCATAGTATTCAAAGCTTCCTAAGAGGTATGTGGTGTTTCGAAGTGTGTGAGGAGGTTAGCAAGGCCATTATTGCTATAGAAATTTATGATAGATATGCATTTCAAGTCTGCATCTACTATTTCACCGTTTTTTATGCCTGAATTTCAACTGGTTTCTTCTTTCACTTGTTAATATATTTTGGAGACAAGAATTCTTTGTTTAGTATAATAAAAGTTCCATATCCTTATCAAAATTAGTGCCGTGCATTTTATTTTTTTAACTTTTATCATTCTGCTATCACAAGAAAATTATTGGAAATTTTTTTAGCTGTCTCTTGCTTTTTAAATGATCAGATAGTGCTAAAACATGGTGAACCATGTGCTTCCCCTGCTGAGATGGCAGAAAAAGTAGCTGTTTACTTGGAGGACAAAGGTTACCTACAGGCATAAGATGGTGGTGCTTGTATCTTTGACCGCCAAAGTTTTGACTGTACTTTGCATAACTACTAGCTTCTGCCGTAGTGGTGAAGTGATCAATTAATTAATGCTGCAGTTTATCCTCCCTCTCGAGTTTTAGCCTATAGTCTTAATTGTAAATGATCTTATGAAATTTGATACGGATGTATACTTCTTGCAGCCAAGACTCCCCCCCCCCCTTGTACGATCCCCTTCTGTAAATATCCATTTCCAGCAACTATGTGTTGTATTTATAAATAGATGTAACATTGTTGATTGTATTATTGTTTATGTATGATAATTGGAATTTTTGCTTGTTAATCTGAAGTCTTGCAGATTCTGGACAATATTTCTTTTTTGTTCTAGGACATGCAAAGTTCAAACTCATTCTAATTTTTATCGGGTCCATGAACCGTAGTTTCAAACTCATCGCGTGGATTCGTGATGTTTATCACGGGAAACATACCATGTATACTCAAAATGAAGCTTTGTTCGTAACACGAATTTGCCTACTACAAGGAAGTTGTGATACCGAAGTAGCTGAGAATTGATGCATGAATAACCCAAATTCCATCAAGCTACGGTTACAGTAGTTTATATTCTATTTTCATCCCAAAAAAAAAAAAAATCAAATCAAAGTAGCATGGTAATAAGCCATTAAAAATGATTGTGGTGAAGACTTTAAGTAATATATATGTAGTTAAGAATTTAAACTTTATTGCGATTAATGTAACTAGAAAAAAGATCATGATTAACTACATAAAGGCAACGCGACAGAATAGAAACAGAATATATAGTTTTTTTTTTTTGGGTGTGATTAGATGGGGCTGAAGTCCAGTAAAGTCAGTCATAAATCAAACATGATAACCAAGGAAAGGCAACACAGAAAAGTGAAAAAGGGGCATTCCGAGAATCGAACTCGGGACCTCTCGCACCCAAAGCGAGAATCATACCACTAGACCAAATGCCCATCTTTATTTAACGCTGCGCTAAATTTTTAATCATGTTCTCAACTACAATCGAGCAAACAATGACTTCGAATAAATCAAATCATCAAGGAAGGATAGAGAAACATATCTAACCAATCCAGCTCCTCAACATATGCTGACCCCATCAAGCTGTTTTATGTCAGCTTATGTATCATTTGTTACGGCAAATTTGTGATTTTCAAAGCTTCACTAGTTACTTTTTTTTATTCAAGCTTTAGTAGTTACTTTAATTCTTTCTTTCTTTCTTTGTTTCTATTGAATTTTCATTGGTTTCAGTAGTTACTCTCAATCGTGTTCTTGAGCACCAGAGACAAATATGGGGTTGCGGAAAGATGGTCCATCATAAAAATTAAGTTATTCATAAAATGACTATGAACTTAAACACCAAAATAGTAGAACAAATATGTAAAAATCATATTGAAGTAATCAAACAGCGAAGAAAAGATGTATGACTGATCTTGGGGGTAATGACATATATATGGGATTATGCAAAGCATAATCCCGTTTTATGGGACTGGGGAGAAAATTACCAAAATGTGGGTGGAGGGTCTGAAATCTCCACTGAGGATGGAGATTTCAGTATGTCAAGAAAAAAAAGTCTGAAATCTCCACGGTATGTGGAGATTTCAGGAAAAAAGTAAAAAAAAAAAAAGGATTTTTGAAATCTCCACAGTATGTGGAGATTTCAAGAAAAAAAAAAACCATACATCTGTAATATTTTCTTGTACACCATATTATGGGAATATAACATCTTTTGTCCCATAAACAAGTAAAAAATCCACGGGGGTAATTAAATCTCAAGCTATTTCTCCCTAAGCGATGAGGCACATGAATGCACCGATATCATACGACATATTTTCATCCCACAATCCACTCCCCTACAAATTCTATAGAGCTCTCTCTCCCTCTCTTTTGAATTTATGTACACACCACCCTGGTCAATATCCAGATTAAAATACAAAGCACAAACCATAACCATTTACATGGAACGCCACACCAGTTACCATAATATCACACACGGAACAGGTCATAGAACTGCAATACCAACCATCAAGAGCCATCTTGGTTTGCACCATCCCTCAACATCTGTGCTGCAAAAATCAAAAGCTCTACCATATCAAGCCCTGCAGCAGAAACGGTATCTATCTTCTCATCACTGCACTCTTGATGCCCCGTGTCACCATCTACATTATCTCTGGTGTAACCAACATCTGCCTCCACTGACCAACTGATGGGTAAGGAGCTGCCAAGAGCAGTCTTTAGAAGTTTTGCTTCATTTATGATGTCATTGAGGACTTCTGAAACACTGGAAACTGTACCTTCAGACGTCACAGTCTCCTTAGCCTAATAATATCAACAAGCAGGCAACCCATATTAATACGTTTCAGCTTTCAAGTTTCAAAAACTAAACATGGTAAGGTCTTGTAATATTTCCACTAGCAGCTAAGTTGAAATAATATTTTTACTAATCCAAAACATGCAATGCGACCCGTAAGTAGACCTCCTTCCTATTCTCGACTCTTCCAAATATAAAAGTTTTAACAGCTGTGGAACAAAATATTAACTATATACCTTAAAAAGAGAGAGACGAAGCCTATGAATTGATGAAGTTAAATGCTCCATGCTTTCCATGCTTTCCTTAAGGGTAGCATTTTCAATCTTCATTCTGATAAACAATAAACATAATATGTAAGTGAACAGAACTCGGAAAAAAAAAAAAAAAAAAACACTATCAGCCATAGTGGTATCTTAAAACCAGTCAAACAGATTCGACATTTGCTTAAATTACACAACAATCATCCATTGATGCAATAAATCCAGAATAACACTCCAAAAATCAACACTTGCCTTGCAAAATCCATACTGCTAGATCTCTGATTGAGGAATTTTCTTTCATTATTTGGATTACTGTCAACTTCACTGCCACTAACATCAAGTGGGCTAATCCATCGTCTTAAATATGTTTTCTTCAGTAAGTTTCTTAAACTCCCATCTCTTTCACCATGAACCAGCTTCCTCTCTCCAATTCCAACCACAGCTTTTTCGTGTTTAGTCTCATGACCCAAATTTCTGCATATGCAACAACAACAACAACAACTTGATTAGGCATGCAAGATTAGAGGAAGAGAAACATGCGTTTTCTCACATTTTTTATAAATTTATTATATTGCTTCATTTGACATGCAATACAAAAATACCAACAGAGTAATCACAGGGGAAAGCGGTACTAACGGAAGGACAACCAAAGCCAATTATACATCATTAAAATTATACAGAACAATAAGTTGAAAAAAAAAAAGAACTAGTATACTATTTTCCATGGTGTTTTTCACATGTTATCAGTTGTTGATTATGAGGACAATCATATCTATAAGAGAGTTCAGAAAATACACTTGACAAAAACACATTTTAACGGCTTCATGTAAGTTTATCCTTCAAAATGACACACAACATAATTATAAAGATACTCCTGTTTTCTATGAATGTTTTTCTGTTGATGGAAAAAGATATAGATGCTTTGAGAAAAATTCACTACAAGTAACAAGAGTAAAGAGTAACTGAGTAACGATGCAGGTCCTATGGGATAAGATTAGGAGATTGGCTACTACTTGGTGTAAAACATATGATCCTTTTCGAAGGGTTTCCCTTGGAAAGCCTTGCTCTTTTGACTTTATTTTTGTTAGTTCTTGATTTTGTATTGAGGATCACTTGTCCTCTTTTCTCCCTGTATCATTCTTCTCTTCTCATTAATGAAATTCTTCTTTTATAGAAAAAAATGAAAAAACAATAAAATTACAATGATACAAAGTATTGAATTTGTAGCCATCATGAGAAATGAATTATACTCTAGAAGTAACTGATGCTCCTGCTTTAATTGCGCCAATTCCATGAGAGCTGTCACCTTTTCATTAGTAACCTGAATTAAAACATAACTTAAAAATCAAACAACTATATTTGGAGCCAATGAATAATAAAAAGGAGCCTTTTACATGTTGTTTTAAGTTATGATTCACTAATTCATAATTCAAAGGCAAGGAAGCACGGATATGCGTTGGAGGCCACTGTATCTGAGTCGGATACGTGGATACGCGTACCCTCACTCTGTTTGCCTATTCAGTTTAAGTTTTCAAATCCCAAAACGGGAGATGCAATATACTAAGAGTGGATTAGGACATTAGAACAAAAGATATTAATTTTATTTTTTAATAATTATATTACATCGAGATAATTTGTTTATTTTTACGTGAAGTACATCTATTTTTATGTCTATAATTTGTCATTTTTTATTTATAATATATTATTTTATGTTTTATTATACAACGTATCTTAGCCGTGCCGTATCCTATATTTTAAGAAAGTGCCATATCCCCGTATCCGTGTCGTATAGTATCCGTGCCGTTGTCTCGTATCAGTACTTCCTTGATTCAAAGGCAGGCATTATTAAATACATACTGTTGAAGATAAATTTAGAAAACAAAAAATGGAAGAAAAGAAAATGAGTTAGCAAACACAAATCTAGATATCGGCGAACATACTGCTAACTTTCTTCCCAGACCAATGTAGTCTATATAGACTACTTAACACAACCATATATCATTTTCTAAACTTACTAGCACCAAAATCTACTGGCATCTCAATATTCCAAGTATCTGAAGCAAAGATGTGAGTGTGACAGACAATAACCTGCACCAAATTCCTTTGAAGTTCTTCAGTCTTTCTTTGAAGGGCAGCACTCACATCTCTCTCCAATAGATGTCTTTCATCCTGCTGTGATAAGAGCAATAATGTAGCAACCTAAAAGTTATAGCAAGGTAAATATCATCATGCTACAGTACCATAAATCAGAAGCACATATACTTCGGTCAGCGAAAAAGATATGAAGGAAAAAGGAAAATAAATACATGGAAATAAGGGGGGAAGAAAAAGATGTGAAGATGGTGTAAAGACCTTTTCTTGCAAAGCCAGTGCTAGAGCATCAGATGTATCACCTTTTCCACCGGCTTCTACTTCCACCAAGCTAGGATCATTCCTCTGTAATTGAGTAATGAAAAAATTTAATGAATACCAAGGGTTGCATCTTGTAGGCCAAATCAGTGAAATAAAGCCAGACTCTAATCTAAATCAAGTTAAGACATTTACATTGGGATTAACTCATCTGAATTCCCAAAGAATAATAAGTCCACGTGAACTTCTTAATTGTACTAAATATTCAGTAATGTGATTATTATCAATAGAATGCATTGTAACAGCTTCAGGAAAACCCATTGCATTATGGACAAGGATCCTTTAAAGATGGTAAAGATTTCACCCTTGGATAAATAAAATGGGACCCATATAAACATTCTCACTTTATTGATCAAAGAGCAAAACCCCTCACTTTACCCTCCAAAATGAGATCCTCACTTTAGTGGATCCAAATCCTCACATCCTTTATCACTGGGTTGGCAGACCCAATTTCAGCTTCAAAGTAATTAGAATGCCCAAAGTGCAGGCACTGTTTCAGCCTAAAAGTGATTGGACTGGCCAGACATATTCATTTTCCTGTGAAGTTCTAGCATTCCTATCATCTACCTTTCTTCTTTTCAGTTCTGCTATTTTTATTTATCCATAACACTTTTGTTAGATATAAAACAATTTATGTGCCTCTAACTAAAAACTTAAGTTTTTAAGGGAGAGAGTTTTTGGCATGGTGTCAGAGGCAATCCATGTTACCCCATTCTTCCAAATAAAAGTTAAATTTTAGCATAAGGTGGAACTGTGCATTGTCCATTCTTCAAGTCTAACAGACTGTTGTTGAGGGGACGTTAAGATATAAAGCAATTCATGTGTCTCTGTCTATCAACTTAAACTTTTGACATAGATGGTTTATGACAAAGATTTTCAAATTCTTCAAGATGAATATGTTGTTGTAATTTGAGAAGTATTAAATAAATCATATTCTTTTATTGCACTATGCACTATTAATTTTAGCCCTACAACCCATCAATCAATATAAGTGCACTATTTGTTATTGTTGAATATTTGTTAAATATTTGACAGGATTCAATTTATCTATTTTAGGATAGTATTAGTATAGAGATATATTTAGATTGATTTAGTTTCCTTCTCTCTCTTTATTATCATATCTATAAATTGTAAAGTTCTCTAATGAAATATTATGAGAAATATTCAGTTTCAAGTTGGTATCCAAAGCCTAGTTCCTGGGTTCCGAACCTGGAACTATTCACGGTTGCCTCCGCCACCATGCCCAGACCCATTCTGCTCCGGTGACTTCACGACCACCGCCACCTGAACCGGACACCGCCGATCGAGGCAGTGCCGAAGTTTTGCTGCCGTTCACCCAGCCACGCGCCGTCTTCCAGGGATTTTTTCGGCAACGCGCCACCTGGGTTCTAGTCGCCCAGCCTTCCTCCTTCTGTTTTGACCCCTTTTGATTGTTCGGACCGCTGTTTGTGGCATCCCCTTTTGACATCTCATCCCCGGTGAGTTGTTCTGCTGTTTCTTTTTTTCTGGTGTGTTTTTCTATCTTCTCCGTGGCCGAAAATCAATCCAAGAAGAAGAGTTTGGTGTCTTATGCTTTTTCTGGAAATCCTACCATTACCTCAGAAAGACTTAATGGGAAGAACTACTTGAGTTGGCGTGATGCTTTTGAAATTTGGTTTATGGGTCAGGGATTATCTGACCACCTTTCTACCAAGGAATCTGCCATTGCTGCTCATCAGAAAGAAGACTGGAAGAAGGTTAATGCTCAGCTCGTATCTGTGTTATGGCAGCCTATTGAGCCTAGCCTGATGGTTCACTTTCGCACTTACAAGACTTGCTATGACATTTGGACGAAAACTAAAACTGTCTATGCTAATAACATTCAAAGGCTTTATGAAACCGTTCGACGTTTAGCATCTCTTCATACGACAGACTCTAATTTGCCCTGCTATCTGAACAAGGCCCAGTCGTGTTGTGATGAAATCAAGTCCATGTTAGAGAAAGATGATGCAAAAGAAATGTCAAAGAAGCTTGATAATATGCTTATGGTATTCGTTCTCCATGGCCTCCATAAAGACTATGAATCTGTTCGGAATCAAACTCTGACAAATTCCAATATTCCTACAATTACAGAACTTATTGGTCGTTTATTAAGGGTTCCGCCACCAGAGATTGTTTCTCAAACAGCCTTTGAGTCCTCTATTTTGACCTCTAACTCATTTGGCCATGGTCGTGGTCGTGGTCGAGGTCGGGGTCGTGGACGTAGCAATTTTGGTCGTGGTAATGGTGATCTCCATTCTTCCTACTGCGATAAGTATGGACACACTCAGGATCGTTGCCACTCTTTACATGGGTTTCCTAGCAAAACCACTGCCAATGTTGCTCAGTCTCCAGTACCTATTATTGACCCAAAGCTGGAACCTGCAGAAGATCATGCCCTTTCCGCTAGTGAATACAAGGAATTCCTTCAATTTAAGGCAGCCCAATAGTCCTCTTCCTCAGCCACTGTAGCACATACTAGTAATTCTACCATTTGTCTCTCCCAATCTGCAGGATCGTGGATTTTAGATTCTAGTGCTTCTGATCAAATGGCTGGTAAGCCTTCCTTTTTCACTAAATTGTCACCTCCTAAAGCATCTCATAGTGTTACTCTTGCTGATGGATCTAAAGCCCGGGTCTTAGGCATTGGTCAAGCGTCACCTTCTTCATCTTTATCCTTACACTCAATTTTATTTGTACCTTGCTCCCCCTTTAATTTAATTTCTATCAGCCAGCTTACTCGAACTCTGAACTGTTCTATAACCTTTATTTCCGATTCTTTTCTTATACAGGACCGGAGTTCAGGACAGACGATTGGAGTTGGATATGAATCACGTGGTCTCTATTACCTCCAGCCTCATCAATCAACAATATGCGCAGTCTCAGAGTCTCCTGATCTTTTGCATCGTCGTTTGGGTCACCCAAGTCTTGGAAGATTGAAGCAGATAGTTCCGAAGCTTTCTCATTTGAAGTCCTTGGAGTGTGAGTCGTGTCAACTTGGAAAGCATGTTAGGGCATCCTTTCTAACTAGTACTACCAGTCGAGCAATATCACCATTTGACCTCGTTCATTCTGATGTTTGGGGTCCTAGTCGGGTTACGTCAATTTTGGGATTCAAGTATTATGTTACTTTCATTAATGACTTTTCAAGATATACTTGGTTGTTTTTAATGAAAGATCGGTCTGAGTTATTTGACACTTTTACGACCTTTTGTGTTGAGATCAATAATCAGTTTGGCAAAAATATTCGAGTTCTGCGCAGTGATAACGCAAAAGAATACTTTTCTATGCGGTTTACTTCAGTCTTGGATCTCACGGCATCGTTCATCAATCTAGTTGCCCTCCTACACCACAGCAAAATGGTGTGGCTGAACGTAAGCATCGTCATCTGATAGATACAGCTCGGTCTTTATTAATTAATGCTACAGTACCATTGAAATTTTGGAGTGATGCTGTTGTTACTGCATGTTATTTAATCAATCACATGCCATCTACTACTCTTGGTGATAAGGTTCCTCACAACATTTTTGTATCCTCAGGCCACTCTTTATGTGGTTCCTCCCAGAGTTTTTGGTTCCACATGTTTTGTTCATAATCTTTCCCCTGGAAGTGACAAGCTGACTGCACGAGCTATGAAATGTGTTTTTCTTGGGTACTCTTCACGTCAGAAAGGTTACCGGTGTTATTCACCTACTACACGTCGTTTCTACATATGTGCAGATGTTACATTCTTTGAAGATCAACCATACTTTGCATCAGCATCCGACGTGCCCGATCATGACTTTACTGGCTCCGATAATACTTCTCCAGTATTGCCTGTGCCACTCATTGACTCTTCACATCGTTTTGGTATTACCTATGAGCGACGACGATCCGACACCTCATGGCCTTCTCCTACGATTGAGACTCATGATTCAGCTCCAACTCCAACATCTCCTCCTGCTGTGGTCCTACCTAATCCACCTAATGACCAGCCTATTGCTCTTTGTAAAGGTAGTCGTTCCACCCTTAATCCTCATCCCATTTATAACTTTTTAAGTTATCACCGATTATCTCCTTCCTATTGTACCTTTGTGTCTGCCTCGTCTTCTATTACTATACCTAAAACTGTTCAGGAAGCATTTTCCCATCCAGGATGGAGACAGGCTATGCTCGATGAGATGGCCGCTTTGGAGGCCAATCATACGTGGACACTCCTTCCACTTCTTGCCGGCAAATCTACAGTTGGATGTCGTTGGGTCTTTACAATTAAGGTTGGCCCTGATGGCCAAGTGGACCGCTTAAAAGCTCGACTGGTTGCCAAAGGTTACACCCAAATCTATGGTCTGGATTATGGTGACTTCTCTCCTATTGCTAAGATGCGTCTGTTCGTTTGTTTTTAGCCGTAGCTGCCATCCGTCATTGGCCGCTGTATCAACTTGATATTAAAAATGCCTTCTCGCATGGTGACCTGGAGGAGGAGATTTATATGGAGCAACCACTTGGGTTTGTTGCTCAGGGGGAGTTAAGTAAGGTTTGTCGGTTGAAGAAATCTTTATATGGTTGAAACAGTCTCCTCGAGCTTCGTTTGGGAAGTTTAGCACTGTCATCCAGCAATTTGGCATGATCCGTTGTGAAGCAGATCACTCTGTGTTTTTTAAATGCTCATCACCTTCTCGATTTATTTATCTTGTGGTGTATGTGGATGATATTGTCGTTACAGGTGATGACCACACAGGCATTGAAGAGTTGAAACAACACTTGTTCAAGCATTTCCAAACTAAAGATCTTGGTCAGCTACGATACTTTCTTGGAATTGAGGTGGCTCAATCACTCAAAGGAAATATGTTATTGATATTCTCGAAGAAACTGGAATGCTTGATTGTAAACCTGTTGACACACCTATGGACCCCAATGGGAAGCTTCTTCCTAATCAGGGGGAGCCATATCCTAATCCAAGGAGGTACAGGAGGTTAGTTGGAAAGTTGAATTATCTTACTATGACTAGACCTGACATTTCCTTCCCAGTTAGTGTTGTGAGCCAGTTTCTTAATTCCCCATGTGATAGTCATTGGAATGTAGTCATTTGAATCCTAAGATACATTAAAGGATCGCTGGGAAAGGGGCTTGTTTACGCAGACAAAGGTCATACTAATGTTCTGGGATATGCTGATGCAGATTGGGCACGTGATGTTAATGATAGGAGGTCCACTACAGGCTATTGTGTTCTTATTGGAGGAAATCTAATTTCCTGGAAAAGCAAGAAGCAAACTGTTGTTGCGAGGTCTAGTACGGAAGCAGAGTATCGTGCAATGGCTAATGCCACATGTGAGTTGTTGTGGTTAAAACATTTACTTCAGGAGTTGAAGTTTTGTGAGATTCAGCCGATGGAGCTTACTTGTGATAATCAGTCAGCTTTGTACCTTTCCTCAAATCCAATTTTACATGAAAGGATCAAGCATATGGAGATCGATTGTCATTTCATCAAAGAAAAGATTCTCTCAGGCATAATCAAGACTTCCTATGTTCAATCTAAGGATCAACTTGCAGATATGTTTACTAAATCTTTACGGGGTCCTAGAATATCATATATATATGTAACAAGCTGGGTGCATCTGATATTTATGCTCCAGCTTGAGGGGGAGTGTTGAATATTTGTTAAATATTTGACAGGATTTAATTTATCTATTTTAGGATAGTATTAGTATAGAGATATATTTAGATTGATTTAGTTTCCTTTTATCTCTTTATTATTATATCTATAAATTGTAAAGTTCTCTAATGAAATATTATGAGAAATATTCAGTTTCAAGTGTTATTAACAAAAACATATGTCCCATTGAGAAAGGGATGAAATATTAGCAAGCAGCATCTAACCTTGGATTCTGAGACAGGTTTAGCTTGAGTGCTTATATGCACATCCCGACATTCATGTTCTAGTTCTGCATCTCTTTGAGGGGACAAATATGGTACATTACTCTGATCAAAACTTCTGACTCTTTCATCAATCACATTGATTATGGATTTAATATTTGATTCTCCATCATTGAGTAAATTGATAATATGCTCCCTATACTGAGAATGACAATGTTTTAAGTCTGCTATGCCGTTATCAATCACTTTGTCCACAGAAATCTGCAAATGAATCATCAGACTGCAGAATAAGCAAACAGATTAAAATGATTTAATTTTCCTTTAAATTTTAGTAGCACTCACTTGTTTCTTTTCCAGTACATTGACTCTCTTCTTCAAATGATTTTCAATTTCCAAGCCCTAAAGCATCCAACACAGGAAAAGAATAACTGATAATTGAAAAATAAGGTTAATGAGGTAAAGATGGCCAAGGTAAACTAGATCGTACCACCCTTAGTTTATGTTGAAGATAATCTATAGAGTTCCTAAGTGTCTCCAGCTGTTCTTCTAATGCACTCTGTCTGAGAAATAGTTATTCACAACATGTACAGTACAGAATATAGAATCTTAATACCATAATTTAAGCTTTATTTTGTTATGTTCAGCATCCCAAGCATGTAGTGACAGTCATCTGCCAGCATAAGCCAGGAAACAGAATAACCAAGGAAACAGGATACCAGGGCTTCGGAATCTTACAATGTATTTAGAGGTGGAAGCATCATTGAAACTCCACACCTCATCACGGTCATGCAAAAGACATGCACATTTATCATCCCAACTTGTATCTTCAAATTCTTCCAAAGAACCTTGCCTGATCTGAAAGAACTTATTAATTGCCTGTAAATTCATAACAAGTATGAAGAGAAAGGCCAAAATTAACGTGGATCCTGTCATAAACAATCAACCTAGGAGGACAAAAATCATAAGCCACCTGAATGCATAAGATTAATAGCATATAAATACATTCACATTTCACACACAGCAAACACATTCACACTACTTTATCTTGGAGGGAAAGAGGGGGACCAAAAAACAGAAACTTCCTGCAAAAGTAACCTTGACATACTTTAACCAGCACCCTCCAAAATATGTTTTATACCAGTAAGGATTTCAACAGCACTGACAAGTACTATTTTGTCAGTCAACAGCATAGCTAAGTAGTGAAAAAATTCACCTATGTATTCTTAGATCAGTTAGATGCTGTAACAAATATTTAGTTATATATTGCATAATGAATAAATTAACAAGAAATGTGTAGAAGAACCCAGGATTATGACTTTTCTGTATCCTAGAAAAACTGTAGGCTAGGCTCTGAAGCAAATTAAACACGCACATGCGCGCGGGTGCACACATTGATGGATGGATGGATGGATCGATATGTACACACACACACACACACACACACACACACACACACACACACATATAGAGAGAGAGAGAGAGCATTACCTTCTTGAAATTTTCACTCTGCTCTATATGCTTTGCTAAATCAATCTGCAAAGCATCATTAAACTCCTTCAATCTAAGACAATCTGAGGTAAGCTCCTCTATCCTGTATAACAGATAGGTTGCATTAAAATAAAATAAAAAATGTTTTTCCAGGTAAACCATGTCTACATATATAGAAAATAACCTAACACATAACAGTGGAATAAGCAATCATATAATATGCACACAATTTTCACATTTTCAATCTTGATTAAGAAGTTACCATGATAAAATATTCCACTCTTAACATCTATAATGTTATCCTCTATACCAAGATAGGCTAAAGAATTGGAGATAACAGAATGTAACAGATAATCCAGTACCCTATTACTTTCCTTTCTCTTTTCCGTTTGGTTTCAAGTTTGATATCATCTTGTTCTGGTGTAATCACCATCAGCAACCCATTCTTAAAAAATAAGAGGTATAAAAGATGCATGATAAAGTATTCACACAAAACAACCACAAATAAATACACTACATAGAAAGCAATCAACTACTCTATTAGAAAGTTCACATGCTGCTCCATATACAGAAGAAGAAGGAATAGACACAATTGGAAGCAGGGTTTCAACGGACACGAAGGTGGAAGAAACCATGAAAACACAACATTGGTTTGGAAAACTCAAGATTAGTAAAGCACTTCAAACCGAAATCATTGGTTTGGAAAACTCACACACATCTCTTCTATTGATCATAGATCATTGCTATAATTCTTGGATGGAACTTCAAATTTTCATCTCTTAGCTTCTTTGCTACACTAAATGTAATCAAACAACAATTGCATCACACCATCGTTGTCTGATGTTAAATGAATTAAAAAGTGAAAATATCTTTTCTGGGATTGCCCATGACATCTACCTTTCTCTTACAAGTTCATTTAGTTGGTAAATAATAAATATGCACTAAAATGATAGAAAGATTCAGAATACCTTTTATGGATGCCATTTATTTGTTGTGACATTGTCTCCTCCTTTTCCTTGGCCTTTTCAGCCTGTTAGTATCATGAAAAATGTTCATAATATCAACTACCACAAAAGTAAGAAGTACATAGAAGAGTGAAACTTTTCTGATGAAAAATGATTATAACCTCAATTATTGCATGATCTCTTTCAGCAAAAGCAGCAGCTACGCAACCCTGGAAAAATTTAACCTGCTTCTCTGCTTCCATATTCTGGATATAAATGTCACAGTGAGTCAGTTAATCATGTTGTATCTCATGTACGAATAAGCCAAAGTACATATAAAAACCATAAACCTAACAACACAGAGAAGGCTGTTAATTTTTTTTTATAAGCACAAGCTTTTCTACAAGCAATTTATAAACTGGATTAAGAACTCTTTCCATCGTGTTTTTGCCATAAGCAATTGCAAAATTTCAAGCTAGACATTCAAGTATACAAATCTTAGATGAATAAATGTAGAAACTAATATCAGTCTGTAACCACAATGCAATATAAATCTTAGTGTTTAGCAAATAGAGTATAATAGTAGGGGGGGGGGGGGGGGNCTTGGAAACCTCAGCGCTGTGTAGATCTGCCACTTGACCCTGAATACAGTGAAGTAAGCAAGTAAACATGATAGAAGGGATTATTTAAGCAACAGAACAAAGTGTTCAATAACTTACTTTAATTCTATAAGCCTCTGAAAGCTCCTCTTGTAGATTCAGATTGTCTCTTGTACAAGCAGCCAACTTCTTTTTCAAGCTCTCAATCTCCTGCTCCAATCCAGCTGTCCTAATTGGGCATGAATTCCAATATAATGGGTACTCTTTGTTGGCCTTAACATAACAGATATCACTGTACATAGATTGCCTAATGGACAACAGAAAATGAATAGATACCTTTGAAAATGCACTCTAGTAGCCACAGCAAGGTAGCCAGACCCAGTTTGCTGCATGCATAACTGTTCGATATCTTTGCGTAATTCATCACGCTCTACAAAACCATATACTCTGTAAGCTCAATGTGTACAGCTATTGAATTTAAAGCCAAATAAAAGATATTACAAAATAAAAAGCATAGGGTACCTAGATCTAGAAGCACATATTACAATTTAAAATAGACCTATCCATAGATTTTTTTTTGAATTGTCATTTACTATATGGTTGGCATGGAAAAACTATATAGGTAGGGAATGAAGCAACCAAAGGAAGGAGGGGTTTCTTCTTTTGGTGTTGCAGAAAGTGATGAATGTGGGGTGATGATATGGTTGTAGGCCCCAAAACTTTTGCATTGTGATGGGAATGAACTCATCCTATGATTTATTGACACTTTTGAGCAATGAACAAATATATTATAAAATTTCACCTCATGGCTCAACTTTACAACAAAATTATTAATGACTAGTGCAATAGTGGCAGTTCAACATTGGTTTCAGTGTTCTTGCTAAACCTGCTATACATTGTAAAAGAGTTAAATTAACTATTACAAGTAAAAGAAAAAATGGATATACATACCCTGTTCCAGGTGTTGGATCCGAGCCAACAATGACTCATCATTGGTACTCTCTGCCATTCTGGAAGAACAAGCGTATCACCATCATCAAACCAACAAATTTGAGAGGGAAAAAACTCAATCCTTGTCAAACCCCATAGCTCATAGTTATAGCACTTGGCAATGTAAAGTATATACAAAAAAGATTCATACGGGGAATGAAACCAAATGTAAAGGAGCGATATTGCACAACTCCACAAAGCCTGCTATTCCTGTGAGGAATTAATATATGTCAACAATGTTTGCCACAGAATAAACCCATGCCTTTAAGATCAAAATGAAAACCACTCATTAAATTTCGCCACACAACTACATTGAACAGGATGGAATGTGTAAGTAGCGAGCTCTACTAATCTCAAACCAAGCTTAATTATTATTATTATTATTTATCTTTTGAATCCTGTTTTTTGGTGGCATCAAAGTCAAAACACAAATTCAGGTCATTTCTCGTGAAAGCATAAATTCAATGAATAAGCGGATCTCACCTTCCCTCAACCAACAGAGATGAGAGAGGAAAACCCCCAAAACAAAATCGAAGCCTATTACAAAATCAAACTGTGTGTGCGAATACGAGACGGGGCAAGGAAGTGACCTCAAGGATTCAAATCAAAAAAAGCCGAGAAGAAACCGTCTCTCCAAGAATCGAATCGAACTGTGGTGGCAGAGAGCAAGCGAGCTGAAATTCTACAAACTCAGATATCGCGAATGGAAATCAAGCACACGGCCAGTTGATTTACGAGTTCAGGATTCCACGATAATACCCTCACATTCGAGGATTTTGACAGTAGAAGCTCATATGATAAGTGAGATTTTTCTTTTGTAATTAATAATTTTAGATTAATAAAATGTTATGTTATTAATTTAAATGTAAAAAAATTTGTTTTATATTTTAAGATAAGCTCCTCACTTTATGTTTGACATTTGACTTAGTGATATGTTTGATCCTTAACATAAAAAAATTACCTAATCCAATTCTAAATATTTTGTCATTATCATCGTTAATCTTTCAATTCAGGTATTTAGTGATGAATGGTAAAGGGACAATTAATAAATAATTTATTTTAAAAAAGGGATCATTTTACCCCTAATTCTACCACAAAGATTGACCCAAAAAATCATCATCTTTCTCACACTCATAGCAACTCATTGTCACCCTCTAGATTCGGAACCCCAAACCCACAAACTAAAGAATCCCTATAAATTGCATAATTGGTTTTTCTATTTTTTTAATCTTTGAGAAAATGTTATGTTTAGTAGTTGGACTTTTTACTAAATGGCTTATTTAGTCCTAATATTATATTTAGAGTGTTATTTGGTCCTTAACATTTTCTGTTGGCACTCTTAGTTCCCACCGCAAGCTCATCATCAACCACGCAATCGTAAGCCACCGTTACCATTAATAGCTATCGAACCTGCAAAAACACAAACAGAAGACAAAGTTAACTAACTAACAATTACAACACAAGATTTGTGAAAAATAAGACAAATATGGTGAAAGGAGGTGCGAGAGATAGAGGTATAAAGGGAAAATGGAAGAAATTGGAGTGAGAAAATTTAGGAACATTAATTTCCAGATATAAGAGTTAGGGTGAAAGAGGTGGTGATGACGACGTGAAAAGGTGGTGTTGGTGAAGGGAGGATGGTGATAGGAAATTCACACAATAAACTGACAACTCAAACAGAACTATATGCAGTGGATAATAATTTCTCAACTTGCAAGAATCTATAAAGAGCAATAACAAATAATGGCAACAACAAAAACACACAAAAGGAAGACACAGAGATTTTAACGTGGAAAACTTTTTCAGTGTGAGAAGTAAAAACCATGGGCACAAGCCAATCAATCAAGCTCCACTATGATCAAAATAAGGGTACAAGAGAATCTCAAATCACAGCACAAATCGTGCTCAATAATCAACTAAAAGAACAAGGCAAGAATGATGAATTAAAGAACAAGAAAGAAACCAGAAAACCAAAATCGTTGTTGCTGTGCGTGGCCTATTTCTCACTGCTCAGGCAACTTCTCAACGATCCCACCGTCCAGATTAGAGTACCACGTATTCTGAACCTGCTGACAAAATTTCAACGCGATCCAACAATGAACAAAGCGGTGGCGGCGGATCAAAAACTGCTGCCCTAACAAAAAACGTTTTCTTTTCTCTTCTCTTTATTTTCTCTTCTTTCTTTTGTCTTTTCAACTCTCTTTATACCCCAAAAACCGGCCCCTCTCCACTATTAAGTGAGAATAGTGGGTTTGCATATATTGGACCTTTCTCTACATAGGAAATGAGCCCAAACCTAACAGATGGGTGGTTGTGGGTAGAGGAACAAGTCTCCTCGTGGGAGAAGTGATGATTTAACAAAATGACGTTGTTTTGTGGATAAATGATCTGTTAATTATCACCTCATTTTTCTCCGTCATTGAGCAAATGGATGGAGAGACTAATGGGAACAATAACAAAAGAGGTTAGAGACTGGATTGACAATTTTTATTTTTTTTTATATTAGGAATCAAACAAACTACTAAGTTAAATGTTAGGGACCTAGTGATATTTGCTTGTTAACTCCAGAAGACGTGGTTGATCAAGTATGGTTTGAGAAAGTTATAAAAATTATACTTATTTTGATAATAGTTTATGCCAACAAATGTTTTTCAATATAATCAATCGATTGAATGGAAATTAATTTATGTTTAAAGACATATAATTTTAAAATAATATGTTTTGTTTGGATTATAAAAAAAAAAAATTTATGTAATTAATTACTTTAAAAAGTTATAAAATGTATGCCAAAGGATGATTGTAACCTTTTCATAATGAGTAATTTACTGCCGAGCTAAACAGATTTCTTAAAATTTATCAAATTTTAGCTTTAACTTATTTTAAAAAAATAAATTAGATTCTCTATAAAAACATCTTTTATTTAAAAAAAAAAAAAGCAATTGTGTTGTGATATTGCCAAACATACACTAAATGATACCTACACTCATCTATTTTCTGTTCATGCATAAATGAAGGGAAATTATTTTTTCCCATTGAAATCTGGTTTGGAAAATTTTAATATGTTTGGGTACAAGATAAAAACGAAACATTTAAAGTTGTTTTGTAAACAAAAATTATTTAGGCATTTTGAATTGTAACGTTGTTTTGTATAATATGCACAACATTATGTCTTTAAAAATTGACCCTACCAGTAAAATATTATATAATATAAATAATTATTTGATATTCTTTTAGTAATTTAATTACACAAAGTAAAAAAAAAAGTAAAAAAAACAATGCAAAGTAAAAAATTTCTTTGTTCTAGGAACATCTTTGTTAGTTTCTATTTTTTTTTTTTAAATTGATTCTTTGTTTTCCAAATTTTCGTAGATGAAATAAAAACAACATTTTTTTAGTGTTTTCACTATTTTTTAAAGTTTTAAAAATATAAAACATATTTAAAACAAAATAATTTATATAAATTATTTTTTAATTATAAATAATTAATTGACAGCGGTTTTTCTCTTTCTCTTAGAGGTCTCAAACTCAAGTATCTCTATTGTAATTATATATATAAAAAAACACAATCAAGATTATTTGCAGCAAGTGCCAAACCTTTGTTAGACAATGTCATGATTTTTTAATAGGCACCTAACTCTTCAAAAGCTACTTAAAAAAAGTCGTCTGTTTTAGCTTATAAAAAAAATTAAAAAATTAATTTTTAATATAAAGTTTAAAAAGTTAAAAATGATTTTTTTAAAAAAATTATTCTATTTTGTTTCTTAAAAAAATTGAAAACAATTTTCTTTTTAGATTCAGATTATCTTTAAAAATTTATGTAAATTTAAAAAATTAATTATAAAAAATAATTATTTTAATAAATAAGCTTAAAAAAACACACATTTAATAAAATAATGTTAAAATTGCTTTCAATAAGCAATCGAAGTATATTAGTCTTTTAAATAACAGCTCTCAAAAGCATACTATAACTTTTAAAAGTCAAAAACAATACCTCAACTTTACCTCAATTTTTTAGTTTAACAAACAAAAAAATTAGCTTATATTTTAGATGAATATTATACGTTCAACACATTTATAAATAATAAAAGATAATTTTCACACAAAATTATAAGTCGTATCATATTTATATTTTCTCTTTTCATAATAAAGGTTATACTTTTTGAGAGAGATATTCCTTATCGTACCTATAACATTTAAGCACATTTAATGAGATCAGGCGTACTATCATAAGTTCGGCTCGCGACAATTGACTGAAGAATAATTAAAAAAAATTTAAACAAGAGGTTGCGACAAGCAAACAAGCATAATAATGCAAAGACGAAAAAAAGTATATGCAATTGGCGTTGCAAACTAGTCTGTCGATGAGGCTATGTCGGCATTTGCAGCTGAACCCATTTTCACGTTTTCTTTCTGTCGCTCATAATTTGTTTATGCTTTGATATCGCAGTGAGGTAGATGAGGACCACGAAATAAGCAGGAGCAGTGAATATGAGGTATTTAACATTTGGAAGCAGTCGTTCATATTATTTAATAAAAGTACACAGTCAACGAGGTAAAGTTAAAAAAGAGAGCCTAGAAACAATATTCATTGTGCTCAATGTAAAGCTTAACACACTTCAATCCAGTATGTGCAAATTGAGTGATGTCTTCTCAGAAGCACGCATCCAATAGGCAGCAGCAACAGAGAGCAGCCAAACTGCAACAATTAATTTCCAAATTTTGAACGAATCAACATGAGTGCAGAAGACAGCGGAACATAACAATTTCATATATATGTTCACCTAGAAAAAGAGACTAAAATAATCAACAACCGAGCTAATAATTTTAGAACAGATTTGACCTTATCACAACTTCGCTAATACGTCTCCTTTCAGAAATTAACGTAATCTTTTAACGCTGATACATCTCCTTTCAGGAATTAACGTAATCTATTAAAAGTGAAGATCTATATAGTGGAACTTACATGTAAGTGATGTACTTATTTAAGATTAAACGATAGAGAAACTCATCACAATACCTATTGCTCGCCCTCTTCCGGACTACGAGATTTTTAATAAAAGCTCATATGTCTTTCTATTATTTTCTTTCCTTTCTAACCTTCAGTCATTAAAAGCATATTTAGCTGTACCTGTACAGAACATTGTCTTTCTTTGTTTAAATAAATTTTTTATTTTTCGAAAGGATAGAGAAATGTTTTGATGGCGTTCATAAATCATAGTATTATTATAATAGGGGAGGAAAAAAAAAAGTAGCGGAGTGGATGTAAAATGAGAAAAAAGATGAGGGTGTAGCTAAAAAAAGGAAGGCTAGGGTGGAGCACCTAACTAACTAACATAACATGGTGTGTGTGAGACCCACAAACACCACGCAAACACTGGCCCCCACAACCAGTCAGTTGGAGTGCCGTGGGTGACGGAGGCTCCCATGAACCAATATGAATCTAACTAACTAACTCCTAATGGTAATGGTGCGCACTGCGCCCATCGACTCAGTCAACTCGCTAATGGACCCAATCGATGGATCGGAGTTGCCGGACTCACCCGATTCAAATTTCAAATGTCAGAGAGAGAGAGAATGAATGACTGACCAGCCTTCCAAGCAACCAGGACCGGATGAGCCATGATGCTGAGGAGGCGGAGGCTGAGCGTACTGAGGTGCGTACGGCGGAGGATACCCCTGTGTCGGGTACGGCGGCGGAGGATAACCTTGGGGCGGGTATCCTTGGGGTGGGTATCCTTGCGGCGGGTATCCTTGCGGTGGATATCCTTGCGGCGGGTATCCTTGTGGCGGGTATCCCGGCGGATAACCACCCTCCTTGTTGTATCCCTCCGGCAGATAACCTATATACATAAATTTAGAATCAAAATCTCATACTGGATTCTAAGGAGTAGGATCCCTCAACTATCTCCCCCCAATTGCAAACTCATCACATAATTAAGATACATTAATTCAATCAATCGACATGCAGAAAAGAAAAAATTGAAAAGGGGGAGGTAAGAGCCCCACCTTGAGGTGGAGGAAATGCGACGGGCGGCTGCTGCTGTTGGTTGTTGTTATGGTTCATTGTGGATTTGAGATTGAAGCCCCTCTCTCTCTCTCTGCCTTTCTTTGTGTTTTGTTTGTTTTTGCTTTGCATGTGGATGCTTCTCTTTTTATTTATTTATTGAATATTGAATGAACGTGATGATGATGATGACGAGGATGGGATTGTCGCCAATGACTTCCCAGCTTCTCCCGATCATGACACGTCATTAATTACAAATAAATTGTTTCCTCATCAACGGCCAACTACTTTTCAGTACAATCATATTTTTTTGGGAAGACTTATTTTTAACATGCCTATTCAAAAATCATCTTAAATATTTTTTAAATATTATTATGCGAATAAAATAGATAAAATTAATCTTTTAAAATTTTAAAAAACATAATTCTTATTTCATTTTTTAATTAAAATAATTTGTAAGATGATTTGTTAGAAGCATATTAATAAGTACTCTAAAAATATTTGTTAAGGACTTTAAAATAAATAAATAAGTTTTATTGAAAAGTAAGTTTTAGAATTTTTGATACATTAAATATAGAGTTTAATTTATATTTACTAACAATGTAAAGTGTTTATCTTATTATATTAGCATAAATAGTTAATTTTTTCTCTCACTTCTTTAAAAATCATGTATATCAAAAGATCTGATTAGATGACGGTGTATAAAAATTAAACTCTTAAATATACAGTAAATAACCAAATCATTATTAGGAAAAATGAACAAGTGCCCTTCATACATTTATTAAGAAGTCAAAGTGAAGGGACTCAATCGTCTCTTAAGTAAATTTCTTGATATGTGAGGTCAAATGTGATCTCACCATCAATAGTACCTTTGTTGCTTATATCATATGTAGATCTCACATTTTCAATTAATGGTAAAATATTGTATTTGACCCACATGACAACAAATTTAATTTAGATGACCAATTTGTCAAAGTGAAAAATGTTCATTGAAAAAACCAAATATTAATATTTTTAACTTTTTGACAAGTGCCTTAAAGACAATTATCATCAAAACTCTTTTCGAGTATATACGTTGGGATAAAATATAATAACGTCTCTTGATATTTATTAGTATAACAGTAAACCCTAAAAGTAGAGCCTAAATTACATTTTAATCCAATAATTCAATGTAGAAGGAAAATCCTATTTAGAATACTCACTCTTTTTTTTTTTTTCAAACAAAGATAGGTATTCAAATTCCTTAATGATTTGAATGAATAACATGGCGAAATACTAGGGTCAAAATAAGCATGACACACAAATTGACAAACGAAAATGCCAAATTGGCATAAATGAGGGTCCCCTCAATGACTAACAAGCCTCACCAAAACCTATAACCTACCTATATAGGAAGGGAGATAATTTTTCTTAAGCCCCTCAAACTTATCTCAATTATTGGTTAAATATCTTTAGCTATTGAGTGAAACCATTGACACACTACCAGAAATTTGGTCATTAGCAGCGAGCATTTTGTGGCAGTTAGAGTAATTTGTCATTGATGTATTGAGAAGTGGAAAATTACGACCGTTAGAGTCATTAGTGGCAATGCACTCAAAAAACAACACCGGCTTCTATCTGATGAAGATTGCAGGCACTTAGAAGATTGCAACTATTGTTGGGAGGAGCTCAACACGCTTGTTAAGAAGTAGCGCTACAAGGGCGTTTGGGTGGGATAAAGCAACAACAACTTGGGAGATCACACGCGACAAAACTATGGAGCAACACATATAAGACTCTCATAATCATAGAGGACCCGTTGAGACGAGGCAATAGATACCCAAGCGGGTACAAGGGGAATTGCAAGGTATGACACAAGGGGTGAGAGCTTGCCAACAACATAAAACCCTAACAACAAGGTTTCACATTTAATTAAAGTGAATTGTTACATTTATTTATATTTACTATATTTCAAGATTATGGTAGAAAATTGTTGTCTCCCAATTTTTTCCTCAAGTAAATTTGCTTTTTTCAAAATTTCATACATTAAAAATTTTAAGTTGAGGGATATTCCTTCCGTCTACCCATTTTTCTTCTATATAATTAAACATATATTTAAGGTGGTTTCTCACCTATTATATGAGGTAAACATCTCATGCTATTTAATTTATCAATTTTTAATAATTTTTACAACTAAATTCATAAAGTTTTGTTATCATTGATCTAATATGATATATTGATGAACTATATGATCAAATGTGATAAATTAATATTTTTCAATACAATATTTGTAGAGAGGTGCATCGTAAGCTCAATGGTCCGCAAATCTTTAAACCTTTTATAAGTTGATTCTTTCAATGATTTAACTAATGAAGATTTTATTACAAATATATACAACACGAAATGATAACAAAATTTGATAAATTTCGCTGTAAAAATTATTAAAAATTGATAAATTAAGAAACATGACGTATTTATCTCATAGGGTAGGTGAGAAACCACTTATATTTAAACCTATGTTAATATTACTAAAAAAAAACTATTTTAAGATATACACTAAAGAAATAGTATAAAATTATAAAATTTTAAAACGTAGACAATTGAATTGAAACGAAGGGAGCTTATCCTTCAAGGAAAATAGTGGCCTGCTTCTGCTTTGTGTCTTGCCACAGTTTTGAACCCAGAACACATGAGAATGGCCTGCTATGTAACAAGGGAAAAAATTGCAAATATACTTTGATAAATTTAAATTATTATATTAACTAGGGCACCTTGTTGCGTTTTTTTTTTTTTTTTAGCTGGTCACCTTGTTGCAATTCTTAGAAGTCCAAAATGGGGCAGTTTGTATTATTTAATTTTAAAAACATCAACTCAAATCTACATCATCAATACTATAAAACAAGCAACTTCATCAAAATGTAGCTATCATAATAATGTAATATTTATATTTATTATATTAAAAATGGGGCAGTTTGTATTATTTAATTTAAAAAACATCAAATCAAATCTACATCATCAATACTATAAAACAAGCAACTTCATCAAAATGTAGTTATCATAATAATGTAATATTTATATTTATTATTTTAAAAACTAATGAAATAACGATGTGGTTAATTTGACTACTAAAAGATGGGATGCCCAGGGCACTAGAGAAATAAAGGATAGATAATTTTTCTTTTAAAATTTTAAAATTTAAAAGTTCAAAATTTTAAAATGGATAATTTTGCTTTAAATGAGAAATAGATATAATTGTCTAAAAAATGTGACTAGAGATAACATTTAAACTTGTTCAAAGTCTTTATCTTAGTCTAGTAAAGTTTATCTAACAAATACACACCATAGTAGATAGGGTTTTTTTTTTTAAAGAAAGATTGAATGTGCAAAATCTGGTTTAATTTTTTAGATAAGGATTAAATTCAATTTTCTTTCCTTAGAAAAATAATACACTCTACGTTCTAACTAACATAATCTGTAACTACTCCATGTCCAAAAATTATCCATACCTAACCCTTATTCACATCTAAGATATCTAAGATCAACGTTGTTGATCTGGAAAGTAAAAGTTCTCGTTTCTTAATATCTTCTCATTCAATTTAATTAATCTCTTCGATCATTTAACTGGGCATCATTTGTGATTGCTCAATGGAAGACCGGGATATGATTCTATCATATTTAAATTGCGGGAATAGATTTTCTCATGTCATGGCATAAGCAATTCATTGACAAGGTTATGTTTAATCTTTTATCATTAGTTAATTTTATTTTTTTTTAGGTTGCTTACCCGGTATCCAAGGCTTAGCCTTGACTAATCCGGGTCGACCCGGATCGCGCACCTGGTTATGGCGGGTGAGTCTCCCAGCGGGGATAACTGTGTTCACAAGGTATCGAGCTCGGGACTTTGCTTAAGTAATACCAAGTCGCTTACCACTTGTTCCAACCCCCGTTGGTATTATCATTAGTTAATTGAGATGGTGAATTTATATATGACATAAATAATTAAAAAAATTGATGCTGAGAGATTAAATATAACCTTGTCATATGAGAAAATGATATGAAAAAATCTATTCTCTTCGTATGTTACCTGATTATGCACGTATCGTTATTAATGATCAGATTATGTTAAAACAAAGTGATAAGTTATAATGAAATATCAACATGACTAAGTCATGCACACATAAGAGATTTCTCTCCCATAAATATATAATAGTGATGTATGGAGATTATGTTTTAGAAAAAAGGAGGTTGTAAAGCACGCACATTTGTTTCCTTCTAATTTTTGGAGATCACGAAATGTTTCAATATGTATATATAGCTAGCCTGGGCTCTAGCTGTTGTTGGTAGCAACGTGAAAGTTGATAGTATGATGGCAAGAGTAATTTTTGATTGGATACTTCTTATTATAAACATTTTATTTAGTAGTACATATTGATAAAGTCGCGTAGAATGTTTTCTAAATTAACACTGTCTAAAATTGAAATAGTAGAAATTAACCCTGCTGCTCAACTAGTAGGGCCCAGAGGGCTGGATTCGTAATGGGCTAAATTTGGGCCTGTGTTGGGTTACAAAAAAGAAAGCAGCTGAATGATGGAATGAAACTGACTCGGTTTATGTTATAAGTCCGTAGCCCATTGGTAAAAATGATCTCAAACAAAAAATAATAAAAAATCGGTCGTTGTGACAACTGCTTTTGTGGCCATGTGACGGTGAAGAAGGTGGTGTGGTCCTTGAAGCCAAGGAAGGGGAGGCACTCATTGGAGAACACACACCAGCAGCGTTTCAAGTACCTGAAAATAACGTCACCACATGTATACATGCATGCACTTCCTCCATTCACTCGCAGACAGTCACACAAGCAGAGCATGCAGATGCAGGTGTGTATTCCACAAAACGCAATAATTAAGTAGCCGCTCGTACGTATGTACTGCTTCATTTGTATTGTTTTGATTTCAGACTACTCAAACACGTGAATATTTCATGTGCAATATCAAATATATACGTGTACACTTTATATTTTTCATTTAAAATCAATATGGCCTGCATATGCAAGCTAGTCTAAGTAGTTATGCAGTTACCTATGCTTATTCATATAAATTGTTCCAACGTAACACACATCGACTTATTTAGGTGCTTTTGTTTAATTACTTCTACCCTTGAATCTGGCGGATATATGATATAATATAATATATATAATTTGTGTAATTTTTTATAGTGAAATTAAACTTGCTGATTTTGTACCTAGCTAGATAGCAGTTTCTCCTACCTTATTATTGTATATTTATATATCATTTTTGGGATCTAAATAAAATATAAATCTCATTAATTATGAAATGTGAGTAAGTATAGTTGAATTCAAATAATACAATTCAATATGATGAACCCCAAGGCCATAGCCATGCTGGTAGATTAACTGGCTGTATATGCACTACAAGTAACAAAAGAGCGGAGCTATATATAAATATATATATATATATATATATATATATATATATATATTTAT
>QANU01001262.1:340611-475079 GCA_003254905.1 Nissolia schottii
TATATATATATATATATATATATATAGCACTACCCTTGTCATCAACACGTGCAAATAACACCTTTTAAGATAAGAATCATAGCTCATATTGTAAAAATGATATTCGCAGGATATCCTTGATTGCCAAGTTGATTCTCAATAAACATTTTAAAGATAATCATAACCAGAATTTACTAATTAAGGTTCTCAATAAATAAACATATTAAAAGTGAATCATATGTACCGATTTTTTTAAGGTAACCATGACTAAACTTTTCTAATTAAGGAAATGAGTTTTGATTTCTCTAATTCATAAGTGAGAGAATTAATTTGTATAACTAATAAGCTATTGGACGAACACTAAACAATTTAGTCTTTCTGTAATGATGAGAACATAAATTTGTGAGAGCAATATTTTTCATAATTTATATTATTAAAAAAATTAATTTGTATATATAATTTTTTTTTGTTACATTTAAGTGAGAGAATTAATACATAGATTCATTTATTGTTACCTTTTTCTTTGAGTAAATATAAAAATATAAATATTTTGTGCGTGTATGAAGATTAGATTAGATATACGAATTTAGATAATCTAAAATAAAAATATCTAAAAAGTGAGTTTACATAGTTGGACCAACAAATTGAATTGTGTGTGAAATTTTCCAAATAATTTAATGATACACACTCTTCATTTTTTTATTTTAAAAAATTTTAATAGTTCATTACTTACCGCTTAACATTTCAGCTTATAAGTAGTCATAATGTATCTATCTAGTCTTGTATTGTACGACTATAAAATAATTTATTGATTTGTAAAAATATTAAACTAATATGATATGACAGTATAATATATTGGAAAATGATACTTTAACACCAATCTTAGTGTAACTAAGTTTGTGAGAGAAATGACCGAGTGACTATACTAAGATTAATGTCAAAATAACACTACCCTAATGTCATCTAAAATACTACTGTGGATAAGAACATCTTGGTGCTAAGAGAAGAATTTTACACATGGATAGTTTTATAAACTAAACTTTGAAAGGGGGTGTGTGTGTTTAGATAGGAGTGCGTGTGCACGTGCAAACATGTGTTTGAATATGTGGAAGCCCGCATATGAATATTATGCACACGTGCTCACATGCCTCAGTCTGTGAATGCTAGCAGTAGAGTAAAATTCTTGAAAAGGAGATATAGTGAATGTGATTGCATGTGGATTCATCAAATCCCAGTCAACTGCACTGTGCCCCAAATTTATTTTTACAGTCTCCCCCTTGTTCTAGTTCTGCCAAAAGCCAATTTTATTTGTATTTTTTTCCCACCCTCTTTGCATGCATAGTTAATTGAATCTCTTAACTTTCTTAATTTCTTTTTATTAATTCCTCTCTCACACAGACAGGAAATAAAATGGTTGGTGGTGGTGTTTTTTATTTTTGGAGGATATTGAGACTCACTAACATATAAAAAAACAAGCGGCACATTTTGCCCTGCACTCTGAATGAATGGATGGATGGTAGTAGTACAAACTAATAAAAGAGGTTAATGTTATGTTTCCTTTGAGTCATTGTTTAATCGTCAGAATCACACATGATGGGCACAGAAATGGAAATGCCAGGCACAAGGATAGTGAATAATAGATGTGCTGTTTATGCTCAGAACAGCACCAATTCCTTTCCTCAATTGAACAGTAAATCGGATTTAATGGTGTACCAAAGAGTAATGAAACCCCATATTTTCTTTAAATTGGACCACTACCACTAATAATATTACTCCCAACTACAAACAACAACGCCTAATGCTAAATGTTAATGCTAATCATATGATCTTAATAGTATTAATCTGGTCTCAAATTGGGACAATATAATAGAATGGGTGTTAATATAGAAAGAGACATTAATAATAGAGTGCTGATATTTGTAAAAACATTAGGACTTGCTGATTGACAACGCATCCTCACACAACAAAAATGATGTCTATTTTTTCAGAGAGTTATTTACTTTTTTTTCTAATAACTCTCTTTTTTAAGTGAGTGGGAGAAAAATGCGTTGGAACATCACATTTAAGTGAGTAATAATAATAGTATTAGTGGTGAGGGAAAGGGATAGGTGTCCATACAGTGTGGAAATGGACGTGTACCCGGTTATGTTAAGAGGGTACACAGTGCCTCGCTGTCTAGCATGTGACATGAAGGGTTTTTTTTTTTTTTTTTTTTTTTAGTGTTCTCTTCTGATGTTGTTGTGCTCTTCATCTCTCTCTCTCTTACATGCACCCAGTCAGTCTGAGTGCAGTGCAGTCAGTCCACTATAACCCACCCAACTGGCAGTTAGTTTTTGATTCACTCACTCACTCACTCACTATTTCACATAGAAAAGAAAAGAAAAGCCAAATAGGAGGAAAGTGGGGACAAAAATAACTTCATTCTAGGATTTGAGTCCGATTCTGTTCTCTTGGTTTTCTCTCCACCACCTATCCCCACTCACTCACTCTCTCCATTTTTATCCAACTTGGGTGAACAAACACCAATACAACCCTTAACTAAACAAAGTCACATATGCAGTTAATATAAAACACCACTTACTTTTTTTTTTATCCTTTTACCACAACATAATAATAATAATAATAATAATAATAATAATAGAGTAAACAAATTGGAGACGCCTAGCTAGCTATATAGTAGTAGAAACCTGAATAAAAATAAAAACCACAATTTGGAGAGAGATTTTCTTCTTTGAGAATCCAGAGAGCCAAGGAAAGGAAGATGGATGCAGCATTGGCTTCAGAGTGCAGTAGCGGGTGTGAGTCTGGCTGGACTGTATACCTGCAGGAGCACTCTTTCCTCAACCAGAATGCTGCTGCTTCACATAGACATCATGAGTTTGTGGGTGAAGATGATGACAGAAAGGCCAAAAGCGTTGAGGCTTCTGGGGAAGAAGAGGAGGACTTGTCCATGGTTTCTGATGCTTCTTCCGGGCCTCCACATTTCCAAGAGGAGGATTCTTACTTCAATGCTGCAGGGCAAGGGTGCTTCTACTCTGCATCATCCAAGGCAGCAAAATTGTCCCACGGAAGTAAAAAGAGGCAGAGAGTTAAAGAAAACAAACACCAACAACACCTTCAACAAGATCAACATCTCCCCTCTTTTCTTGATGACACTGCTAGCTCTCCTCTCTTTGACTTCTCCATGGTTAGTTAGTGTCTCACTTTATTTATTTGACCATGCATTCCCCTCTACATTATTTGATCTATCTTACTCATGTATGTCATGTGCCTCTTGACAATTTTTTCAGAACAATGTTACTGTCACCAACCAGCAAACTTCCACAGAGAGCATGCTAGATTACTCACAAGGTTTCTCTGCTACTTATTTTGAGGTACTATTGGCTTTTTAATTTCTTTTTTGGCCTTTTCTATTTTGATAATTGAAGATTTGTCACTTGGTTTGAAGTCTAATATAAAATCATTGGTGTTCTTGCAGGGGAGATCTTCGTTGCAAGACAACTTTGGTTTTTTGCATCCATCTCTATCAGATAATGGAGTCCATAGCAACAAGTAAGAAATTGTTTAGTTTTTTATGCACACTAGAAGAGAACTTCAACAAGTTAAAATAAATTTCATCTGTAATCATTCAGTTGTATCCTTTGAGCATTTTGATTTTTCTTTTGATATCAATCAAATTGCATTGTGTTCAGCAGATGGTACTGAGGGAAAGGGAACATGCGAATGATATAAACATCAGTTCAGTTCTATTCATAGCTACCTCTGCTGTGGAACTTGTTGCAAATGGAAGTTACTGAAGATGGACGAGGGCGAAGAATCATGGATGGTGTAGAAGGAATTTTATCTCAAAAGGGATTCTGTTCCTTTGTTTTTTTTTTTTTTTTTTTCCTCTTCTCTTTCAGCTGTCAAATGCAGTGCCAAACAACCTGAAAGGAAAATTTAGGAATAAAATTTAGTTTTTTTTTTTTTTAAATTTCTTTCTTCTTTTCACTTTCATAATTTAATTCTCTTGTCAATGAATAGTGCATACAAGATAAGCAAGTTAGGCAGGCTCTGTGTAAGCATGCTCAATCCTTGTTTTTTGATGCAAGCCCCATGCTCATATTTATATCAGCAAAGCAGCACTTGCCAAACATAATAAATAAATCAATATTTAATTCTTCTATTCTACCCCATCCTCCAAATATGAAATGACCAAACCTGTGTTTTTCTTTTATGGGTATTAATTAAAAATTAACCCCACTATTATATTGATACGCATAAGAGTTTTCCACATTAAGGGGCTATTAGTTGCAACTTGCAAATTGCCTAGTTAGGCTTAAGTAGAGCATATCTTGTGTCCTCCTTATTGAAAACTCGTGGCAGCAGAGGCACCTGCCTTCTGTGCATTGGAAATGCTACATTTCCTTAACAGATAAATGCAATATCGGGGTTGATAACATGCTTCACAGTTTTCCTGTATAGCATATAGATCTCACTTCTCAGCTACTTACACAATAACAATCCTCTGAAGTATGTCCCAAGGACTACTGTGGTATAGAAGATGGCAGCAATTTGCTCCAATCTCAGAAAATTGTAATTAGAACTTATAGTTTCTAGTCTTAAAATGCTGAAGGAGCTCCAAAAAAATAACAAATCTAATGTTGTAATCCAAACAAAGCGCTTAACTAGGAGAGGAACCATAATGAATCAAAATTACGCACTTGGTAATACAATCTGACGGTTTTCTTGTTACTCATAATTCTTTCATTTAGAACTGCATCTACAATATGAGAGTTCCAATTATAGAGTAATCGCTTTTGAGGAGAACTTTACTAAATCACCAGCCTAACCCAAAATTCTGTAAGTACTTTCTAAGAACAAAATAAAAGAAAGTGAAGTGCACAGAAAATTCACATAAAGGCTATCATCCTCGTTGATTAGGAACTTTATATTAGTATTTAGTAGCTGCAAGTAAATAAAGAAACAAAGGGCTTAACCATTAATAAGGACAAGGCTGTCATACACGTTTGGAAGAGTCCAGACAAGGCTCCATTTATTCTGAAAGGTTCTAGTGTTTTCCTATTACTAACTTAAAAGTTTAAGGCCTAATCTGCTTGCATAAGGATAAAAAGGGAAGTGAGGTATGGGAAAATAGGAGTGTGTACAGAGAAGAGGAGGAAATGGCAATAATATTGGTGTTGGAATATTTCAAGTGGCATCTCTTTTAACCCTTTTTCCTAAGCTCAGGAGATCCTGCCTGATATCTTGCTGACCCAGAGGAACATGCCCCATTTTGTTTAGTATGTCAACTTTATCTCGTTTGGAAGGATCCCTATTTTAAAATTATCACATTTGATGCTTTGTTTGTGTAGGTTTGCTCCCCTCAGACTCTGTCTGCTTGGAAGCTGTCATAGGACTTGATGTCATGCACAATTATGTGTCTTGCCTTCAATTTTTCTTCCTTTTTTTAATTCCTTTACAAATTCCCAGTCAGTTCCTGTTATGATTAAAAAAATAGCAGTATGTGAGGCCAGAAAGGCTTGAAAAGGCAAAAGAAAAGATGGCCACTGAGAATTTAGGATGTCAAAATAAAAATCTCTGCCCACACGTTGCTTTCTTTGATGTGTGTGTAGTAAATAAAAACAACAGGCTAGAAATAATAGAGGAAGCTAAGCTAAAGACAAATCAGACTTAAAAACTTGAAAGAATAAAAAAAATAGTCATAGCCTCATTGCACAGACAGCTGCATTCCATTCCATCAAAATGGATAAGGATCCAAAATCAAAAGGGTATGGGAATAAACATTTCTGCCCTTCCAACCACCGCCCAAACCAAACCCCTGATGTTGTTACAGATCAAGGAGATAGGGGCTTGGTTGCTTCCCAAAACATGCTTCACATTTGATCTTCTATTTTTGTGACCATTGCCAATTTAGTTTGGATGTCCCCATTTCCCGTGACAACGCTCCCTGCTTCTCTGTGCTTTGTAAGCTATCTACCACCCAAGGACATCCATCATCAACATGAATGAATCAATGTGGAAGCTACTCTTGTGGCAAGTAAAGTAAAAACTAAAATCCAAAATCTAGGAAATGATTTCACTAGTGCTGTGTAAACTCCTTACGTCTACAAATTGCTACAATACTCTCCTATACTTTCTAATAAACTTACATTTGCAAAATCTAATCCAAGTAAGGCATACATAACCAAAATAGTAATTAACTTTTGGCCCACAGAAAAAGCAGTAGGCAGATTCATGTCAAAGTCAAGTCAGGAGCACTCACTCACCTGTACTTAAATTCCTATAACAAGAATTAAATGCTTGAGGAAAAAAGCGCCAGATTTCAAGTCAAAGGAATTTTAGTTCCTTGCAAGTGCAGGCTCGTAAGTTTGGAATCTCTCTGGTAACAAATTTTCACTGTTCAAACTCGGTCATCACATCACATGCAGGATACTCTACAGTATGTGCAGTATGACGACTATGTGACTGGTCACGAGTCTTACAGATTTCGTAAAAGAAAATACAAAGAAAGAAAGAAAGCTTTGAAGGAAGGGAGATACATACACACATACGTACGTAAATGCAGATACTGAATTGACGTAAGAATATCTCCATGTGGACCCATAAAGGAAATTCATCTCATTAGAATAGAGTTCCTTCCTCAAGTAAGTTACTACAATGATCTCCCTAAACACGAGGGACAGTGCCAGCCAGTCATGTGCAGTGCAGAGACTATGCAAACCGAAAGTAACATAATTGGGAGATTCAAAGTCACATTATGTCAACGACAGCAAGCAATGTACCGCAACTCAAGGACCACAATGCAGTTTCTCAAACCACAATTTGAGTAAATGCACGTGAACAAAGAAATCGACAGAACTAGGACCAGTCAGATTTGATTTCAGATGCCCGAATTGTGAGCTATATGGATGCAAATGTTAAACCTGAAAGTATTATTTGAACACTATTATACTACCCAATTTTTCAGTAGTAGTTTTGTTACTACCCAATCTGCCAAAATCTTTCTTACCCCTCAAGTCATTTCAATGCAATGAAATTGGTATATCTTATTAGAGGCATATCTTGCAAGAAAACATATCGGAGAGAAAAGGCAAGAAGAAACTCCAGAAGGATGGAGTTGTTGGAGTCAATGAAGTTTCTGAGGTTCAATTTAGTTTACTGTTGGAAAATGCGAAGACCTGTGTATATTTAGGGTTTGTCTTCAAGGAACCTATAAGGATTAAGTACAAAGTTGTATACCGGATAAAAAAAGGCACTAAATTATTTAAGGAGAAGAAACAAAAATTCAATTTTCCCAGAAAATATTTCCATTTTATTCTTAAATTAATTTGAAAATTAAGTTGTGATACCAGTACACAAACATTCAATCATGTTGCAACACTTCAACAAAAAGTGGTTATAAGTCACCCCTACTAACTCAAAAATTAATCACTTTTAATTATTTGTTATAGCATAATTAAGTGTCTTGAACTCTTGAAGGTATTGATCAAACAATTTCCTTACTCATAGTGGAAGGACGTCAATTGAAAGAGATAAATATAATTAAATATCTACGTAACTACATTGACTACCCGCATATGAGCAAACAGAAAAGACAAAAGCAGATGAAGCGATGGTTTTGGCATTCTCACATGTGGGATGGAGACGACCTTCCATCCATCCATGGAATACACTGCCCATCAATGACGACAAATTAAGGAGATTCATGCAAAAACGCAATTTCAATACTTCATTTCAAGATAATACATTTTCATGTTCATAAGTATTATCGTGTACCTAAATATTGAGATATTAAAATTGTGTCTATACAAAAACGTTTCAAAACGTAGTTTTCCTAATGAAGTTGTCCGATGTCCTTTTTCTGACACTAGTTGCTAACTCATACTCGAATGAACGATCTTGAAAGTGTAGGGACAAGAGGGCACTATGACGAGTAACATGATTGTGCACACAATCTGTCTGACTCTAAACAAACTCTAAGCAGCAGCAAAGATGTTAATTGTTATCCAATCGTTTGCATGAAAGTTTCAAAGTTTGTTCAAGTATCATTTCTTCAAGGGCTCATTCTCAAAAGCCCAAGGCTTTCAATCGTTTCAGGATAATCTGATCCCTACGGGAATAAAGCCATAGACAGGCCGCTAGTATTTAATACCAGGAAGGTATTAAACATAGTGCCGGCCAGAAGAACATAATGGTCTCCATCTCCAAACCCCAAGTCTATACTCTAGATTATTGGAAATACAGCATGCGTACATGAAATCAATGTTTCTGTCCATAGAATAATGTGCAAAACGAACAAAGTAAAGGATCACAGATACCGCAGCAATCTCTCGTATTGAAATTTCTAGCACATAAACAACCAAGTAATTTTTGAAAATTTCTACGTCATAAATAACACTTAACTCTTGTATTACATTACATTTGCATATGGAGCACAACTTGGCACCCAGCTACTCCAGCAAACGTTTGTGCTTGCACCAGGCAATGGCAACGACATACAAGAAAATCGTTCCGGCAGTGCTGCCACCAACAGTCCACAGGAACTCTCGCGTCCCAGCAATCTCTGAATTAAACAGCTCAATATGTATATTCATGCCAAAAATACCAGCAACAACGACAAAGGCACTCACTACCAGAGTTGCCGTGGTTAACATGACTCCCATTTGGAGGAGATGGTTCTGTTTGTCATCCAGCATAATGTTGATGTAATCCTCGGTGTCGTCAACATACTCCCTCAGCTTCAACAGGACAGAACAACCAACAGATAAGTAGTAGTCACAGCAGAGAAGTCAATTTCATCATAAGTAGCAGGTAAATCATAACATGTCAAATTACTATCGAATAAAACCTCATTAGACAAGAAATGTTAGTTAGTCTTGTTTTAAGCTTATATAAGAAAGATCATACCCTAAAACTACTGAGCCACAAAACTTGCCTACTCCATCTTACTGAGCATATTCCCCCAGCTTACTAGCCATTTCCAAAAGATAGGAGTAGTTGCTGAGAACAGTTCTTCAATCTCATATGATTGTGCCTTTTGCAAGCAACAACAAATGTGCTCCTATCAACCCAAGGCCTCAATTACAAACCAGAAATCCCTCTCAAATTAATTAATAATTCTTGAAAATGGGAATAGTTGTTTGTTTTTATGGATTCTCCAACATCATGCTTAGAATAAGTATTTTTCATTAGAATGAAGATTTTTTACTTTTCAAATTGTAACCAATATTGTCAAACTCGAGAGTTTAAATAGACTTGTGAAGACTCGGCAAATTCGAATCATAAACTCAACTCATAAACTCATAAGAGTTTACATATGTAAAAAATATATGTTATAAGCAATATAATTAGGAACTAAACATGATTAAATTTTGTATTCATAATTGACATTGAATAATGTTAACTTTAAAATAAAATAAATGAAAAAAAAAATCATAAAATATACCTTAATGCATGACACTTAGTTATGCCATACTTTATTCTGTACATGTATTACTTTATAGTTTGATAAAACATAACTCAATTATGATAAATATATAAAATTGACTTAGTAAACTCAATAATAGATATTGTCTAATACACACAAAGTCAACTAAGTATCTAAAAAAGTTATCAAATTTATACATCTTGAGGTAAACTCGTAAATTCGTAGGTAGATTTTAACTCATAAACTTGCTAGTAAAATCAAGAGTTTACTTAAACTCATACGAGTTTACCAAAAAAGAGTTTACATGAGTGTTAACTCGTTTTGTGTAGTGAAAACGTAAACTCGTAAGAGTTTAATAACCATGATTGTAACTGCAACATTTTTGGTGGAACATGTTGGACCCTTCTAGGTACTTAGAGATGCAGAAACCAGTAAAATGGGGCGATAAAAAAAAAGGATAAAAGCCATTGACAGAGAATGACAAAACAGAACTGCATACCGTTGACAGCTTGTTCAGAGTGCCATCGATTTGCACAAAGTATGCTTCCAAGAGCATCTCAAGCTCCTCTACATCAAGATGCTTGGTTGTAGCACTGTAGGTAGTGCTAGCACGGGTTCCATGGCTGTCCCTGCCAAGTGTGAACCTGGAATTATCAGCATTTTGATGATCTTCATAACTTGCAGCAGCTCCACCAGCTTCCAATGATATTTCAGGAGGAATGCTAAATGAATAATGATAATAATTAAAAAAACAAAATAATAATAATAATAAAAGAAATAAAATATTATAGCCTTATTATAGGGAAGATAGTTAATCTGGCAACAGATATGAGCACAAACAAGAATGGTGGTGTACATGCCTGTCATCAATATCTGGTTGAAGAACTTGATTATCCATGTCCTCGTCATCATTGATGGATGAGGAGGCAGAGGAGCTTTCAAGCTGCTGTTCAGCTAACTTGTCTGTGAGATACATCTCAGCCATATCGTCATCGTCATCCAGCAAGTGTTCTAATTCATCCCTTACCTGAAGATGATGAATCAAAAGTATTTCAAATTGACATATGGACTGACAAAGAGAATTAGTTGAGAAAAAAGGTGAACCTTTTGAACACGACCAGTTATGGCAACTAGGCGGCTCTTAATCTGACGAACACGTTCCAAATTGAGAGTACTGATCTTTGAAGTGAGCTTATCTAAGGCAGGATGAGCTTCCTGTTCCAGCGTCTTTGCCTGCCGAAAACAGATCACACATATAATAAAAATCAACAAACAAGAGAACGCAAACTGAGTATTTTAGAACAAACAGAGAGAGAGAGAGAGAGAGAGAGAGTACCTCATTTTCTAAGACGCTGCAAGCAGCCTCGAGGCATGCCTCGAGGGCGACGAACTCAAAGGGGAGAATCTTCATGCCATCTCCGTTCTGGAGATCTTGCTTTGATTGTGCTTTGACTTGTTCATCTTGACCCTGCTGCTGGGGACTGAGGCCCCTTGATTGGGGTTCTTGATCTTCAGAGTCGTAAACTTTAGTCCAATTAGGGTCATTATCAGTAGCAGCAGCAGCAGTTCCCTCCTGTAGAATACAACACAATAGTAACTAAGAATTGAGTACAATTACAGAGATCAAAAGAACACGAGAATCGAACCGAACGGAATTGAATTGAATATGACAGATGGGGTGACCTGAAGGTGATTGGTGGCTTGGTGGTGGCGGAGGATCCTGGAGTGGAGCTCGTCGAGGAAAGGTGTGACGGAGGGGTCTCTGGAGTTGAGAAGGAGGACCTCGTGGGCGGTGATGATGGCCTTGATGTGCTCCAAGTTGATGACGATGGCCCTCTCACGACCGAGGACGGTGGAAGGGTAGGAGAGGAGAGGGTCGAGGATGCGGAGGTCGCGGGCGGGGAGGCCGGTGCGGCGCATGATGGAGTGCTTGCCTGCCTCCACCACCTGCTTCTGACCGGTGGAGTCAAGAAGCAGCCACGCCCTCACACCAGTCCCCTTCTTCCTTATCGGATTCGGAACACTGCCATCAGCCTGGGCGCCCTGTGGCGGCGGAGGCGGAGGAGGAGGCTGAGGTTGAAGATGTGCCCTCATGCTGCTACTCACCGCCGCCGCTTCAATTTCGCTATTCGGTGATCCTTCCTCGCAATTGCATAGGTATGTCTACAGACTCTACGCAGACAATACCTCCTCTCCTCACTCCCACCTCTTGATTAGATTCCTTTTCTACTTTTATTACCCGCGCATATCCCTGTTTTTTTTTCTTAAGGATTTTCACCTAATCACAAATTTAACGTCATTTTTAAGCCCATCACATTTATAATCACACTTTATTTTACACATTCATTCATAAGTTTTACCAATTTTTAGCCTAGTGCACCCCTAAGAATGGCGTTGCCGACTTGGAGTTATAATTTTTTCTTTTTTCTTTATTGGTTTATTTCTATTTCTTTTATTCTCCTTTCACCCATCACCCACCTTCCCTCGTTTATTTTATGCATGTAGTTTTCACCTCAATTTCTGCTTATTCATTTTACATAGGTAAAATTTGTATGATTTTAACGATAATTAATGTTTTAAAAACTTAATTTTTCCCTTTTAACTTTTAACTTTAACTTCCTTAACCAATGTCCTTGAAGCATTGGTGAGCAAAAACTCTTAACTTTTACTTAGCTTACGTTAGAAATTTTATTCAGTGAGTCTTAAATATTTGGAGCAGTATCGAAATAATTCAGTTAAAAAAAACTCGTTCAGTGAATTGGATTCATTGACCCTTTTTTTTAAGGTAAATGGACGCATAAACCTTAAATATGCCATAGATGAACTAGAAAAAAAAATTGAAAAAAAGAAAGAAAGAAGTCCGTCCTTCCAGTACTGATGGCATCCCAACTCCGCAGTGAAAGAAAGCAAATGCTATTAGAGGAACACTAGCAATTTTATTAGCAGCAGGATCAAGCCCACTGATCACAAGAGCACGAAACGAAAGGTGGTACGGTACGGTGCCTAAAGAAAGTAATAGGCAAACCACCTGCTAATCATGTTATAGCATTCCTTCTGCTTGTACTCTGGCGCTGTGTGACCTCCTCCCTTCACAAGTTAATTCAAACAAACGACAGAACATGCATCTCATCATCAGAACTTATTAGCTAAAATTGGTTTTGGTTATTAATGTTTTACTTGCCTTTACAGTCGCAAATGTTATACTGTACTGTCTCTCTTTGTATGTCTCCGTGTAGCTGCAAAAAGAATATCACAATTTAATCCTATGTTGTGAACTTTATTAATCGGTAACCAAATATTGCGTACGTGAAGCTAGAAAGAAAAATAACCAGCAGAATATACACACACACACACACACTGTTACAAACCCTGCAACTTGTCCATCGAGAAACCATGGCCTCCACTCATCATTAGAAGTAACGGTCAAATTCAGAGATTGTATCCATCCCTCGGTGGCCACATATGGAATAAGCAGATCATGATCTCCACTGTGCCATAATTAGTAGCAAAAATCTTGTGCTTGTCAGAAATACAACAAAACTAGCATGCACTCACGTTACATGTATATATACACGAGAAAAGAATGTCCCAAGTTATTTGGCGTTACCTATAAATGATTGCTCTAAGGTCTGTGCTGGTAAAGTTGCGGTGATATTCAACACTGCTTATTATGTCACGCACATATGATAAACTTCCATTACACCTTTCCCACACTTTTATGGTTCCCTGATTTCATAGCAGATAAAGATGGTTTGATAGATAGAGAAAGTGAAAGTGATTGGAATATTTAGATAATAATCTCGTTAATTTACTCACATTTCTAACGTGCAGAGCTTCTTGTACATCTTTGTCATTAGCCCAGATGTTTACGAAGAAATAGTTGTAATCCTATTCAACGAAAGCAACAAGGTCTATTAATAGAGAAGTTGAGAAAAATTATATATTAAAAAAAAATGGGAAACAGAATTCTAAAGGGGAAACTTATAATCAAAGACCAACATAGCACATCATGTGTGTTTTTTTGGTTCCCGAGAGGAACAAATGTGCTAGGTTGGTCTCTACAGTGTAAGTTACCCTTTTAATTACCCTGCACCATCGCCTAGTAGGATTAACTTCTAAAAGGAGTGCATCTGAGGCATTGACCCCATCATTGCTTGAACTCCAATTAAGCTCGTTGGGCTTTGCGCACAGTGCTCTACACTTTGGTTCCAGTACCATGGGACTATATATGTCTTTCAGGCACTACAAAAGTAAATGTTGTATACTTTACATTAATTTCCACAAACTGAAACATATCACTTAGTACTTGAAGGAATTTATTTTAATCAGAACCATTCTCACCAGATTGACTATCTCAAGACGCTCAATGCATCTACCATCACTTTTGTCTGGACGAACATATTCTCCTTGACAATAAAGTTTAGTTTCCTTGAAAAATACAGAGGATTAGAAAGTAGTTTGAGTATGAAAATATAGTTTAGAATTGGTTACTCTCCACATCATGTAGAAACAGAACACCTTTACACATTACAGTTAGTTCGTCCCCTTTTCATGGTAAAGTTAACTTACATTTTAGTGCTACATGGAGCTTAGAAATGATGGATTCTTCATTAAAAAAATAAAGAAAGAAAGGAAAAAAGACAGAAAATTTACCTCGTAGAGTTCATCAGATAGAAGTCCAACTCTGTGGGCAAACTTTACTCTCGAGTTTATATCATATTTGATATTAGTTAATGGGTTTCCTAGAACATAGCCCTGCATCAAAATTAAGATGTCATTCATCAGTAGATTTCTCGTAGAGGAAATAGCAGAAATTACTAGACAGTCCAATAATTTAAAAAGAAAACACAGAAGGAAAATAGAAAAGAAAGAAATGTATACTTTGAGATTGATTAGGGGCAAGTTTCCAGCTTTGTTACCTACAATTAAACATCAAGAGAAATTCAAAGAAGGATGACATGGAAGAAAAGATAGGAAAAAAGAAAGCACACCTTGACAAATACTTGGTATATAAAGATTTGAGAATAAGAAATGAAATTCAAGCACACTACATACATTAAGAATCGTTAGAAGGAACTTCATTAAACTAATTGATTTACCATCAGAAATTTTCTTCACAATAACTGGAACTGTGATTCCGTTATAAGAATCACCAGCAATGTAGATAGGATTTGTTTGAAACTTTGGGTGAGCTTCGAGCCACTGCATGATCATTAGATTGTAATTCAAATAAACTCACCCATTTTATATACATGAGATATATCTTGAAGATTCAGCAAATATGCTCACCTTTCTCAGAAACATATAAATGTGTGCAGTTGATTTTGTATCACTAGTATTGTATCCTGATGAAGTTTTTGCATATGAAAATCCAGTGCCAACAGGTGCATCCAAGAAAATAATGTTTGAAACCTAAGAACATCAAGTATGGGATCAACTATTACATATATATGTATATGTATATATATACACACACACACACACACACACACATTTGGTGAAAAGAAAAAAATGAAGAAGGAACCTCATACCTTAGTCCAAGAGTATTCATTTAACACTAAAACTGGTTTGTGTCCTCCATTAGACCTTTTGTAATCGAAACCTATTGGACCTATAAACAAGGGGAGAGATAGCGGCCAATTATGCTATGGAAAGAATGGTTAATTTATTTTCTATTTCGGATTGACAAACAAAAATGAACTATAATTTCAGTCTCTAGAAAAAAAAGAAATTTTTTTTTCAACTTCTGGGCATTAACCTTGCCTTTTATAAATTGAACGTGTCTGTAAAGAGCATTGAGTACAGGGATATATAAATTTTTTAGTACAGCAGGCTATTTTGAACTCATTATGCAAGTGTGAGGATCCTAACTTGTAAATGAAGAGGAGCATACCGATTTCATACATGATACCATACAGAGCAGAGCAACCAGGGCCTCCGGTAAGCCAAAGCACAAGTGGATCATCTGCTGGCTGCCCCTCCGACTGAATGAAGTAATAAAATAGCTGAACCTCATCTACTTCGCCTACGCCAATGTACCTGACTTCATGTCATAAATTCAACTGTTAATATGTTTTAGAATTTATGACTTGTCTAAATAAGAATTACTGAAGGATACTGACCCTGTTTCAAGCAGGAAAGGTAGCTCACCAGGGAAGCCCGGTAAGCTCTTGACAATGGCATCTGATGCAACTGAATTGGGTAGAGCCAAAAGGAGAATAAACCCCCAAAAGACAATGGCTTTTTCTGGTTCCATATCTCAGTTGCTTAGTTTCACTATCTCTCTCTCTCGATAACAGCCGCAGCTTCAGTTGTTATTAATAATATATTGATGTTAATAGATATGTGATGGGAGATATGAAGCTGCTTGAACTCGAAAGAATTGGTCGCTTTTTTGTCCTTATTAATAACAACCAACACGTACAGGGTTATCAATATATGATTTACGGTGAACCTAAAGTCGCACTGCATGAACATCAAATGAAGGGTCCCTTATCTTACACATGCACACAAAAGGTCCACGTCCGAAATTAATCCCACAATCTAGAGTACAGAAAAATCGAGTGCACCTACCATTCAATAAAGGCAGTTAGTTGTTGCAGGACGAGTCACAGCTGCGCTGAGAATTCTATTTTAGAATCTAAAACAAATTCTATGTCTAAAGCATAGCCCATGATTGTGTTAGATAAAATGTCCAAGAAGAATTTAATACTAACTAGTCCCTGGTGTATGATGAGCAAAAGGTACTTGGTGTGTGACTGACAGGATGTTTTGAAAATTTGTAATCTTCCGTTCAACCTTAATCTACTTTCCATGTTAGTTTGGTAAAAAGCGTTTTCAAAAGCTACATAAAACAACCTTCGGCCCAACAAGAGGCCCAAAAGTTGGGGGTTAGGGAAACCGCGAAAACTGAAGCAGCCCCCAAATACAGGTACAGGCCCAAACCAGCTTTAACCCTCCTCCTAGCCAATCCCAACAGGCTTGCATGCAGTATAGAGAGAACAAGATCAAAAGAAAAAAGAAACAATAGAGTTCGAATAAGGCACCGATGGATGGGGTTAGCGTTAGGGTTAGGGTTAGGGTTGTAAAGGCTTCGGCAATCTACAACGAAATTTGCAGGAAATATAAGCAAGAAGTGAAAACTGCAGAAAGTAAAGACAAGTTTGATCCAATTTAACAGAGTATTTATTTACATTTAGTTGAAACCTAGCCCTAATCGAGAGGATGTGGCTGCTGGGGATGGTGATCAGAATGACCATCTCCTTCGTAGCCGCCTCCCAATTCACAGATCTTATTCCAGAATTGCTGGGAAACGGGGACGACAGAAAGCCTAGGCTGCCTGAATAGAGCGAAATCCTTCAACTCAGGATCCCCTTTCATCTCCTTGAGGTCCACGGGCCTCCTCATCTCCCCCACCGCCTTGACGTCCACAGCGCCGCCCTCCCCGTCCTCCTGGTACCACTGGCGGACGAGGGTGACGACGCCCACGACGCGGCGGGCCTTGGCGCCTGAGTGGTAGAAGAAGCAGAGATCGCCGAGGGACATGGACTTGAGGTACTTGAGTGCCTGCTTGTTCTTGACGCCATCCCACTTGCTTATGCCTCCGTTGGCAGCTTGGTCCTCCCACGACCACTCCGACGCCTCTGTTTTCAGAAGATAATAATGCATCTGCTTCTCCTTTCCCCTCCCTCTTTTTCTGATTCTGATGAAATGAATGAATTTGTTCATTCGTAGCGCCCATGTCCTTCCCGTCCTTTCCCACTCACATAACATGGGCTGGACCCGTATCTCCAATGGGCTATGGGCCGGTTCGTTACTTTCATTTCCCGCTTTCTATTTCTTTCCTTTACATAAACGGATGTCTAATCATTCTCAGATTTTTCTAATTATATTATTAATTATTTCTATCAAGAATATGCAATAAAAGATAGTATTGTAAATCTGTATTTTGTCTCTCACTCTTCAGTTTCCACAATTCTTGGTGTTTCTTAATTATATAGTTTTTTATTATTTATTTTTAGGATAAAACTTAAATAAAGTTCATTGTGCCCATTTTAGTAAATTTTTAAATTAAATCATGACGTGAATTTTTTTATTGAGAAGAATGTATATTTATTACTTGTTTAAAGAAAATTATACACATATCATTGTTTAATTCGATAATTAGTTGTAATGGACACAAACAACTTGATAGTCCTTATTTTTAAATCCCATTTCGAGTCAAATCATATCCATTTCCTAGGTTTGCTTTGTTCTATCCACAAAGAAAGATTTAAAGTATTCGTCAACTTTAATTCCATAACTAATTAATTTAAATGGATAAAAATAGTTCTCATTTTATAATTTTGTTTCTATCCAGCAAATATATTGAACCACCCCACCCATGACTGAATGTTCATACTAGAGTAGTTAACATGAACTTCAAAAAGAAATTGTTTCAGTTTCCGAAAGAAATATGTCTCCCTGTTGATATCGGTAACAGAACAAGAATAGCTCAGGGGAAACATATGCGTATATCACTATATATATGTTGAGTTGCTAAACGAGTGCGGTTTTAGATCTGTGCTTCATAAAACAGGGCATTTTAGATTTAAAATATACAAAAGTAAACAGGCCAGAATGTTACTACGACAGCTTATGAACAAATTCCACTTGTTTAGGTATATTTAATTTTTTCCCCTTATTCTACTTCTTTAGGTATATGATAAATTAGTTTATTTTATCTGGATGAATTAATTACTTAATTTCCTTTTGTCCTCCTTCAAAGCATAGAAGCTAGAATAAACAATAAATAAATATTTCAAAAAAAAGATGGGAGGAATTTTGTAACTTTTTTTTAAGAATAATATCAGCATGCATGGTCATCATTAACACCAATTTGTTGAATTAGGGCAATAATATTCCATCTTCTTTGAATAATGTAACAAAGAACAAATATAAGTTAATGGTTCCTATGAACGCATCCTCACACAATTTGTTATTATTCACCTAGGAAACCAAAGTGACTATCGGTCCATTTTGTTGGTTTTATGGCAAACAAGTTGAAAACTTTACAGCGGATGCTTAGCCTCAATGAAGGATTCCATCCTATCTATCTAATATGACAAATCAAATTGTCAACACAACAGAGCTCCAAGTTTCCATATTGTTGTGCTGATGTCTGAAGTCCCAATCTCGAGTGTGGCACTAGGAGAGTGAGTGAAGTTGGGCATAACAAAATAACAGAAATATGTTATGGTTAAATAATAAATAAATAAATAGAAATAATTTTAACATTACATAAAAGAGAGGAAGAAACACCATACCTTGTGTATATTTTTTCTATATACAAATAACATTGTTCCTCACAAAATGAAAGTCCAAATTATTTATACCAAAATTAATACACATTGGTTTACAATATGAAATTAACAAAAGTGCATGTATATATGGGCTATTCCACTAATCAAGGAAAAAAAAAACTCTTGCCTCTATATGCAAGAAGTAATACTTCAATAACTAAATTGATTATTTAAAAGTTAAAAAAGTTGATTCATATCTCATTTATTATTGGATGAGATTTTATTAAAGTGTGAATTTTATAAAAATCTCATCCATTAATAAATAAGATGTGAGTCAGTGTCAGACACCAAACTAACTAGTTCCTATATATACCAAAACTCATAAAATAGAAGTAGCAAGGGGCCGGGATACATGATCTCATGGCTTTGGCTTCTTCTGTGTGTAGATATAATCTGTGTGGGCTGCAAGTGTTCTTCTCATCAAGCATTCTTCTTCGTCCATGCCTTCACATGTTTCCTCCACGCTGGCCTTCTCCTCTTCCAAAACCTTAAAGCATAAGCAAATATATATAAGAGCACAACATTAATTCGTAATTGAACAAGAAGACAAAAAGAAAGCAATATCACATGTGATATAATTGCAGTAAGCAATTCATGAAAAAATACATGAATGAAATTAATAAACTAACCACATGTTGAGTATTGTTTGGAATATCATGGGAGGAAGAAGCAGGGGTAGGTCTGCCTGCATATGTGACCGTGACAGTGATGGTTAACAAGAGAAACAAGAAGGCTGCTGCCATGCAAAAAACTCTGGCCTTTTTCATTCTTTTTAGCTATCTCCAACTGCCAAGTAAGTAGTATGCCTTCCACACAGCGACGCTGTTGCTATCAATTTATAGACTCTCACTCCGTGTGGAACTCTACAAGGGGCAGGAATGTAACTTTAGTCTTTGGATTCTCAATTGTATAAAAGTAATTACAAAGTATAATAAAATCTATTAAACTAGTAAGGTTTATTAGAGTAAATGAATGTATTTTCATTTAGTTAGATTGGTTAGTTAGTTATTTAACAAACTTTTAGCCATCTATTTCTGTTATTCAGTTATTGACAACTAGCAACGCAAGTTTGTTGGTTGTATATAAGCCTTGCTTGTGAAGCAAGCAAACCATCAATTCATTCTCATTCATTTCCAACTCTCTCATCTCAATTCTCTCTGGTTCAATATGGTATCAGGAGACTTTTCTCTCCAATCTTTCTGCGCTTCTCTGATTCTTCTTCCACGGTTCTGCACTTCATTGCTGTGAATTTTTCCAGGAAAATTCAGAACTCGTTGTGTTCTGCAATTTTTTTTTCTGCAAATTAGTAAAGCACTGAAGCAGTTTCATCCATTAATCTCAGGTTCTTTGAATTTCGTTTTCTTAGTTCCTTAGAGATTTCCTTTGGTGGCTAGCAGATCCTGTGCGATTTTTTTTCTTTCTGTGCAATTCTTTTGCCTTCTTCGATTTTCTATCTTTCCATGGCTGCTCAAAACCTGGAAGATTTTACCAATCCATACTCGATCCTATCCTCTGATGGCCCTGCTTTGCTGTTGGTTTCTCAACCGCTTAATGGTGATAATTACCATTTCTGGTTTCGGTCAATGAAGATGGCCCTCACTGCCAAGTACAAGTTGGCTTTTGTTGATGTTTCCCTGCCTCGGCCTCAACAGGATCCGGTTCTCATTGCTTCTTGGGACCGGATTAACAGCATTTTCTGCTCATGGCTTCTCAATTCAGTGAGTAAGGACATCTTTACCAGCATTATCACTCACAACACGGCTGCTGACATATGGCAAGATCTCCAAGATCGGTTTCAGCAGGGGAATGGTCCCCGGATTTTTGAATTGAAAAAGGAACTGGTTACCACTACTCAAGGTTCTTTTTCTGTGACTCAATATTACACTAAGTTGAAAACTATTTGGACTGAATTAGCCGATTATCGCCCTTTGTTATCTTGTAACTATGATGGAACTAAACAATTTCTGAAGTTCTTGGAAACTGAACTGGTGATTGGGTTTCTTATGGGATTAGATTACTCTTACTCACACATTAGGGGCCAAATCCTCCTAATGGATCCCATACCCCCAATGAATAAGGTGTTCTCCCTGGTGCTGCAAGAGGAGAAACAAAGAGCCATTGGTGTTGACTCTCAAGTGACTTTTGCTGTAAGAAATGGCCAAGATACAATGAAAGGCGGCTCGAGTGACAGGCCAAAGTGTGCCAACTGTGGCGTTCTTGGACACACCAAGGAACAGTGTTACAAAATTATTGGCTACCCTCCTCACTACAAGAAAGGAAAGCACAAGACTAATTCTGCTCACCAGGTCTCTGAAGTGGTTGCCAATGCTCCTGCAGCCAAGGACAGTCCCCTTCAGTTAACTGATGCTCAGTACCAACAATTGCTTAGTATGTTCTCTGCTCAAGTGTCTGCTGCAACTGAACCAAAGGTGGAAGTTTCCAAGGAGAATCCCATAGGTACAGTTCTATCCACTGTAGACCACTTAAGCCTTGGCCATGTTTCTGATTGGATTTTAGATTCCGGTGCCACTAGTCATATTACCTGCTCTCTTTCCAATTTTACCCCCTCTGCACATGTCCCTAATTCTTTTGTTTCTTTGCCAAATAGCCAAAGAGTGAAGGTCCAAGCCATTGGTACTGTTACACTAGCTAACTCTCTCAAATTGCATAATGTTCTTTTTATTCCTGAGTTCCATGTCAACCTCATATCTGTAGCTGCATTACTCAACCATAATGCCTATACAATTTTTTTTAACAAGGCTGAGTGTATTATACAGGATTCCAGCCTGAGGGTGATTGGAAAGGCTAACCTCCTTGGAGGCTTATATGTTTTTCAAGGCTGCTGTAATTTCCAATGAGAGCACACATACTGTTTCTGATGTAAACTCAGTTTCTAGTTCCATTTGGCATTATAGGTTAGGACATTTATCCAATAAAGTGTTGCAAAAATTAGCTTTACCTAGCTCTAAGTCTGTATCTGACATATGTACCATTTGTCCCCTTGCCAAAATGAGAAAAGTACCTTACATTTGCAATAATCACTTGGCTGCTCATGCTTTTGACTTAATTCATTGTGATGTTTGGGGTCCTTTTCACTCTCCAACTTATCATGGCCATAGGTATTTCCTTACAATTGTGGATGACTGTACTCGTTTTACTTGGACTTATTTGTTAAGATCCAAATCTGTTGCATCCCAACAACTTCTCCATTTTATCACAATGATTGAGACACAGTTTCATAAGCTGGTTAAGCAGGTAAGGAGTGACAATGCCAAGGAGCTGTCCATAAGTTCTTTTTTGCAGACTAAAGGCATTCTACATCAGTTCTCCTGTGTACAAACTCCTCAGCAAAATTCGGTAGTAGAAAGGAAGCATCAGCACCTGCTGAACACTGCCAGGGCACTGTTTTTTCAGTCTAAAGTCCCCATGTCCTTTTGGGGAGACTGCATCACCACGGCTACCCAATTGATCAATTGGACACCTGCCAAGGTTCTTAACTACCAGTCACCCTACCAAAAGTTGTATGACACCATGCCTCCTTATGATTTGTTGAGAAGTTTTGGCTGCCTGTGCTTTGCATCAACTCTATCTGCTGGCAGAACAAAATTTGAACCAAGGGCAGTGGCAGCTGTGTTTGTAGGCTATCCCTCTGGTTACAAAGGATATAAGCTGTACAATTTGCAAACAAGGGAATTTTTCATCTCTAGAAATGTGGTGTTTCATGAAACTGTTTTTCCCTTCCACTTGCAACCTATTGGTCACAACACTCCCGATCCCTTTCCTGAGACAGTGATCCCCCTGCCTCAGCAAGATGTCAGCATCCCAAGCCCTCAACAGGTTTCACAACAGCCTGTAGAAGTCCCTACTGACTCAGGCCTTGCTGTTAGTGATGCACCAAGAAGATCTTCAAGGGCATCCAGAAGGCCCCAATACCTATCACAGTACCAGTGTCACTCTGCAACAACATCTGTCAGTCGCCCTCATTCCCTCTCAGTTCACTTTTCCTATGACAAGTTGCAACCCTCTTATCATCAATTTGTCCTTCAAGTTGATACTGTCCCCGAGCCTTCCTTCTACCATCAAGCAGTGAAATTTCCAGAATGGAGGCAGGCCATGAAGGAAGAGATTGAGGCTATGGAATCTAATGCTACATGGGACCTAGTGCCCTTGCCAGCAGGCAAGCACAAAATTGGCTGCCGATGGGTATACAAAATTAAGCACAAAGCTGATGGGAGTGTGGATCGATACAAGGCAAGGTTAGTGGCCAAGGGTTATACACAACAGGCCGGCATAGATTTTTCGGACACTTTCTCACCAGTGGCAAAGCTCACTTCAGTGAGAATCCTGCTCACACTGGCTGCCATCAAGGGCTGGGGTTTCCTTCAATTAGACATCAACAATGCCTTCCTAAATGGGGATCTAGTGGAGGAGGTTTACATGGAGACACCCTTGGGTTATCACAGCAAGGGGGAGAATTTGGTATGCAGACTCAGGAAGTCAATCTATGGCCTAAGGCAGGCCTCTAGACAGTGGTTCACAAAGTTCTCTACCTCCCCGATCAACAATGGTTTCACACAGTCCAAGAACGATTATTCTATGTTCACTCAAGGTTCAGGCAACTCCTTAGTGGTCTTGTTGGTATATGTTGATGACATCATAGTGGCAAGTGCTTAGGATTCTGCAAGTTCAACAGCAGCTCGAAAGCTTGTTCAAGCTTAAAATCCTTGGTGATCTCAAGTATTTCTTAGGTTTGGAAATAGCAAGATCCCCTGCTGGCATTGTTTTGTCTCAACATAAATACACTCTCAGCTTATTGGAGGACACAGGGTACCTGAATGCCAAGCCCGAGCATTTACCCATGGACCCCAAGTTGGTTCTCTCAGCAGAAGATGGAGATTTGCTGGACGATCCCTCACAGTACAGAAGGATGATTGGTTGTCTCATGTACTCAACTATTTCACAGCCAGACATTTGTTTCACTGTCAACAAGCTCAGCCAATATATGTCAAGCCCGAGATCCACGCACCTGCAGGCTTTGCACCATTTGTTGAGATTTTTGAAGAAGACTCCTGGGCAGGGAATTTTGTTTTCTGCACAATCATCACTCTGGCTGCAAGCATATGTCGATGCCGATTGGGGTGGCTGTAAGGACAGCAGGCGCAGCACCACTGGGTTTTGTGTTTTTATTGGTGACTCCCTAATCTCATGGAAATCTAAGAAGCAGGCCACTGTGTCCCGGTCATCAGCCGAAGCAGAATATAGAGCTCTGGCTAATGTCACTAGTGAGCTGGTTTGGCTCCAGAGTTTCTTGAAGGATTTTGAAATCTCCATTGGTCGTGCTAATGTGTTTTGTGATAGTCAATCTGTCATTGCCATTGCAAACAACCCAGCCTTCCATGAAAGATCCAAGCACATCGAAATCGATTGCCATTTCACACGAGACAAGGTGAATGAAGGAGTGATCACCCTCATACATGTCAAATCCAGGGATCAGGTTGCCGATCTCCTCACCAAGGCCATTCCTCGACCTTTATTCGACCATTTAATCTCCAAGTTGGGAATATTAGACATTTATTCTCCAACTTGAGGGGGAGTATTAGAGTAAATGAATGTATTTTCATTTAGATTGGTTAGTTAGTTATTTAACAAACTTTTAGCCATCTATTTCTATTATTCAGTTATTGACAACTTGCAATGCAAGTTTGTTGGTTGTATATAAGCCTTGCTTGTGAAGCAAGCAAACCATCAATTCATGATTCTCATTCATTTCCAACTCTCTCATCTCAATTCTCTCTGGTTCAATAAGGTTTCATAAATAGAAAGAAAAAAAAGAAAAAGGAAAAAAAAGGAGAAATGGAACGTTCAATATCAAGCAAGTAATAAATTGCAGACTGCGCCCCTTGACTAAATGCTAGGTGCAGTACTCATTGAAAATTTTAGTGATTCGGTTCATAGTCAAAATGTAGATTCAAGTGCAAAGATATGCCATCTGCTTATAGAATGATGATGATATAGCTAGGCATGCTGAAGGGGGTAAACACGAGGAATTGATGGTGGACCTCAGGGCGTACGTGGAGGATTACTGTATTCTTTCTTGTGAGCCTAATTTGACTATTAAGAATTGACAACCATGCATGCATCATATTATCTTACTTTATCTCCAATGAGTGAAGGGCAATATTTCCAGCTTCAACCAATGAGAGGGCACAAATGGTGGACACTTCTTTTCGCATTGATTACGTACATGCTACAGCACATAATGGGGTTAGATGGCTTAAAAGCAGAACTAGAAAAGTTGAGAATCTAACTCAATAAATCTAGTTTTGTATCTTCAAGGACAAATTATATATTTCCAGCACATTTTCCTATAAATCGTCCTAAATATTAAATAAAAGTAAGAATTAATTATTTTTTAAAATTTTAATATATTATTGTATTTATTTATTTTTTACTTTCTTTAATATTTAAAAAAATAGAAATTCATTTTTTAAGAGGATATATCATTATTTATTTTCTCAAGCTTCTACTTAATAGGAATACCATCTTATAATTATGAATGCAGTTGGTTGTTGCTGGTGAAAAGGATACATCACAACACATGGACTGACAGTGGCTCTAACAGAGATATGATTTTCTGGATAAGAAAATTGATTCACACTTCATTCTCAACCTTCCCTCAGCTCTCCGATGCTGGATATGAAGTTTGGATTTGTATCCTAGTGTTTGTGTGTATTGGATCAACCACCAGAAGAGATGATGTTACAGTTAAAACAACCTCATGCATGCATGAACAGAGAGACTTCTATTATTGGAGTTGTGTGGACCTTAATTAATATATTTGCATAGAGATTAAGGTGATCTATAATAATGTTACAATATGTCTACAACTAGAAAGTAAACGATACGTACGATAAGAGAGAGCTTATAGAAAAGACTAGTAACGCTTATAATGTAGAAGGAGTTGAGGTCATTTAAGCCCTTGAGACAAGAGAGAAACAACACATATGACTTATAGTGCATTAAATTCAGGGATGGATTCAGAAATGTGCTGATAAATTAGGAGAAATTTTGTGTGAATATAGAGTATCATGTTACATATTATATTATATATTGAATAACATTCACAAGAACATATTTAATATGACACTTTAAATTTACACAAAAATTTATCCATGAAATCATCTTTCACACTAAAATAATAATTTATTTTGCTTGCTAGTTGTACCGAAGGGGTACAATTTGGATTCGGGAGCTCCTTTGCGGGTTCGGGGTTGTCGAGACGGGTACCTGCGAGGACTCCGATGCTAAAGTCAGTGAAGGTTCGAAGCAATATGAGAATCAAAGGGGGAGATGGGTTCTGGGTGTATCTGGTGTGCTGTTTGGGTTTAAATACTTGAGTGGTGGCCGTGAATTCCACTATCCCGGAGATCTTTCCATTGAGTTGGCCTCAGAGGATCGTGGAGCGTTATTCCCTGGAGGGAAGATATCACGGGGCGAGAATCTCTCTGATCGTTGGCGGGGTGATAACTCGAGTCGGGTTGATCCGCGAACCTTCGGGTTTAGATTCCAAGATGGGCCTTAATGGCCTAGTCTATAACACTAGTGCCTACTTTACACATGAAAAACGATTTTAATTCACAATTCTTCTCCCACCTTTTGCCTTTTTTTTTGTGGTTAGCATGGTCGTCACCCTATTGCTAGAGTTGTGAGATATTATATATATCAATTTTAGTATAGACATCAAGTTTTTCTTCTCACACATTATGAGCTCACACTCACATTACATAATGTATTTGTAAATCATGTGATATGTGTGAAAGGGTAGGAAAGTCTTAATGTCTACACAAAAATTAGTGCACATCTAACTTTTTTTTTGTTGCTATTATAGCCGTCCAAAGCATCTATGCCAATTACGAAATGTCATTTGACATTTTGACCGGATAGAGACCCATACCAGGCCCATGATGCCAGGTCTCTTTCCTTTTCATTTGGGTACATAAAGCACCTCAGCACTTACGTATCATTCTTTCTTGTAATCTTGTTGTTGCGCTACAGAGCTGTAAATTGGGAGATTTTTTTTTTTTTTAAATAGCAATGGGTGTAAAAGAAATGATGCGCGAGAGAATGAATTATTTTTCTACAACAAAGAGCATGCAAGTTCGTTAAGTATCTGTCATTAATCCTATGCATGAATAAATTCTTACTCTCAAATATATGAACAAAAAATGGAGAAATAAAAAGTGATGATTGATGAACAAATTATATACGGACCAAACCAAAGTCGCCCGTAAGAGAAGCGAGCCAGCCCATGGGCCAAAGTAGGTTGGGAGGCGGGACATAGAATGGCTTTGGCCCAACATAATATTGTTCTCTTATCAAAAGTCATTAAAATAATATGATGTTCAGTTTTTTTCTTTTCCATAAAAAAAACAATTTTAACAATAATTAATATTAAAAATTGTGAGTTACCAAACATGCAGGTTGATAATAGTAACGTTCGTTGCAATTGGCAAACAAGTCAGTACAAAACGTTGTGTGAAGTTGTGATACATTTTTTGTCCCTTGCGATTCAAACATACTTATTGCAGTAAAGAACCACGTTTCTTAAAGGGAAGTCAAACATTACAGGACTGACCAATGTCTGATTGTAGAAATCAGGTTCTAGCATGATTAATTAGAAACATAGCATTTTAATGGTATGATTAAATATATATGTGCCCTATATAGCTAACCATTTATAGATCATATAGCTACACTTCATACTTCAGACGTTGCAATCCCCAAAAGGATGAGATTCACTTATACTCTGTCTGTCTGTATACAACGATTGATCCTATTGTTATTAATGTCAAAGTTCATGAGTTTTTATTAGTACTTGTTTAAATTAACAGGCACGAACAATTTAAGACCATAAACGGAAAGGAATAAATACCAAAAAGATGATAGTTATGTGATCTATGATGAAAGGCTATGATCTGACCAAGTAATAATGTAGAAATGAAGGCAGAATTAGAGGCCAGGCATGCGAATTCAGGGAGTGTTGAAGGCTGTAAGGTTGTAATTTTCCATAACCAGTTCAGGAAACAACCATTGAGAGTATTCCTTGGTCGTTAACTCATTCATCAAGTTGCTCACAATGGACTTGTCAGTAATGTCCGATTGAGAGTATTTCTTAATATTTGCCATAAATGCCTTAGCATCTTCTGTCTTAGGCATAGATGGCTTAACATTATCAGTCAATGTTATTCTCATCAGGCTCACACTCAGCCGGTTAGACTTATTCCAAGCATGAAAAGATTTTTAATCTCTTCTAAACTAGTCTCAGTAATAACTGCGAGCATATCCATTATTAATGCGAGCTCCAAATTCATAAAGCCCAAATAGAAGCGGATTTGTTCAGACGACTCATCATAATTCAGCCCATTGAACTTGACAATACAATTGACTACACCATACACGTTCACGGAAGCCGCAAAATTTTATACAAATTCATACATTAATGCTTTGAGTAACTTTAATAATTCAAACAACAACTTTCAATTATGTATCTAAGTCCACCTTTGGGTAATACTTAAATTCACAAATTCAAAATATAATAATTATCAACCACACTCAAGCTAACACGCATGTTATCTTTGGATATACGAACATGTTCAACAAGTGTGTCAATATGTTACTATAATATCATTAATTATAAGCAATGATTCACCTTTGGACAACCTCCTAGCATAATAATTAACTATTTCATCACTTAATTGTGAATAATCACAAATTAAATTTGCTAAATATTAACTTCTTACGGTTAATTTCTGTAATGGTTAAAATATTAATTTCTAACCCAACTAATTTATGTTATTTTATTTTATTATTATTATTTTTTGATTTGCATAAGGAGAGTTGCTTTTCAAAACCAATGGCCCATTCCGCAAAAACAAACAAAAAAAAATTTGGAGCTGTTTGCATTTCATAAAACAAAACGGGCCCATTTCACAAAACAACAAAAAAAGGCAGAAAACATATTGGGCCATGATCCTTTATTAGCCCATTTTCGCAAAAAAATTAAAATTCAGAAGCAAGTCTGCACCATTACCACAAGCTATGGTTGCGTTGCCACCATCAGTGATGTGCAAGCGCAGTCACGAGGAAGAAACCGTGAACAGCCATCTCCATCGCCGTCATCGCGGTTTCAGCGAAGAAAATGACACCGAACAGGGCCTCGGAGACCTTCTCCCAATGCCGTTGACGGTGGCGGCGCCGACACACGAAGGTGGAGCGGCGCGGATAAGGCAAAGAGGATCTGTGCCATCACAACAGGACTAGTGAGAGACCACATAAATTCCCAAATTTCTCAAATATAAAATTTTAGGGTTCATAAGATTTGGGGGAAAAAATTAAATAAACAAATAAATAATACAATTTCAGGATAATCGTAAATTTCACAACCAAAGCTCTGATACCATATGTAAGGTTGTAATTTTTCATAACCAGTTCAAGAAACAACCATTGAATTTGAATCTTGAAATTCATGATTATCACACTGTAAATCAAGATTAAGGATAAGAACAACATACCCGGATCTATATCATGATTGAATCGATTGATTCTTTTCCCCTCTTTTCCTTTTGATCCTTTCAAGTCCTTCTTATGGTGAGACGAGCATTTTTCTGAGGCAGACCTCAAACCCTAATGATTTCTAAATCCTTACTAAATCCTTATTTTTCTTTGAGTAACTGTCATCTTATTTATAAGGGAGATGAGAGGGGTGTTTTTACTAAAATACCCCCATTAACTCTATCATCTTTTATTGAATTAATTGTCATCATCTTGATTCTCTTTTATTGGAGTTAATGCTACTATTAGTTACATGAACCATATTATCATAAGATTGAAAAATAATCTTACAAAGGCTACCACGTTGGATGCCTAAACATGATGTCCCCATCTCCATAACTTAAAATTATCACACTCATGCTTTGCCCAAAGGAATAAAGTGGTGAAGGCTACAACTAGACTTCACATGTTTGAGCTCATCTCATAGTACCCCATTTATAAAGGAAAATCAAATGTTATAATTATATATTTACCACACATTTTCTTATTTATTGCATTTGGTTATAATTGCAAGCATAGTTCATGAAAAATTAAAATTTGCAAATAAAACCCTCACCAAATCAGTCCAAATTATCAAATTACCCTTATCTCTGCTCCCTCTCTGTTCATCTCCCTCTCCCTTTCTGTCTCGCTCCCTTTCTTTTACCTTCAATCATGTACTGTGTCCAAAATTGTAAGAGACCCCATGTTCTCTTACCTATTTGAGAAAGCTTCTAGTGAAAAATATTCTGAAATTGAGAGGAGTCAAAAAAGACACAGTACATGATTCGTGCATAAAGTCTTATCTAAATATTGAACGTAAAAGAAGTTTTTCAATGAAAGCAGAGTCAGAAGAAGAGCTTGCAAGTGTTATAATGCATCAGCCTTTTAGGTTTTTAGATAAACAATGTAGACAAGTTAAGAAGATCACCCACCTGTTGTATGCAAAGTCCTCTGTCATTTCTGAAGAGTGGAACAACTTCTAAATAGTAAGTAGTAGGGAGACACACATGGAGATAGGAGATGCTATCTTTGATGACATTGTCAGGGAAATAGTTGATTTGCTTTATGTTTAATTCTCTGTCATTTGAAAATAAACCTACATAGATTGGTTGAATAGTACAATTAGTGTGCATCAGTTTGTTTTTCCTTTGTAGCTGCTGTTCAATTTCTGTTTCCTCCTTTGTTATTAGAGTACTCATGGAATGTCAATAGTTTTCTGTTTCTTCAAAATGTATATACAGTATTTTCTTTGGGAGGGGATCAGATCATAAGGGTATATATGTTGACCATGGTGTGAGTGGTAGAAGACAGCATAACTACATGAGGATTTGTTTTTGGTCTACTCTTTTTGTAAGCAACATGAAGAATGTCTATAAAAAGAGTAATTCGGCCTATCTGCTTTTGGATCGGGCCATAGAGGATTAAAGTCATATAATTTTTAATAAAGCCACACTTTTGTTGGGCTATTTTTGTCAGCCTATTAAGTTAAACCAATTTCAATACCTGTTGAGTTTGCGTTGCACCGGTGCAGATTTCATGGCTATTACACAAGTTGGGCCTGGGTTTAACCTTAACCAGTGTCGGACCCGTATTCTGACCATTAACACGAGCAAATCGTAAATTTTGCAAGAATTAAAAATACAACAGAAAATTAGAAATACATAAAAATAATAATGTTTAGTTTACACTTATGACCAAAACTTAAGTGGTTTAATATTTATTTTTAGAAAACAAAGTTTTCAAGTTGTTTCACCTGAAATAATTTCGGGGAATCTTCTAAGGCTTACACAAAAGAATGTTTAAATCGGGACAAGCGATCGCGACGTTCTCAGATGAAGAACAGGGGCGTGAATTACCAAATAAGAGAGAAGTGGGGAGTGAGAACTGGAAATGTAAATATATTCAATGATAGTCACTAGGGTGACTTTGATCAGAAGTTTATCCTTGTCAGAGCGAATGATTGTAGTGCAAATTACAATGAATAGAGGGGAGAAAAGAATGTCAAGGATGAAGAGATTGCTACAATTACGAACTACTCCTACGAAAGCAGGGAAATGAAATGACAAAGAAAAGTGGTGTCGTACGCTAAGCTTCTGCAGGACTGTTGACTGCCGGCTGCTGGCCGTGGGACTTACTTGAGTCGATAGGATTGTCAGGAAAACCACCTCGAGTTTAGCCTAGGAGCCCTGTATTTATAGAGTTCCATGGCTCTCAACTTTTGATAACCGCTCTTCCCCCAGCCTGTCGACGGTTACCACTTCGATCCGTCGTGGTCTGCATAATACGAACCGGTTAAACTTGCATGTGTGACACGACATGCAGCGGTTATCTTTGTCGTGTTCCTTAGTGGTTATTCCACTTTCTGAAGATGGGAAGCTATTTCCCCTCGTGGCCATGTCGGATTGGAGGTTATTGCTTGTGTTCAAATTTGCTAACCGTTCCCTCCATATGACTGACTTGATAACACAATTTTCGCTAAGTCTTGAAGCCTGGCGCGATGTTCGCCCAATACGAAGTGACTACCATGAAACGACTGTGACAATTCTTAGATTAGTTGTCATCTTTGCGACAACTTTACCTTGGTCATTGACCTATAGCGTTGACGCCTTAGTTAATTGATGATATTTAAGATCTCTGTCATCTCTTGATTTTCTGTCACGACAAATACTGCTTTGCGACCAATTATTTTAGCTATCCTTTAGCAACTATTGTCGCCAAATAACTATTGTGGCAACCATTCCTCTGTCACGACCCATTCTTTAGCAAGCCTTGACGATTTTTCTATCGCCCATAGCTACTAACCTTCGCGTCGCTAATGTTCTCATCATCTGCGTTGCCATCGTTCATTTTGACGCAAACTCTTAGTCAAAATTCGTTTCTCACAATACTACGAATTTTGGCGACCTAACACAAGTTTAAATCTTATGAGCAATATCTATTTAATCTAGCTTAAGTCATATTGACCTATTATAGAAGGAAGACTTTTTTAGTTTTTTTTTTTTCTATCTACTTAAACTAACCATAATTCATTAATCTTTCATCTTTTGATTAATATGTAGCATCATGTTATCAAGTATGTTTTATCAAGTGTTTTTGAGTTTCACATAATGAAACTCGCTTTTATTAAGTACGAATTTCTCAAGTTTAAGATGTTGAATTTATCCTACATAGACAAGAAATTCTTCAATTTTGCACACAAATTGTACTCTAATGACAGAGACATTTTGAATTTGAATGAATATCATGCAAATCATTTGTCAGTTAGGGGAAGTAAGCTTGGCCGCATAAAAATGCTAGACCACACTTAACAGAGTTTTAGTGTGGGGTCCATGAGGCATTTGTCGCTGACTAGGTTGCGGGGTCCACCTGTGAACTTCTCCAACCTTCTGGATTTCCCCCCACCATCCCATTCCTTTTCCCTTCCCTTCTAAATATGATCAACCTTCCCTTCCCTCCTCCTCGTCGATCATCTCAACATCTCAAATGGCAACTATTTCCGCTCTTTCCTATTCTTCTTCTGCATCATTCAATGCTACCCCAAACAGCAAGAGGAGGAGGACCTTCTTCGTGTTTCCACTTCACCCAAATACCCCCCTGCCCCGCCTTTCTCTTTCTTTCTCCAAACTCAAACCCATCAAGTCATCCCTCAAGCAAGACCAACAACACGAAACCGACTCCTCTGACTCTGACTCCTCTTCTTCTTCTTCTTCTACTGCGGTTGCCGTTGCTCCTGAGAATCAGAGCAATGACAAAGATCTTGAACATAAAACTGCTGATGTCACCGAGGAAGAGGAGGAGGAGAAGGAGAAGCAACAGGAAATGGACTGGAAGACGGACGAGGAGTTCAAGAAGTTCATGGGTAACCCTTCCATCGAAGCTGCCATCAAGCTCGAGAAGAAGAGGGCTGACAGGAAGCTCAGGCAGCTCGACTCCGAACCCACCTCCAACCCACTCCTCTCCCTCTTCAACGCCTTGGTCCGTGACAACTTGACCAGAGAAAAGCAGAGGTTGGAAATGGCAGAGGAAACCTTCAAGGCTCTTGATCTTAACAAGTTGAAGAATTGCTTTGGCTTTGACACCTTTTTTGCCACTGACGTCCGAAGATTTGGAGATGGAGGCATTTTCATTGGGAACTTGAGGAGGCCCATTGATGAGGTCATTCCCAAGTTGGAGAAGAAGCTCTCTGATGCTGCTGGCCGGGAGGTCGTCTTGTGGTTCATGGAAGAAAAAGCAAATGACATTACCAAGCAGGTATTTTTTCTATTAATCTAACTTACCATCCCATGTCATAATGTATTTACATAGTGCATTATATTTAATTGCAAAGTTGAAGCTTTACAATATTTTCTAGTTAGTTCACTTACATCTCTGAGCTAAAAAAAAAGGTGAAGAATCTGCAGAGTAAAATAATTGGATTGCTCACTGGTCTGAATGATTAAACGATTGTTTTGCAGTTGATCTTCCTGTTAAATGTGTCCATCATGTATTCATGTTACATGCATGCAATTGATTGATTCCTTGCACTCGGATCACATTGCAATGCTCATTTATAATTGGGGCTATTATTTGGCTTTGTCCTGCTTTTGCTACAAAGGGCACTGATAAACGTCATGTATATTCAGGCTTGTGTGGTGCAACCCAAAGCAGAAATGGATCTCCAATTTGAGTCAACTAAGCTCAGTACTCCTTTCGGCTATCTTAGTGCAATTGCATTATCTGTTACTACCTTTGGAACAATTGCTCTGATGAGTGGCTTCTTCCTCAAACCTGATGCTACATTTGATGACTATCTAGCTAATGTTGTGCCCTTATTTGGTGGGTTCTTATCTATTCTGGGAGTTTCTGAGGTAAGTTATTTTTTCAAAAATTTCCACCAAACCAGCACTGTAGTTCTTGATGTTTGGGGATCTTCTGCATTTGTTTTTGACATGCTGTCCGTAGAGAACGAAGGCCATTCAAAATAGTTTTTGATATATTAAATATTTTTATGTAAACACAATTTGAGGATGGTGACCTTTGGATTATAACTGCACTTCCTGCAGTTCATAAATTAACAGCAGAGGATCCAGTTCCGCTTCTGATTTACTATGCAATAACTTTTTCATCTGTTAATTAGCATTGTGTAGATTTATTCATTTTATTCTAGTCTGACATTCAATTGATTCTATGGCTGCATTCTTTTGATTGTGCAGATAGCCACCAGGGTAACAGCAGCTCGATATGGTGTAAAACTCAGCCCCTCTTTCCTTGTTCCATCAAATTGGACAGGGTGCTTAGGAGTGATGAATAATTATGAGTCCCTCCTCCCCAACAAGAAAGCCCTTTTTGATATTCCTGTAGCCCGTACCGCTAGCGCATATTTGACTTCAGTGGTGCTTGCGGTTGCTGCGTTCGTGGCTGATGGAAGCTTTAATGGCGGTGATAATGCACTGTGAGTAGTGTATATACTACCCTTCTCCAAAAGCAGTGCCCTTTTCCTAATTATTGTTTTCTTCATTGGTCTAAAAAGAAAAGGAATGGATATGGTTATGAAATTTACTTTTCGTGATTATAACTTTGGACTGCTTATTCAATTGCAGGTACATACGGCCTCAATTTTTCTATAACAACCCTTTGCTTTCTTTCATCCAATTAGTTATCGGGCCTTACACGGATGATCTTGGAAATGTGTTGCCGTATGCTGTGGAAGGTGTTGGAGTTCCAGTTGATCCGCTTGCATTTGCTGGTCTTTTAGGTGTGTGTTNGAGAACGAAGGCCATTCAAAATAGTTTTTGATATATTAAATATTTTTATGTAAACACAATTTGAGGATGGTGACCTTTGGATTATAACTGCACTTCCTGCAGTTCATAAATTAACAGCAGAGGATCCAGTTCCGCTTCTGATTTACTATGCAATAACTTTTTCATCTGTTAATTAGCATTGTGTAGATTTATTCATTTTATTCTAGTCTGACATTCAATTGATTCTATGGCTGCATTCTTTTGATTGTGCAGATAGCCACCAGGGTAACAGCAGCTCGATATGGTGTAAAACTCAGCCCCTCTTTCCTTGTTCCATCAAATTGGACAGGGTGCTTAGGAGTGATGAATAATTATGAGTCCCTCCTCCCCAACAAGAAAGCCCTTTTTGATATTCCTGTAGCCCGTACCGCTAGCGCATATTTGACTTCAGTGGTGCTTGCGGTTGCTGCGTTCGTGGCTGATGGAAGCTTTAATGGCGGTGATAATGCACTGTGAGTAGTGTATATACTACCCTTCTCCAAAAGCAGTGCCCTTTTCCTAATTATTGTTTTCTTCATTGGTCTAAAAAGAAAAGGAATGGATATGGTTATGAAATTTACTTTTCGTGATTATAACTTTGGACTGCTTATTCAATTGCAGGTACATACGGCCTCAATTTTTCTATAACAACCCTTTGCTTTCTTTCATCCAATTAGTTATCGGGCCTTACACGGATGATCTTGGAAATGTGTTGCCGTATGCTGTGGAAGGTGTTGGAGTTCCAGTTGATCCGCTTGCATTTGCTGGTCTTTTAGGTGTGTGTTTTTTTTGAGACTTGTGTCTGTTGTCCATCTTCTTTGAAAAGAATGATCCTAATAAGGCACCTACTCATTACTATGTGGACAATTTCCATTTTTGTGCAAGCAGGGATGGTGGTGACTACTTTGAACTTGTTGCCGTGCGGGAGACTCGAAGGAGGCCGCATTGCGCAGGCCATGTTTGGCAGAAGCACTGCCACGCTGTTATCTTTCGCAACCTCGTTGTTGCTCGGTATTGGTGGCTTGAGTGGTAGTGTTCTGTGTCTGGCATGGGGATTATTTGCGACCTTCTTTAGGGGCGGAGAAGAACTGCCAGCAAAAGACGAGATCACCCCTCTAGGAGAAAGCAGATATGCTTGGGGCATTGTCCTTGGCCTTATCTGTTTCCTCACACTTTTCCCTAATGGTGGAGGCACTTTCTCCACTTCATTCCTCAGTGGTCCATTCTTCAGGGGTGACATGTAGAATTGTAGATCATCTCTTCTTTATGACACTACGTGTATATATGTATTTGACCTATGACATCTCAGCAGATATATCTTTGTCAGTAGATGTCTGTAATTGTGTATATTCAGTTTACCAGCTGTCACTACAATACCTCAATAGTAATTGTAATCATAGCTCACATTATATGTTCAATCTAGCGTTGTCCCAGTCGTAGACATCTCTTACACCTCCTCACTGTAAGGAAAAACATGACTTCGCTTGTGACTACTTATTTATTTCTAATGAGCGAGTCAATTTTGATGATTTCACTTCAGGCACCACATTCTAACTTCAAGAAATTAAGGCGTGTTAATATCATAAATTGAAGATATTTAAACATTGGTAATAGTAGCAAGTAGGTAGGAGGACCAGTCAAGTTGCATAGATTCTTTGTGGTAAGAAAAACTTGTGATAAGAAACAATCCTTTTCTTCATATATACAAGTGGTTAAAATACTACACTTAACATTAGTGGGAAAATATGCTATGCTGCAGGAGTAAATATATATGGCATAGTTTAGATTTCATTTTAGAATTATTTGCGTGTCAGATATCATATTCTTGTTCCTAGTTGCAGTTGGTACTTTCGCTGCTCTTGTTTTCGGGTAGTTAGTATTGCTGTTGTTCTAAGAGAGATAGAGAGAGAGACAAATTAGAGGAGTTATGTCATTCTCTGTCACGCAAAAGCTTACGGTTGAATCTCCTCTACCCCTCTTCCACAACCTTGTTCACTCTCCCGATCCCAAACTCTCTCTTTCCTTTCCTGCATGCCCAATCCTCCTTCCTCCTCTTCAAGCTTCTAGTCAACGCGTCTCCAGTTTCGCTCAGGTTTCTTCTTCTTCTTCTTCTTTTTGATTAATCACTTACTACGATTTCCTGATTGCATTGGAATTTGTTTCAGGGCGGCGGTAATTTCGTGGATGATCCTCGCGCGCGGATGCGTCGAATCAGTCCCGATGAAGAAGAAGAAGAAGAGGAGGAAGACGATGAGGATCGGAGCCTGGATCTGTTGATGAGGTTCGTTGAGAATGTGTTCAAGAAGGTTTCCAAGAGGGCCAGGAAAGCAGTTCGATCTGTCCTCCCTGTCCCCATCTCTGCCAAGCTGGTAGGTAGGAGAGCATAGCATACATGTTTGTGTCAAGTGATTTTCATTTCGAAATTTCCGTATTGTCAAACAAGCAGACCCTAATTTTATTTTTAATTTTTAATCCTCCCTTTTTCATACCCAACTTCAACCTTTGGTTGGAACACTGCGTTTATGATTTTATCTATTTTTCCTCTAGTAGTGTGCCAGTGAATGAGTTTGTGTCAGTCCATATATTCTGTGAATTGGATGTTCTCTTAGCATTCTGCTGCACAAAACCTATGCATGTCTTAACTTTCATAAACTTAATAACAGTGGTTCAAAACTCATGATCATGACTGGCACTTTTATAGAAAATGTGCAACTGCAATTTTTTTATTCTTTCCAATTTTACTTTGGGGATTAAACATATCTTTTAACACAGGTGGGTTTTTCTGTAAATGGAGTCCTGATGCTGGCATTCATGTGGATTTTGAAGGCATTTCTTGAGGTATTGTTTTCCTTCATTTTAAGATGGGCATCAACATTGTTAACAGTTTGTTACAGAATGCCATTTCTAGATCAACCATAACATATTTTCTGTTTAAGATGGGCTTACTTCTTTTGGGTATTTAATAATGCTTTTGGGGACCTGCATGATTATAGTTATGAGTTCGTTACAGTCTATGCAGATAGAATTTTGTGACCTTTACCTGTTTAGCTTGTTTTCTAAGCTTTTACTACTGAACAGTGAAGCTTCTGCATTGCATTACCTTTTGTGCTACTAATGTCCAAAGCACCATAAAGTTAGTTGGGATTAGGATATAAGGCGGCCTAGTGCACAGGGCTTCCACCAATGTGGGGTCTAAGGAGGGTTAGCCTTATAATCCCGGGCTCCTTCCTATTAAGTCCATGCCTAACAACTCTGATTACCAGAAGAAAACTTGCAGCATACCCTCCTGAAATTTACCTCCAGGCAGCGTTTGGGTGCATGATTGAACTCAATTTAAATTTGTTTGTTGCTTTTATTGCACTTTACTTTATTTCCACAGAGCACAATAAACAATCTAGTGCATTTCTTGTCACACTTGCGTTTTTCTTAATGACAAGGTCGGATACCTATGGTTCAGTGAGATCAGTGCAAAATTGATGTCTAAAATGTGGCACCAGGTTATTTAGGCAGGATATGTTAAACTGTAATGGTGATGATTTTGCTAATTGATTCTTTGGAGGGAGCAAAAGAGCATATATATCTTATTGGGGACTCGTAGGATTTTAGCTTTAGCACAATCTGGAGCATCTATTGACTTATTTCATCTGAACTTGTACTAGCCTTGAAACGTTTTTGGTACTGATACCTTTAGTTAATTCTATGCATGCAGGTTGTATGCACCCTTGGAAGCGTAGTATTCATAAGCATCTTATTAATCCGTGGGATATGGTCCGGTGTTAGCTTCTTACAAGAAAGCCGAAACCAAAAGTTAGATGAAATTGATTTAGAGCCCCTTGCATGGAATCGTGTGCAGCCTGTGTGACTTGAATTGTTCTTTGGCGAGCCACAATTGCGACTAATTATTTTGTTTCGAAAGACAAGTATATCGTATTAAGGAAATACTGGACACGATAGAAACTTAACATTGCTACAGGATGCATTTTTTGCTGCAACTCTGACTGGCTGTGAATAAAGAATAAGACTGCTCTGAAATATTTGTAATTCGTGATCGAAATGTTTCTTTAGATGAAGGAAACTAAATATTTGTAATTTGTGATCGAAATGTTTCTTTTGTTGACGCTTGGAGGAACATTCTTCTTGGGCCTCATAACTATTGCATCTTTTTCCGCTCTCTTCGTTATTTTTCCCTTCAATTGATGCATACGTGATTTTTCTTTTCAATTCTCCTATCTGGCCATGTTTTCTACATCTCAAGTCAGTATCAAGGCCATCTTGTTTGTCCAATGATTCCATGTTCTTAAACTGTGCGTTATTAAAATATAGTCACAATTTGGTGGACAGGACAAGGCACGTGGAATACGGCGTTTAAGTTGTTAAAATATAATTGGAAAGCCGACATTTTTAAAACTAGGGTCAACATTGACTAGTTTTTGTGACTAGTAGTTGGTTCACTTCTCCTCTTTTGTTCTATTTTGATTTGCTTCACTAGGTAATGTTAATTTGTATGTCTGTTGTCTGGTTCGTTAGAGTAAAACTTAAAATTTATCAAGTATAATTGTGCCTTTAATTCTTCCTAGCACCCGATTCTTGTCATAATGCTGAAGCTTGTATACTCTCCTCTTCATTTTCACGTCTTCCCTATAGTTTTGAATTCAATAAACTTTTATTTCGTACAAATTCAACATAGCATGACTTTGCAGTGTGAAAGTTTTTGCCACTTTGTGAGAGAGATTAACTATGCATCAAATATACCACGAGTACATAAATCTCACCTTAATCTTTGCAGTATTTTGGACCGACATTTGTCCACGATGCAAGCAAGATGAATGTATCACCTCCACACTATGTGGATCCTTATGAACTATAAGTTGAAAGGATATCACAGATGGCACCTCGGCTAAACTAAAGGCAACCTTTTTACAACATACAATAGCTCTTAGGAATCTAGATACATATATCAAGGAATCTGTTATCTTTAGCCTCTATTGATTTATTTCCATTTGTAATTAATAAAAAATACCAACATCATGAACTTGTAACTCAATTCTCTCTAGATACATCCTTGGCATTTTGCACATATGATATATAAAACTGAAATTCAGATTAAAAGACCATTAGGAGCAGCATTACAGGTAGATGATAGAGATTTTAGAATGGGAGGGAAAATGCGTGAGTGGGGAGATATGACTTGGTCTTGGATGAACTTGTTAGAATTGTTAGGATCAGGGACCCAAAGAATCTCACTCATGTTTGGGGTCTCAACATAAGACATGGTGAACTCTCCAATCTTGACCAACGTGCCTCTCTTGCCTGCCCTCAGCACGAGGTTGTTGCGCTGGTAGGAGAAGATGCCACTGGTCAGCCAAATGATGTCACCGGCCTCAAAAGCGTTGCACTCGTTTCCCCAGAGCTGAAAGTGAACAGATGCAGTCTCATCGGCCACAAGTGCAAAGCATACCTTGTTTTGCCCTTCCACCGTTGTCCTGCCCTTGTCCAAAAGTATGAATTTGGTGTCTATGTTGTTCTGAGCAGCAGGCACAATGTCTTTCAGAACAATCATCATCTTCTACTTTGGTCTGGTTACTGCCACAACCTGCATACACGGACAAACACAAAGGTTAGAGTTTAGAGAGGAAGTGATGGATATGCGACGATCATGTAAATCTCCATTCTGTTAGCCCTAGAAGGACATTAAACACATACATTAATGCACTGGTAAACAGACAATACAGCAGGAAAAAAAGAAGCGTTGGTTTGTGACTCCATTTGCAGAAATTGGGGTCACTTTTTGCGCCTGTTGTGTGCTTGGTACTCTAGAATTAATCATTCTGTTCGCACAATTAATTAAATTAGTTAATATCTATATATATATATATATATAGAATCAAGGCGCAACCAGGATCTCACTAACATAACATAACGGCATAATCCTTGGTATCTCACAAGGAGGGGAAACTAAAAGAAAAATGGCCAAATGATTAATCTCTGATACCTTACAAAGCGGGCAAAGTCTTCAGAACATGTCATGCAGTTAGAACCTGAACCTGATCCCTCTGTAGGTATTGAAAAGCCTTGCAGATTTCTTGAGCTCGGTGCTGCGGTTCTCTTTATCTTATTGACAGAGTTGAAGGCTCATGCATTATGTGACTCTGTCATTCAAAAACAGCAGCATTCAATCTCGAACAGTATCTAATCATCTGATGTGGTGCACCTTGAGACCTTTATTTTGAAAAAAACAATGAATTATTAGTTATCATATACAGAAATGAATGTCACATCTCAAATCAAGGCACTGCATGTACATTTTGAGAGAGAGATTTTTATTTGCTCTAGGAGTCCAAACGTTCTGTACCATTCAATGTTTGCAATATTAATTAATGAATATGGATTATTTAAGAAACAAGAGTGATCCAAGTTCATCAATATGCCAAACAATGAATCGATCAGAGTTTTGAATTCTCTTACTCTGATAGCACCTAAGAATTTCTTTGCATTTTTTCGAAGCACAATTCTTTTAGGACTCGTGTCAAATATTTTATGCATCCAACCCATATACAATCATTCAATTACTTCTAACCAACATCTTAAGCTTTCCAGATATAGTTAGTTCTGGACGTAATACATTCGTTGTCGATTTTGGGAACCCAAACTACTATAGACTATAGAGTACAAGATAATATGTATCATAGATAACTTCAGGGTAAATATAGTTACTCAGGTTTGAAAGATTCTGGAAGTTTTCCTTTGTCACGTCGGTTTGTAACTTCATTTGTAGAAATTGGCATAACTTGTTGCACCTGCAAATGGACTGAACCAATATTTTTTTTTCCTGGCATTGATACTCCAAAGCCAATACTACCACAGGTACTGCAACAACTCTTCTCAGAGTTAAATTACGTAACTCTGTCTCCTCCTTCAAATCCCCTTCTTATTTTTAGTACTCCGCATCATAATATATCACGCCACACGAAACCACTTCTTCTAATTCCTCACTTCAGGTCTTCAATCTAATACCATAACAAAATTCTCTAGCTGTGATATAAAAAAGCTCATATTAGTAGTTTCCAGCAGGTAAAATAGCACTCCTATTAACTGCTTCCTAATGTTTTCAGTCAGAGACTTAAGCACAACAAGATGATAACCGTTCATCGAAGATTGTTGCTTATTAGCTTTTGATGTTTATGTTCAGGTGAACTATAATAAACTCTCAAACTTAACCTCATACCAATAGAATCATCATAAACAACAATAGAACCTGAGTTAAGTTTAATTTGAAATATGTATAGAAGAGGAGTTTAAATGTGATCTTCAGTCAGTGTAAAATTCCATGTGATATCAGTAAAACATGAAGGCCCAAACTAAAATTCCTGCATTTAGTTTGGCATTCTAACTAAGAAATATCACAACAACTGTATGCACCCAACTTCTGTTAATTACTTCATTTCTTCTGCTCCAAAAATCACTTTCATTCAGTTATCTCCACACACATCCAATTTTATCACATCATTAACAAGTAAAAATTTAATCAAATCAGTATTGTTTGTGACAAATGCCAATACTAACTAGTGTAGAGTTGTTTTAACCAAAGCACACACCCTATGCATTAATTTGCTAAAATAGTGTTCAGAAACAAATTGGGATCAAGCTCTAAAACAGGGGAAAATTCGTGGATACCTTGAAACTGGGAGAGTTAGTGGAAGTGGAAGAAGAGGAAGAAGCAGGGAAAACGAAGGAAGTGAATAAAGGCCATCACTTTCTGACCAGAGACTCCCAAATGCAATCTGAGAAGCACAATTCCCTCCAGAACCTGCAACTACAGCCCAAGGCACACAAATCCTGCAACCTTTTTCTTTTCTTTTTTTTTTTTTGCACCGAACCCCACAAAAAAAATGAATCAAGCATCGAAAGCTTTGAATTCCAGAAATTAAAATTGAAAAATGAAAATTGCAATTCACAGTTTAATTTTTGAACCTGAAGCGAAACACGAAATGCACCTGATTGGAGTGAAATGCGAGCTCGCCAACAAGGAGGGATGGCAGCGTGAAGCGGCGGCGTGATGCGACGGCGATGGTGGAGATGCATTCAGAGACGGTGGCGCACGCTTGTGAGTTGTGAGCGATAGAGATGATCCAGAATCGTCAATTTTTGTTGGGAAGGTCAGAATGAGAGTTGTTGTGAATTTGGGCTAGCCCTAGGGTACCCGACCCAAGCCCAATGTGAACAGGGTTTTGGAGGGCCAGGGCTTTAGAAGCCCATGACAATATGGAGTAGCGTTTGGGTTGACAATTACACCGGTCTAAATTAATGGAAATTGAACTTTTTTGACAGTACTAACCCTGTAGGAAATTCCTACACGGTCCCCCGCCTGCGGTGTTTTTCTTTTGACATCGCAAAGCCTAACTTAGGGTATGTTTCTAAAACTCCACTCGTCTGAGAGTAAAAGTCATAAAATTAACAACCAGGTAGCTTTTTATCTTGTGCTTTTGTTTTTCGTCTTTTAATTTATCTCTCTCTCTTTTTTAATGGGACTTTTAATTGTTTTTTCTTGGTCAATATGGGACTTTTAATTTATCGATGGAGGTACTAGGGGTGTTCATGGGCCGGGTTGGCCTATACTCGAACCCGGCCAACCCGGCCCTATATTTAGACCAGGCCAATTTTGAGGACCCGGAATCGACCCTAAACCCAATAGGCCTGATCATCTTCGGGCCGAGTTAAAACCCGGGTTTAGACCGGCCAAAACGTTTTGATTGCAGCAGAAATTCAGATTGCAGATTGCAGAAATTATAGCAGAATTACAGATCAAAACTCCATTTATCTGGTGATAAATCATAGCCTAATGTCAATGATTTTGCAACAAAACAAGCACAATGTACAATTCATAGCAGTCATCTACTCTAATAGTTTCCAGCTTAACTTGTTAGAACTTCGAGGAAAGCTATCCTCAATCATATAGGTCATTATAAAAAGGATTCTATGCCAACACCAGTTTATGGGTACACAAGTATTGCTAAGGAGTAAGGATTAACTTAATAGAGTGCATGACCATAAATTTTAGTACGTAAAAAATTATCCATCTCCAAATGGAATGACTATCAGCAGATCATTGAAATTCACTTGCAAATATAACTGCCTAAGTTTCATTAAAATAAATAAACAAGCTGGACTGGTGTAAGCTTTATTACTAATACAGTTGGAATGGAAGCACCACAGTTTAATATAACACAGTCAAGATACATCAAAAAATCATGCTACCAAGATGAGATGCAAAATAAAACACCAACACCACCCGAAATGGAGTGATCTTAAAGATCTAGCAAAATTATTCGGAAATGGTAAGTCTAGTATAAACCACAGCTAGCCTCATATCCAAGCAATCATTGATCATCACTCATCAGAATGTTCATCCAAAAATGACGAAGAAAAAAGGGAAACAAAAAAAAAAGCAATCAAATTACACTGAAACAGTGGCTTACCAAGGGACGACGAGTGCGCGGCGAGGCGAGGCGAGGGAGGCGAGGCGAGGCGAGACGAGGCGCGGGAGGCGAGGCGAGGCGAGGCGAGGCGAGGCGCGGGAGGTGAGGCGCGGCGAGGCGCGGGTTTAGGGTCTGAACTATGAGTCTCGGCAGATGAACTCTGAATTTCAGAAATGAAAATTGAGAAAAGTGAGATGAGGGCTAATTGAGACAAGCCACTGAAGAAAGACATTTGGGCTGCTTAATAAAATTGGGCTGAGAAAAAAGAAATTAGGCTGAAAGCCATGGAATAAAAATTGGAAATTGGTAGACCAGAAGTGCAGAACCTGTGGAAATAAATTGTAATTATGAAGGGAAAAAAATAATAAATGTATAATAATATAGTATACGGGCCGTCGGGCCGGACCGGGTGGCCCGAAGCTAGACCCAAACCCGATATAAATTTCAATCAGATTTTTTTTCTTAGAGTTTGTTGAAATCGGGCCTGATTAAAATTGGGCCCAATTCGGCCTGAATGCTTCGGGCTAGTCTGGATTGACGGGCCAGACCGGGTTATGAACACCCCTAGGAGGTACTATTAAAAAAAAAAAATCAAAACCTATCTCATTCTCCTACAATCCAATCCAAAAAGAAGTTGCTCCTCAGGGCCCAGCCCATTATATGGCACTGCAGCAAACATATATAAAAGCAGGTCAGTCAGGTATGCAATCGCAAGCGCCAAGGAAAAACGTTTTTGAGAACCTAAGGTAATGTCGTCGTCTCTCTGTTTTCAAAAGCCCTGGCACGTAAACCCAAAATCAACCATGTCCTTGCAAACAACCCCCCACCAAATCGAAAAAACAATAAAAGAATTCAGCATGGTCAACTAATTACACCAACCGGTGGTGTCGTTCACCCTACTCTTTCTTTCTTGCTTTATTTGAGGGTGCTTTTGATTTGTCCGTCCGTTATAATTTTTGTTTCCCCTTTCTTTTGGTTTCTCTTTTCTTCCTGAAACGAGTTTCGGTCGGAGGTGTATTGTTATTCCTCTTTAATTGCTAAGGCGCCCATGACTGACAGACATACATCACTATTCCTCCCTAAAAACCTGTGTTTGTCCGTGTGTGCAGTTTGTGGCAGTAACAAGACCAAAGTAGAAGATGATGATTGTTCTGAAAGACATTGTGCCTGCTGCTCAGAACAACATAGACACCAAATTCATACTTTTGGACAAGGGCAGGACAACGGTGGAAGGGCAAAACAAGGTATGCTTTGCACTTGTGGCCGATGAGACTGCATCTGTTCACTTTCAGCTCTGGGGAAACGAGTGCAACGCTTTTGAGGCCGGTGACATCATTTGGCTGACCAGTGGCATCTTCTCCTACCAGCGCAACAACCTCGTGCTGAGGGCAGGCAAGAGAGGCACGTTGGTCAAGATTGGAGAGTTCACCATGTCTTATGTTGAGACCCCAAACATGAGTGAGATTCTTTGGGTCCCTGATCCTAACAATTCTAACAAGTTCATCCAAGACCAAGTCATATCTCCCCACTCACGCATTTTCCCTCCCATTCTGTAATCTCTATCATCTGCCTGTTACCTTGATTAATGCTGCTCCTAATAGTCTTTTCATCTGTGAAGGGTGGATCTAGGGAGAATTGAGTCAACATAGAAGAATGCAACATTTATAACAAGTTCTTCCTGTTGATACTTTTATATATATTACAAATGGAAATAAATCAACAGATGCTAAAGATAACAGATTTCTTGATATATGCATCTAGATTCCTAAGAGCTATTGTATGTTGTAAAAAGGTTTCCTTTAATTTAGCCGAGGTGCCATCTGTGATATCCTTTCATCTTCCAACAGTTCATAAGGATCCACATACTGTGGAGGTGATACATGCATCTTGCTTGCATCGTGGACAAATGTTGGTCCAAAATACTGCAAAGATTAAAAAACATGAGATTTATGAACAAGAAACATCAATATAAAACTCAGTAGTTCTAAAAAAGGGGCAAAAACTTTCACACTGTGAAGTCATGCTATATTGAGTTTGTACCAAAGATAAGTTTGTTGCCTAGTACTGAATTCAAAACCACAGGGAAGACTGAAAATGTATAAAAGAGCATATGAGCTTCAGCATTATGACAGGAATCGGGTGTTACGAAGAATTTAGGCACAATTATACTGGATAAATTCACTGTTTTGCTCTAACAAACCAGGCAACAAACACAAACATACAAATTAACATGACCTAGTGAAGCAAATTAAAATAGAACAAAGAGGAGTGAAACAACTACAAGTCTACAACTATTGCTGACATAGTGAAACTATAAATCAATGGCCTTCAGTTTAAATGGATTTCCCTCCTAATAAACAAAACACTAGTGAATGTAGACCCTAGGTTTAAAAATGTCAGCTTTCCAACTGTATTTAACAACTTATAACTCCATATTCCATATGCCTTGTCCTGTCCATCAGATTGTTACTTTATTTTTTAATAACGCACAAATTAAGAACATGGGATCATTGTACAGATAAGATGGCCTCGGTACTTAATAACATGACTTGAGATGTAGAAAACGTTGGCCAGATAGGAGAATTAAAATGAAAAATCACGTATGCATCAATTGAAGGGAAAATAGCTTACAAAGTAGAGAGCAGAAAAAGATGCAACAGTTATGAGGATCAACGGCCAAAATGCCAAGAAGAATGTTCCTCCAAGCGTAAGCAAAAGTCTAGCCCGAGGGACCAAGCCCTGAAACAGAAAAACACATCAAGAGATTTTCCATTTTCATCCAAAAATAAAGCAGGTTAATTATATCTCAGACCAATTTACTACACAATCGAAACTGATTCAGCAGCACTAGATTTATCAGAAGAGGAGAGATGTGATCACATATTAGCTAGAATATGCAGTGGTGCAACTCCTGCTAGCCCTATCATTAATACTTAATGCAAAAGAAACTGCACAAACATACACACTGATTTGCCAAAGAAAGGCCATTGCATGTGCATCATCTCGGTTACCATCACTGTCGGTATTACTACAACAATAAAGAACAAGCATGTGATTGTTTACACCATATTTGACAAACTTCAGAAACGAGGTGCTTCTGTAACTCATCATGGAAATATAAACTTACTGATATATTTGATGAGGGAGAAACAAAACACTACAGAATGGTTTCAGGTATGACAATGAAGCCACATCCTCATTGCCAATTATAAATGAGTTCTCTGTATCCTTACTTTTCATTGAAACACCCTTTGCAGAAAGTAGAACACATGATGCATACTGGCAACAAAACCTTTTGCTCAAGTATAGTGATATTTGATATATTGTTACTATTATTATTCAACTTAAGAAATGTCAGACAAGAATCATAACCTCAAGACCTTCGCTGTTGAGAGCCATAGATCGCTCCCTCTGATTGTCTAGACTCCTCTCAACATTGGTGAACACAGAATTCCTGTTTTGGAAGCGTCTATCTTCTTCATTCAAGTATACCTCTTCATCTACTCCAAATTTGCTTTGCTTATAATCTTCAAGCAAAGATGTAGGGGACATGCCTCTCCTCTTCAATTCCTTCATAAACAATGATTCTGGAGGCTCTTCCCCTGAAATTATAATAGCACTAGCAATATGAACCACCCCGCCAACATGAAAATTTATAAACTGGGAAGCAAAAATATTAAAATTCGAAAGAGACAGTTATGCTTCTCATTAGAAGACTCAATTGCAAGCTGAGCAGAGTTACAGCCAAACAGAAAATAATAAAGATATATATTATTAAAAAGAAAAACTTGCCATTTTTTTGGTTTTCAGTATCTTGAGCTTCACTGCAGACCCTGAACCTGATGCAAGAATTAGAAGCACCGAAAGTTTGCAACTTTGGCACCCTTTTCTGATAATAGGATTTGCACGCCGATTTTCTGGGAAAATTGGATTGAGAAAGGGAAAGTGAAGAGAGGGTGGGTTTCAGAATTTGCAAGGAAGCCATAACTAAAAACAACCACAACTCCTAAGAGAGCGATTTCATTGACACCAAACAGGTTTTAAAGAGAGAGAGTCTCTCTGTTCTTCTAGAGGAACAGCAGGAGCTGGAGAAGCGTATTATAGCATGAGAGCACGAGGGGTGGCTAATATGCGCGGAGCAATGGTCCCTGCCTTGTGGCTAGAATTTGCGCAATTGCAGTAGGAGGCTCGCTCGCGTATGCGGCTATAAAGAAAGACAAGAATTAGAAAGAAAAATAGTTTTTTTTAAAGGAATTTATTGCTTTTTCTTTATTATTATTTTTCTTGTCTGATGATAACATTTCATTTCTGTAACACAAATTCTGTTGCTTACACGAAAATATGAGAAACTTATTATGATGTTGTATTGCTTATAAAATAAAAACAAAAATGCCCTTGTCAGAAAATTCAACATGCCCTTCTCGTCTCCTGCCTTCTTTTGTTAAATTTGTATCCATACTCCTTGGTTTATCTTCTCTTGATAGATGCATCATTATCACTACATTATTACTATAAAATAACAAAAAAATTATTTTTTAACTCGATTTTAAAATTTAAAATTATCACGTGAGCCGATGCTAGTCCATATTTTATATAACACATGACACCTGCCTCTTGGGAATCTATTGGATATGAAGTAACTTGAAAAACCAAGATAAAATAAAATTAGTTATAAGTGTTTAACTATATAAACATAATTTATAATTAAATAGTGTTAGTTTGGAAAATAAACCACACTGACGTAAATAATTCATATAAATATGATTGAAAGAGCAATCCTGGGATTAAATTTACGTTTAATCTTGTAAGGTGTGAGTAGCATTGTGTAGCTGCTCAAGGCAAGCAACTCCATTAGTGCTGATTCATATAACATAATAACAGATTGATAGTCGTTAGTTGTTATATCAAATATACTACTTGCAAAATAAACTTCCTAAGCAAAATAGGGATGGCATAAAGTGTTGCAATTGATTAATATTTCACCTCTAAAAGTCGGTTCTTGAGATCAACATAAACTTTCTTCGCGGACTAAAATTCATGTCTTTACAGACACTGTCGTAAAAGAGCAAGTAGAATACAATATAGTACAAACACTCCTCGAAAACAGAAAGACACGTGTCCTTGCAATGGGATAGGTGATTTTCGGTGCTTTGGATATCTCTTCTTCTAGATACTAGATAATGGTCTTCACCTGAATTGATTGGAAAGCCATGGGAGTCGCACGTGTTGGAGCAACATCTGATACCACTAAAACAACATCTCCTTGGGTGACCAACCCTTTAGATTTCATAAACTCAACAGATTTTGAGATGTTAGATTCTGCATCATCTGACAAGTCAACCTGGAAGGGCACAACACCCCAATGCAAGTTCAAAGCCATGCGGGTACTTTGGTCATTCGTGAATGCAAAGATTGGAGGATTTGGACGGTTGCGTGATAGCAGCGATGCCATGTATCCATGCTTCGTGTACACAAAGATGGCATCAACACCAAGATTGTTGGCTGCACACACGCACAAACATAGTATAATGAGTTTTGTTGAGGACACTGCTTAAGGAAGTAAAACAAGTTTTTTAATGAGTTTTATATTTTCAATAAAATCTTACTACTACATTGCTTTTCTTGCAAGTGCGTTACCGCAGTTATTAGCAAAATCCTACTATTACTTTTAGCCACTCTTTAATTAGAATTTGCAAGAAGAACATGAACTTGAAATTTTCTGATAGAGCAATGCTAACACAGGCTTGGGCTCACCCCTCCACATGGCATCATAACAATCATTGAAAGCTCTTTTTTAATTATAAATATATATATATTACAAAAACTAATGGTTGTTATTATGTCGTGTGTAGGGACCTATATTAGCATTGCTCTTTTTGATATAGATACAATTCGTCTCACACTTGCGCATACTCCCAATAGAGCCTCACACTTGCGCATACTCCCAATAGAGTTTGTAGGAGCAAAAAACAAGCAAGAATATGTGTATAAACATGAGGTGTTAAAATTGTATTCATGTGATAATGTTTCAGGTAAAATTACCCATTTCAGCTGCACAATTGCATATCTGCTCAGCAGCGCGTTCTGGCAATGATACTCCAAGTTGATGGTGAATGAGGAGACTTTGCCTGTTTTCCTCCCGAGCCCAGGATTCCATTCTGGTGCTTGCCATGTCTAGGACAGACAGAGCTTTTTGTCCATATGATCCAATAGCTGACTCACCAGACAACATCAAAGCATCAGCATACTGTCGAACTGCTTCAGAAACATCTGCTACCTTAATTTCATAAAAGCAAATAGTGTCACGTATCTACTGTCTCAGATGATACCCGTGGAACCAGATTTTGCAGTACTCATTGTGGTTTGTATAATTTGATTTACCTCAGCACGTGTTGGTGTTGGATATTCAACCATTGACTCTAGAAGCTGAGAAGCTACAATCACTGGCTTGTTCAATTGTCTGCAGATGAAAACTATATCCTCTTGCACTGCAGGAATCTGTTCGAGTGGTACTTCGACTCCAAGATCACCACGAGCCACCATGATTCCGTCAGAAGCTTGTACTATTTGCTTCAGGTTATGAAGGGATTCTGAGCTCTCTATTTTTGCTAATACTTTAATGGACCTGCAACGATAATTCATCATCCATGATAACCCAAATTCAAGGTACTAGGAAAATTCTTGCTAAATTGAGATTCAAGGGAAATGACCAAGCATTTTTATGGCAGAATAGACCCTGATGTTCAGACAATTTTAGGCAATTAACTATTGAATAGATATGATGATGTTAACAACAGAACTATCATCCAGCAATGGCAGAAGGAAAACTTACCCCCAACGGTAACAACTCAATCTATACGTTTCTTAATAGGTGCTTAGTCTAGGAAATAGTCCTTGATGCATGGTGAGCAATGCACAAGAATCAATGGATCTAATGCGTGACGTTTTGTTTTAAGAAATTACAACAGCACTTTTTAAGAGGAGTAATTCACTATATGGATAACAATGTAGAGATTGACCCTTGCATGAATTTGTGCTTTCTTACTTGGTTGATTTGGTAGAGATGTAGTTCTTTAGATGCTCCACAGAATCAGCATGATTGACAAATGACAAGGCAAAAAAATCAACTCCCTCGGAGATACCGAAATCAATGTCAGCCCAATCCTGTGGATAAAACAATCTGAACTCATGAGAAGTACATATAATACAAGCAAAGATTTTAGTATTTTGCCTATTATTCAAAGAGATGTATATTAGGGGAGAAAAAAACATAGTTCACACAGACAAAAATACCAAATTCTCGGTTGTGAAAGATAGAAGCTGCAACATAAATTACCTTGGTTGATAGAGTGGGATTCCTTCTCACAAGCTTTCCATCTCTCCAGAAACTTAACTTTGCTCCAGGAAGGAAAAGACCATGATCTGTGCACTTACAATGCAAATCATCCTCAGTCTTTTCAACAACAACAAAGCTTGCCATTCCACCGTCAATAACAACTTCATCACCCACTTCAATCCCTGATAATAATTCAGCAATTAACTAAAGTTCAGGATTCACACTGACAAGTGCCAACAATGAAATTCATTGTGAAAGAAAGGGAAGCTTTTGGCTGTTCACCGAATTAGCAAAATATCAGCAGCACCTTCAGAAAAGCCCTTATAGTTTGCCTGAACGGTAAATGGACGAGAACCCTCAAAATGCTCAGCAGTAAACCGCCATATTGAATCTTCCTGGCACAGAAACAAAGAATGGACATTTGCTTACAAATTCAGTGAAGGCAAGTTGTAGCAAGTTCCTTTCCCAAACTAATAGATAATAGGAGCTGAATCTCACAACAGATTGAAAATGAAAATAATACACATAAGATGCTACAATTACCTCGACTTTAACAGAGGAAGGAGCACCATGATCAACAACGTGGATCTGGCTACCCTCAGTATCAATCATGACAGAAACAGAGAAGCCTTTCTCCTCATTCAACTTGTTGATCTTCCTGATGACGTCACGGTGCCACTCCCTGGTGCCATGGCACATGTTGAGCCTCGCAACGTTCATCCCTCCCAGCGCCATTTTCTCAAGATCCAGCAAGGAGGAGCACGCAGGCCCAATCGTGCACACGAGCTTCGTCTTCCTCAAACCCATAAACCCCTTCTCTCTCAAACCCTCTTCGGAAACCACATCCAAACCCTTTGGATTTGGATAACAGACCTTGCTCTTCGTTCCCTCCTCGGAGCCAAGTTGCACAGCTGCACGAACCTTGATCCCAACACTTCCCTTCCATTTATCTCTGTTTCTCGAAGATGGGAACGGGAATGGGGTGCCATTGCCATAAACCCCATTTTTTCTGAAACAAACTCGGCGGTTACCAGCAACAGAAAATTGGGAAATGAGACTTAGGTCGAATGCAGCGGCAGCCATAGTGTATCAAAAATGTATAATGCAGGACTTTGAAGTTGACGACAATGTCGATGTAAGGATTATTTTTGTTGTAAACTCCGCCCCAGGGTTTGGAATTTAGGTTGCACCGCAAATATAAAACGTTTACTTCTGGTAGCTTGGTAGGTGCAGTGCAACAAGAGCACAAAGCAAACCAAATAATTTGAAATATAAATTTATTTACTTCCTCAATAGAAATTAATCTTACCTAAATAGTAAATATATACACACACATACAGTAATTAATTTTACAAACTTCATTAATAATGAAATTACAGTTATTTATTTTGTTTATTCACTTTGATAACAAACATAATTAATATAAATACAAATTTAACATAAATAATGTCAATGCAAAATGATTTTATGTCATCTAATCAAAATTGTGTATAAGTAAAAATAATTGTTCGTCCCTTTTACTATTTTATAATACTGGTGAGTAATAATTAAACTCTTAAAATATATAAATAACTTAAACATAACATATTTTAATGAAAAAAATCTTGTAAAACGAACCTGTTCATGCCGGAGGGAGTAAACAAAAATAACAACATTTAACACTATGGTAAATTATACTTGTATCTCTTAAGGGGAGTATGGTTCACATAATTGTTTTTTGTTCTCAGGAATATTATTTTTAAGAATGATATTCTTAAGAAAAGCTTTCTTAGAAATATCATTTGAAGGTGTTCGATTTCAAATTGAATCGTTAGCAACATTATTGGAAATACAATATATTTTTTTAAAAATAACCATGACAAAACGATATATGCCAGAGGTAGATCAATGTCGACCGGTGGTGGTCTGATGTCGATGGCGGTGGTTCGACATCGATCAGTGGCTCGACATCAATCGGGCGGCGGTGGCTTGATGTCATCTAGTGGTGGTTTAGTGTTGTCTGACAGTGGTCTAGTGTCAGTCGACAGTGGTTTGACGTCTCCGGCATCGGTAGAGGTGGGGAGGCATCGATTGGCAATGGCTCGACGTCAATCGGTCGACAGTGGTTACAAGTTGCCTTGGCAGTGGTACAATGTTGATCATGTTGGTCCAACGTCAATCACGTACGGTGGTCGATGCCAACCATCGGTGACCCGATGCCATTCGATGTTAATCAGTGGTGGTCAGATGCCGGTCAGAGGTGGTTGGCTGCCGATAAGTGGTGGTCGACCGTCAATCGACGGTGGTCACCATTGATCGGTCGCGATCAACCGTCAATCGACAGTGGTTGGTGGTGGTCTAGTGATAATCATGGTTATCAAAATCGTGAGTTAACTCGTAAACTCGTACGAGTTTACGTTCCTAGGTAGTAAAATCGAGTTGACTAGCATGTAAACTCGTTTTTGGGTAAACTCAGCTGAACTCGGGTAAACTAGTGTAAACTCGCATAAAATCGCGAGTTTACTCCCGAGTTCACTACTTTACCACAGGTGAGGGTTTTTTTTTTTTTATAGCTGCGCATGCAATTGTGCTCCGTAGTACCATCATGCTTCGTTGCTAATCCATCGTATGTATTTCATCATTTGCTTAGAGATCTTTTTCACCAGGGTGCGTGACCTCTGCATCGCTATCTGTACTTTAGTGTTTTGGGTTAGAGACACCTTCGTCACATACTCGCTTCCTGTGATGCTCAGTACTATGGGACTTGTTGGTATCTATGTTGTTGTGTGTGTCATCTCCGGGATATTTATGTTCTTGAAGGTTCCAAAAACAAAGGGCATGCCCCTCGAACTCATCACTGAATTCTTTGCTGTCTACTCGAAGCAGACTACTTTTGTCAAAAATGAGTGACATTGTTCTTTATATACATTTGCTATGTTGGTTGCTCAATACACCGGCTCTCTCTTGTGTTGATAGATTTTACTTGTCATTAAGTTTATGTGGAGAAGAATATGTTCTTGTTCAAACATATGTATTATGTATTATCTATGAATTGAACTTAGAACTCATATATTTCATCTTTATTAGTGCTTTGTTATGAAGTTAAAAGTATTTATGAATTTCAAGTTTTGTTAAATATATTTTTGTAGCATAATAATTTTTTAAAATATTTTTTTAATAATAGGTAAACTCGTACAAGTTTACGATCCGAGTTTACGGAGGCTCCACGAGTTTACTTAAACTCGCGAGTTTGATAACCATGGTGATGATGATAGTTGTCAAGAGTATAAGGTTTAGGGATAATTTGATCTTTTTACATTTCACAACATTCTATTCTCATGGGAATCTATCATACCCATGAGGGAGGTAGGATTGAAAATGGGGCAAATTTTCATTCCCCGGAATGCAACATAAATGTGAATGTTTTTCTAAACCTTGAACCAAATATGAGAATATTACATTCTCATAGTCACATTCACAAAAATGTGAAAAAATTCTGCAAACCACGTGCCCCTTAAGATTCAATGAAATCACATTGATTCCTCTCTATTTGAATAAATTACATTTATCTCTCAAAATGAATACTTGTCTCCTCTAATAAAAATACAGTTAAACGTCATTTGTTATGTTTTTTATTTTTACACTCAACAGATTGTACAATTATTCTCTGATTCTCTTACACACAAGGAAGGACGGTAGCTGGAGTTTGTACCCTATTTTATTATTCTATAATTGAACATTGTATACTAAAAATGTGTAATTTTAATGCTTAATTAATATGTTTTGCACATTATCCTCTTTTGTGAGAAGTTGAGAAAAATGCAATTTTAAGCACTACTTTATTGGGTTTATGTGAGTTTAACATTGGTAATCTTATTGGGAGTAAGAGATTGTATTCAAGTTCTTGAAATATATACACGTACTTATAAATTATTTATTGGTCATCATATTGATAGAGAGAATTGAACTCACATTCTTATAGGAGAAGGGTTTATTTCTTACCAATTGTGTCATATTTATCTTCACATATAAGCTTTGTTTTAAGATATGTAAAATTATTCGCGAAAATAATCACATTTGAATGATACATTCTAATATTTGTTTCAAATAAATGTTATATTATGATGTTTTGTTAGGATTTTATTTTCATTTGAGAATAAAATATTTTCATGGGAATGAAAATTTCTATTGAAAATATCAAAATGTTCCTCAATTATTTTACTTCTATCAATTATAGAAAATTAATTATGATAAGAATTTGAGAATTACGACATAGAGGTCTAGAAATATGTATTATAACCAAACAAATTTTTAACTATTCACGAGAATCTCAAAAAATATTTTTTAAATTTTTATTGTTAAACAATAAATTTTTTAAATTGCTAAAAATGGCATTCCTTAATATAATTATTCTTCGCATAATATTTTGGAGATGAAATTTTGAACCTATAAAGAAAACCCCCTTTAAAAATATATGAAAAGTGCTCCAAATACACCCATAAACCATACACTCGTACATATACCACTCTTTTATACGATTTTATACGCAATTAATGATAATTATACGTATAGCGTATAATTATACACAACGCGCGCCCCAATCCTGAACTCGTTCTCGTCATCGTTTTTACTCATCGTCTTCAACCTTTCATCCTTGTTCTGTTATGTTTGTCGTCGTCGTCATCGTCATCGTCATCGTCATCCTCTGTCATTCTCTCATCCTCTCATCCTCCTATTATCATTATTCATTATTTGATTATCATTATCATCATCCTTTCTTTGATTATCATCTCATCATCGTCATTCAATTTTCTATTATGTTTATCATCATCATCATAGTTTTCATGATTTTTTTTTATTTCCATGGAGAGTTTTGTTTTTTGACGTCTCTCTGAAATTCTAATGTACTGAAGTTTCATATGTTCTAATGCTCATTCATTACTAACATACATATGACAGAAAATTAAATGTGCAAACTTTAAATGGGCATAAGTGCAAATATTAAATGAGTGCAAACATTATCTACATGTCACAAGTTTTATCTTTGTTAAGGAAGAGGATATGCATTTTGGCATATTCTCAACCTTTTAACAATTAATGCATAAATATTATAAATATTTTGACACAATTTTTTACATATTGCCATGAATAAACATTAGATGGTGTGATATAAGCATTATGTGTTTGTCACAAATGCATAAAAATGCAGAATTTGATGTATTGTAGAATTGTGCAAACTTTAAATGGGCATATGTGCAAACATTAAATGAGTGTATGTGCAAACATTATCCACAGGTCACAGGTTTTGTCTTTGTTGAGGAATGGGATGTGCATTTTGGCATATTCTCAACCCTTCAACAATTAATGCATAAATATTATAACTATTTTGACATAATTTTTTACATATTGCCATGAATAAACATTAGATGGTGTAATATAAGCATTATGTGTTTGCCACAAATGCATAAAACTGCAGAATTTGATGTATTGTAGAATTGTGCAAACTTTAAATGGGCATATGTGCAAACCTTAAATGGGCTTATGTGCAAACATTATCCACAGGTCACAGGTTTTGTTTGCATCACTGTGATTTTACTCAAATAAAAATAAATCTTGACTTTAAAATTAACAAGTATAGGTCATGTATATCTTGTTTTTTTCCTTCCTCCTGTCAATTATGCTTTGATGTTTTTTTTTTAACTTCTTTCTTTCTTATTTAAAAGATGATAACAAGCAGTAACATCTTCAATCACTCATCTCTCTAACAAATCTCAGATCTTGTGCATGAGATTGCAGAGAACGATGAGATCGAAGAGAACGAAGAGGGTGAAGAGAGCGGAGAGTAAGGCTGTCAAAATGGGCCCGGTCCTTTTATCCGGTTAAATGGACGACCTTTACATGCAAAAAATAGGCCTGCGAAAATTTGAAAAAAATTTGGACATGCCCGTTTAAGCCCAACCCGTGAGCTTGTGAATTTTTTTTTTAATTTTTAAATTTTTTTTTTAATTTTTGAATTTTTGAATTTTTTTAATTTTTGAAATTTTTTAAAAAATAAATGGGCTAGCGGGCGGCCCGTTTAGGCCCGCAAGCCTAAACTGGGCGGGCCCGCCCGTTTTGACAGCCATAGCGGAGAGCAATGAACAGTGAACTTTTTCGAGAAAGAGAATGAAGATAAGAAAGTCAGTTCACGCGCGTGTTGGTGAGAGTGGGAGAAAGAGTAGATGAAGCGGTTATTTTAGGGGGTCAGTATATTCTAATACGGGTATATGTATGGTATATAAGATATGAGTGCACATGTAACATAATTGAAAATATTTATAACGAACAATAGGGTGGAAAATCACAGGATTGAATATGTGGCAGGAGCACGTGAGAATCGTGCATAAACTGTTGAGCATCTCCGTGGCTATGTCACAAGGTTTTCAAGAGTTAGTCCCCACTTATCATTACTAATTAACTAAAAAGTCATGTTTGAAAGATTTATTAAATTAATTCACACATTGTGATATTTAAATTTTTAAAGATAAAATAAAAAAAATGTCATATATCAATCTATTTATCATAATTATAGATTGATTTATAAGTTAGTTAGATTCTCAAACATTTTTTTTTTTTCTCTTAAAGCAATAATCCGCAATCACATTGCCCTTCAGAGGACTGAGGAGTGTGGCAGGTCGCGGTGGACGCATTAGATTACATGTTCCTCATCTATGTTGGTTCCTAAATCACAATAAACTATATTATTGATGTTGACAATTGGTGCTTATCTTCTAATCCCATTAACTTTAATTATAAATTAACATATGCTGTTACTTTATATTATTATACATGAAACATTATCTGATTTGTTGGTTTATGAACCAAGTTTGTTTAATTTGAACTTCTTTGGCTAATAGCGGGCAATTAAAAAATTTCACTTGAAAGACAATACTATTACCCTATGTTTTCAATGACCTTTGTGGCTTAGCGCGATACAAATGCTATTACTCATCACAAAATAAATTCTCTCATGTTATTTTTTTACATTACAAGTTCGGTTTAAATTTTTCACTATTTATTAAGGATATGAGATTTATGCATGACATAAACAATTAATATTTTTGCTTATCAGTAGTCTAGCTACCCGCAACTTGCAGATTCAAATTTATTATATCTTCTGAAACAGTGACGATAGAGCTTGCTTGATGCTACCTACCAGCAGCTGCTTTAAAAACTCATTCCTATATTATCATGAATGAATGAATGAATATATGAGCGCATAATGCCTCAAATGCAACCCTGCAGAATAAATAGACAAGCAATGGTCAATACAGATAGACTGTTAGGTTCTAAAGCGTTTCGCGAGTGCTGCTTGCCACCAGGACACTACTGTCACCAAGGCCGGGGTTTGGGAGCATCCAAAGGCCAAAATTTGCATAAATATTAATGGATACTTCTCAAGAAAACGGTCCAAAATGACAGAAAGCTAGCCTATGCTGAAGCGGATATTACATAATAAAATTTGGCGAAACAACGACCACACTGATGTTGAGTTTACTAATTGAAAAGGAAATGAATAGAATTGGAGCATGAGAGTATATACGTGAAGAACATGGATCACGTTGCTTCTTCTATACATCTTTCTGTCAAAGAACACGTGTCCCTTTTCGTTTTTTTCATTTAAAAAAGGCTCGAGCTCAAGTTGGTTTAAAGGGATAAAATGGTCTAATTAAGCATTATTATGCTATTATCATGAGATTAAGCAGCAAAAGAAAAAAGTTACCACAAGATTAAAAGATTAATGGAGAGAAGATTTAATTGGGTTAGAGGCTTCTAATTAATTAGGAGATTAGGAGAATGCTAATCTCTAGTCAGTCGCATCTCAAAGGAAAGGACCCCCAGTTGCTTGGATTGGAAAGATCAATATTTAAGTCTGAAACTTCAACTTTTGCATCTTCATTTTTGTGGCTTAATTTTCTTGTTTTATGAAAAGAGGGGAAACAGCACGTTTGTGATGAATTGATTTAATTGATGTTGGTTGATCTTGAGAGCATATATATAGAGGAGAGGTTATTACATTACATGGCCCAATTCCCCGCAAAATTAGATGTGTCGACATCACAAATTTGACTCTCCTACATACATAAATGAATGAGAAAATTAGTGGCTGTAGCAGGAAATGAAGAGTTTATGATCCCCCCCAAATCACGCATTTACTTGGCCTAACTCTCAGCATATTCTCACACTCCTCTGCAAATATTCCCCACTGTTTGGCCAATGAAAAATGAACTTTGACTGAAGGCGGTAAATATATTGTAAGTTAAAACAACTTGCCCAAACTTTAGCTATCGGAAAATTCAATATTTTTCTCAATAGGACAAAAAAAAAAAGCATCGAATATTTGGACATGAAATATACTATGAAACTTCAATTTGAAAGATGAATAGAATATTTTGAGATCCACGACTTAATAGGAATTAAAAATCAGATCATGCTTTCATTAAAATTGAAAGAGAAAAAAGTTATTACACCAGGGGTTCCAACACGAGGATAAGGTAAAGATCATGTAACGAATAAGTTTATTACCTGAATGAAGTTTTGAACTTTTGGAAGGGGTCAAATCAAAAAACTAATTCCTTAATTAAAAAAAAAGGGAAAAAGGGTAAAATGCAAAAAGGCCAAAAGCATAGGAGTTTCCAAATAAATAAATAAAATCTTATATATACATGTCACTGTCTTGGCTAATGAAATAACACACAATTTCCCTCTTTCACTCTCTGCAACCTGAATATTCCCCCACAAAATCCACACACACACAGACACACTCAAAACTAAGAATATACAATATATATATATAGACACACACACACACACACACACAAAAACAAGTTGGACAGTACACAGAAGAATCTCTCTTCTCGCGTGATTTTGCAATTTTCCCGCGTGGATTTGAGATTCATCTTCGCCGGGGATTCCGAACGCTAATAGGAAAAGCGAAACCGAAACGAGGACGAAGAGGGAACCAGAAACGAATCAATTCTTGAATTAGGGTTTTTTTTTTTAAATTTTGTGAGGGTGGCGGGCATGAAGTTGAACGGAGAAATCTCCCACGGAGAAGGAGCGGGAGAAGAAGAAAAGGAGGAGGAAGAGAGAGGAGCGGGTTCGTCGCAGAGAGTGGTGGTTGGGTACGCCTTGACGTCCAAAAAGAAGAAGAGCTTTCTGCAGCCAAAGTTTCTTGGCCTTGCAAGGTACCACATGCACATTCATGTACCTCTGATGCATTGCATTGTTTCAAAATTTCCAGAAACGGGTTTGATCGTTTGTTTTTATTTATTTATTTACTTTTATATCTGTGATTTTTCACGTTAGCTTTTTTCGTCGATGGTGGAGGAGCGATTTTGCACCTTGGCTCTGACTTTCCAGAAACTGTTTTTCTCCCAAATTTGTTACAGTGATTGTTTAATTTTGCTTCTTCATAGTGTTATTGAGGTCTTGGTCGGTTCCCCTATTCTATTTTAAATGAGAATATTCCACCATATATCCCCTTCCTTTGGATTTGTCAACGATGAGGATTCAAGGTCAAATCTAAGTACTTTGCTCTTTATTCTATATTTCAGTTAATATAATTTATTTCCCATCCTTGAACGGTAATTTACATTATTGTCCGTGAATTTTGTTTTCTGTGAGTCTAATTCACTCAAAATATTGCTTCCAATTTGCAATCATACATCTATAACAAATAGTAGTTGCTTCTTAGTTCTTACTTCTTCTTCCACACACATAACATTCCTCCCTTTCTTATGAAAAAAAATATGGTTTTAAATTTCTGCATACCGTAAATTATATTTGTCTAAGAAATTTCTATTGATAAGGTGTCTTTGGGGGGGGGGGGGCTTGGTAAAACTTTTTGAGAGGGTGTTTCTGTATTAGAACAACATAAACTAATTTTTTGTGTTTGCCCTTCCTGAGTCCAATGATTGTCTTTTTAAAGGTGGCTTGTGCTGTCTAAAGTCTAAAATAGTAATATAACCTTAAATTTTAATGGTCATTATTATTCGCTTTAATGTTTATGCTCATTATAGTCATTTTACATTTAAAGAACAACTTTATAGTATATTTATCAAACACTACCCTTGTAGTTTCTGTATATATTTTACAATTTTTGGCTTTTTGAGAGCAACATTTAGAGCGTCTAGAGAGCTCAACAGCTCTAAAAAAAACAGCTTTAAAAAAAGGTCACGACATTACTATACCAAGCCTTAGAATGTCTATTTTCAACGGCCTCAACAGTGATCCTTAAATGCTGCTATGAATAATGTAGGAATAAGGGGATATTCTTTGTTGCCATTGACCTAAACAAGCCACTGTTAGAACAAGGTCCATTTGATGTTGTCTTGCACAAGGTATGTGAAAGTTTCCATGTATAGCTTTTTTTTTCTCCTATTCCTTTTTTTAATTTCAGTTTGATTTATGGTTCTGCCACCATATGTGCCTGTCAGACTTTCATCTTTTAAGAGTTACTTTGGTTCTACTGCTCTTTGAACCATAGTCTGACAGTCTATTTGTTATTTCCAGATGTCGGGAAAAGAGTGGCGTGAGGTTATTGAGGTTTGTGAACTCCAAATACTTCTACCCACTTTCATATTGTACTATCTTGTCTTGTTATGATCGTTTGATATTTACTCATCCATGGCATTGCATGAAATCATTAGCATCTGTTACTGCTGCTAATTAAATGTGAAACGGTGATGATTGGCTGGGAAACCTAATCTTCTGGATTCTTAAAAGCTTATTATCGTCTGACATAATTTGCAGAGTTATTGCTCTCCTCATCTTGAATCATGATCAGATAGTTGAAATCAGTCTCTCAAGTATTGAAACAAGTGAGGATTTACTTTTATGATTAGGCTTGATTAGGCTTTGGTGGACTTCGTTGCCAACTGAAAAAACTCTTGCTTCCTTAGAACTAATAAAAAGAGGAGAATTGCTGATGCCATAGATTGAACACATTCTTAATCTCATTGGGAAAGAAATAGCCATTTTCTTATAGCATCCTATCTGCTTTCTCATTTCAACAATCAAAATGTTTTGCTTCTATTACTTGGCAATTCCGTTTTTGTAATCTGTATATTAATTGTATTGCCTTTGTTCTATCAGAATTGAGAAATATAATTTCCTTTAAAGAGTTGAAATGTGTAGTTGGCACTTTGTTTATGTGTTTCATTTTGGTCGTCCCTTTTCTCGCACTGTTCTATATCCTTCATAAGTTGAGTTCCTTGAATCTAGGCAGTGGCAACCTTTACCTGTTATCTTAGTATTAGGAACACAGGACTGGTGATTGTCATGCTTTCTGATTAGTGTGTGAAATTTCTATTTTGATGAGGCTAATTGTACCTTTTACTTGTCGTTTTATTTTTGAAGGATTACAGGGAAAAGCTTCCTGAAGTAGTCATTATTGATCCTCCCGATGCAATTCAACATTTGCACAACCGCCAATCCATGCTACAAGATGTGGCAGATCTAAACTTATCGGATTGCTATGGTAACTCACTCACTTGTTTACTGAAATAGATGATTATAGTTAAAGCACTTGATCTGAAAGTTTTGGGATTGTCTATTCATACCTCTAAACTAAGTAATTAGAATCAAGCATTTTGTCTAATATTGGCTACTACTTAAGTACTAGTTTTATTCTTTTGTTTAATATACCTTGAAGTTATTTGCTTTGCAATGTTTTAAACTGAAACTATTTCTAATGTGGTAGATTAGGTTTCTTCATTGCTCACCGGTAATTGAATCATTTCTTACCTGATGACTTTTAGGCAAGGTTGGGGTTCCACGACAATTGGTTATCACAAAAAATCCATCTACTATCCCTTATGAAGTCACTAAGTCCGGGATGAAGTTACCATTAGGTATTTATCTTTATTTAATTTTCTTTTTGTGGTCCTTAATTTCTTTCATTTAAGGAGTGAATTTGCTTATTACTTCATTTTAGCCATGTTTGATTGGTTAATGTCGTCAACCTCTGCATTGCAGTGGCCTTGGATATTGTTGCATGAGAAGCATTGTAAATTTGAATGGGCCAAAGAACTTTGTTTTTGTATCTGTCAGTTAATCTGTTTTGAAGATGCTGTGTTTTACAAGCCAAAGATTTTATGCATTTAGTTGACTTATGGATTTTCATTGTTGTTCTGTTTACACTGGCTGGTTTGTTTCAGAGGATTAGGATCATATAGACTGAACTCGTTGTATCTAAAGTGAGAGAACGAGGAGTTATCCCCCTTTATATATCATTTAGTCCCACTCACAATACACTTTGTTGATCTAAGGATGAATAACCTCTCATTTGCTCACTTTAGAGGAGCTTTTTCCTATTTGAGATATACTATCATCTCTGTTGTAATACTTACTGGGGTGTATATTCACTTATTATTTTTTTCATTTTCAGTGGCAAAGCCACTGGTCGTGGATGGGAGTGCAAAGTCACACGAACTATTTCTTGCATACGACGAATTCTCGCTTTCAGAGCTTGAGCCTCCACTTGTGCTACAAGAGTTTGTCAACCATGGTTTGTGAATTAATCCATTGACCACACTCATTTTTCTGCCATTCTTATAGTTTTCTAATCTCTCTGTCTTGGGGGTTAACGTTGCAGGTGGTCTTCTTTTCAAGATTTATATAGTTGGGGAAACCGTCAAGGTTGTTAGGCGTTTTTCTCTGCCTAATATCAGTAAGCATGAGCTATCTAAAGTTGATGGCTTATTCCGATTTCCAAGAGTTTCATGTGCAGCAGCGTCCGCAGATGATGCTGATCTGGATCCTAATATTGCCGGTTAGGAAAAATAGCGGCCTTTTTTTTTTGAATGAGGAACACGTTCTAAAACCAAATAATTCTCATAATTTTATGCTAAACTCGTAAGTTTACTCCACTAGGAGCTAGTGTTGTATGAGCCAGTTGATATGAAGAGATGCTGTTACTATTTATGCAGTAACATACACCGTTTCTCCTCTCTATCTTTCCTGAGCCATTCATGTAGTTAGGTTACTGTGTGGGTTGGCACATACATCTAAACTATCTGCTTCCAAGTAAATTGTTGTAACTAGCAGCTTCTTTCAACTAATGTGACACTGCTGTTGCAGAATACCCACCAAGACCTTTATTGGAGAAGCTTGCAAGGGAGCTCCGCTGTAGATTGGTATGGTATTGTTTGTTACTATTTATTTCTTTCTGTAATCACTTTTCATTTCTCGACAACACACTCAAACTAAATTGCATCACCATTTCTAGGGACTCCGGTTGTTCAACATAGATATGATCCGGCAATATGGAACCAAGGATGTGTTTTATGTCATTGATATCAATTACTTTCCTGGCAAGTATAACTTAATTCTGTTTAAGCAATTTCCACAGTTTCTGATTGTGTTGGTGCATAAATTGCATTGCAAGCTTTGTCACTGTCCTAGATATTCCCCCTTTCCAATAAGATAATTGAACTTGACAGCAAATAGAAATAACTATTTTTGGCAGAAAAATAACTTGCTCTATATATTTTTTTTATCAAGATTATATTAAGAAATAGAATCTTTATTCTATTAAGAAACTGATTTTTAGTCACAAGGTTTTGTGTTTTAAATTCCCATGATCTCAAGTCTTCATACAGAAATGACAGGACCAGATGACATGCTCTAACTCAACCAGTTAACTGTTGAAGTTCCAAGCATTCGAAATCTCCAGATTCTCACTCTGGGTCAATTACGGTGCATACACATCCAAAATTTTGACACAGATGTTGTGTGTTCATGCACTGATTTTTTCTTTTGGTCATATGTTGCATAGCAAACTTAATCTTTGTGTGTTTTAGGGTTTAGGGTTTAGGGTTTATATGTTTTAGGCAAAGCACATGTTGCATATGCTACTAGCCTGCTATGCCTGTTTGAAGATTGCGATTTTTCACCCTCTGCAGGGTATGGAAAAATGCCAGACTACGAGCACATATTTACAGATTTCCTACTTAGCCTAGTGCAGAGCAAGTGTAAGAAGAAACCTGGCACTTAAACTGAGTGAAGCGAATAGATCGATGCATTGAGCATGCTATCCTTGCGAAAATCTAGCATCCCAGTTTTAACGTGTCTATCTTCAAACCGGTGCTGAATGTCACTGGAGGATCTTAACATGTGTGAAAATGGGTCCTCATACGTTATAATCATGGCAGTCTAATCTCATTTTATGCCTTTGTTGCAATTTAATTTAATATATGTTTTATCAATAACTATTATAATCTCTTAATAAATAATAAATAATTATATGGATGTTACTTATTTTAAGTCGTAAATTTCCACATCAAAATTTATTTTTATTCCATTGGGCAGCTATGAGCTCTTTCTTAAATGTAAACACTATACAGATTGTACAGCACGTTCTCTATAATGTGCTTATAATATTTCACCTTTTTTTTTTCCGATGAATTGGTCTCATTAATCAAGGCTAATTGCTGAGTAAAATATATCACTGAGTACATTGCTTACTGGCTAACGAGATTCAACACTCAACAGTAAATGTAAAAGAAGTCTTTATACAAAGTTATAATTGAATACGTTATTTTGATTTATTTTATGTTTATAGTTTCAATTATATTGTTTATCAAAAAATAGTTACTTTTTTTCCTTATAAATTTGAGATATTTTGGTAATAATCTATTTCTACGTATGATTTTAGATTCTACTTATGAAATTTCATTTTGCGAAACTGTTCTAGCAATTTTGACCGAAGAATCCAAATATCAATTTGTTGCTACTATCATTTTGGTCTTTCAAATGCCTTCCTAAAAACAATCGAGGAGAAATACCAACAACTATTTATTGCAACCCCCATAATAATCTTCTAAGAATCACTTAGAAATATCGTGCGACTTGAAATCATCGTGAACTAAAAGTTAGTAACAACTTTGTAGATTAGAGCGCAATCTTTTCTTTTCCTCGAATGCATATTTTTAAAGCATGACTCTAATAGATAATTTAAAATTCCACTTAAGATAGCGAATACGATTAACTTATGCTTCATGCTAAAATGATTGATTTATATGATCAACATAGCTTAACCATTATGTCCATTAAATTGTCTCATTGACATTTACAAAGACAAAAATACTACCAACACAAATTTACGTCAAAATCCAGAGGAACTATTACTGGATGTACCCGAAATCGGTTCCACGAAGAGGACATGGGCGGAGGACGAATGCTTTGCTATTGGAATAGTGAGGTAAACCCCATGCCGCTTGCAAGTTGTTGCATGCTATTATTAACCGTGGTAGGTATAAGTAAATATCGGCTTTAACATTTCGTGAATTATATGTTGCTGTTGCTTGTAAAATCTTTAAAGCAAACAGAACAAAGCTCCTTAAGAATCACAAATTTTATAACTTCACTAGATTCCTTATTGATGTAGCCTACAATTGCTCTATCGATGATTATACACGTGTAATTATTATTCATGCTTTGATGCTTTGTATGTTTAATCCTCTGATTTTTATGCACGTCTCATCTTATGAAAACATAATTTTAAAAACACTACAATGTCGCATTTCTAGGGTCCATCTCGCACGGATATTAACATTTTACAACATATGTACCCAGACAATACTTGACGGAAACATAATATTTACAAAGACCCGGTTTAAATGTGGTCAGTACTACAACAGGTACAGGGATTGGGCATGAACGTGCTACCCTCCAATCCATGGCGAGTCTTCACTATGTAGCTTTATATACAATATTTACTGCTTCCTTGAGAATTACCAGAAAGGGCACCACCTGAAAACAGAATAGAAAACATAGTAATATAAAAACCGTGATCTAGAAGCTATAACTCGATGCAGTCATGAAGATCATGTGATCTTAAACTTCATTATCAGTTTATCATATCAAAGACAAGGTTACAAAGATTCTGTTATCTCGTCTAGAAGATTAAAAATTAAAGGAGGGTGAGAAAAGAAGGTTGCTAAACCAATCCGCCACAGCAAAACAACAATCTAAATTTAGAATCAGTCCAAGTATCTAACAATCACTCAGTCAAAGTGGAGCACACCCATTTCTTAATTCTCATAATTGGTCCATACACCACAACAGTTATGGTGTCAAAACTTGTATATATGTACTAATGAGATAGATATTTACTTAATGAAAACCACAGGAGTTAGAGATCATACCCGACATAATTTTGGCACAAATTTTCATAGGAGGAAGCCTGTAAAATTAACTTTTGAACTTGCAATTTCACAGATAAAGCATGATCAACTTCACGAGTGTCCCCAGAAATCAAGCCGCTATGGTCCACAGCATGCTGATGAGAGCTGTTCGGAACTGAAGAACAAGTTGAAAAATCCCTTCCTGTAAGCTTATTACTCATGCGAGCCATTACAACCACGGCACGCTCATTCAGAACCTCATTGGCATCACCCAGTTGGTTAACAGCCTAGAAGTGCAGGTACATATAATAAGCATCATTAATCAAAAGCAAGCAACAAACAAAACTGTATGGTGTCAAAGATACCTGAAGTAGTTCCCTTTCCCGGGCACCACGCTGAGGATGGGGAAGCTCTCTATTTGGGGCAGATTCTTCAGCATTTACAACAGGAGGTAAATGATTGCTGGTAAGCATAGACATTTGTGGAACTTCATTGAAGTTAAAAAGACGCCAATTTATGAGAGGATCATGTACAAAGGCCTGAAAGCAGGAAGAGCAAATCATCACATATTATTTACTAAATTATTTTGAGACTAACTACTGGAAATTGTTATCATCCCCCACATGCGACCCAAATTTGACATCAGTAGTTGGAGTATGTTATTGCTAAAGCAACAAAATGATGTCAAAGGGATAGTAAAGCTCAGTAACTAACCAGAGGCAAAGTATTTTTTTACCTTCCACGAATCGTTCTGCTTTATCGTTCATATTGCCCTAATTCTTTCTTCACCTCTATATATTATTATTATTATTATCACCTAATATCTTACCAAAGGTACCAAAGACAAACTGCACAGCAACATTTATGAAGAAAAACATCTACCACTTAAAGTTTCTCAATTAGATTTGCATGTGTATGCGAGTGCGTGCATGTGAGGGAGAGAGAGAGAATGAATCACACAAAATCAAGCCCTAGTAGAAACAGCAAGTAGGGTAAAGCCAAGTATCTGTACCTCCATCATGGCCATAACACTATCTTTATTTGTTCGCAAAACTTGCATAACATTTTCACAAGTTGAGCGGAAATTTCCCTCGATACCACTAACTTCCATTGCTTTCACAAGCATTCTTGTCAATCTAAAAGGAACCTGCACAAGAACTTGAATGATAAGATACAATAAAATATTCAGAATCCCCATCATCCAAAATTAAGAATAATTGGTGCTTGTGCGCACCTTCTCTGGGAACTTCTCACGGTTCATTGATGCTTCAAAGCAGTCTCCAAAATCTATGTGTAAAATCTTCCCACTGCAGAATATCGCAAACATTAGATACTTGAAAATTTTCAACTAATTGTCAATCTCGCTAACTTTCTTTATCACAGATTACCTAAAACGGTGCAACATAAGATTGCTGGGATGGCGATCACCTAAGCCAAGAAGGTAACCAACCTGGCAAAAACCAGACCATTATTGTAGCCCATATAACAGAAACAACCAGGAAATGTAATAACAGCTGGAAAATCTTTATATAGAATACCATGACTAGGAAATCACATGCAAAATACAGTTAAGTTTTAAGAAGTGATCCACATAAATGGAAGGAAACACGTGCATATAGAGTAAGGTCATATCACAGTAAATGTTACGTTTTAAGAAGTCATCTACTTAAATGGAACAAAACACATACACATATAGAGTTAAGGTCATATCATCAATAAAAGGGAGATATTGAATTGTAGCACTAATGTTTTCATGTAGTGGTTACGCCAGTTTAAAACTGAGAGCCAGGGGAAGGTCATTCAATGATGATCAAAATTATTTCAGCTTAACTGTCAAAGGCTTAGTAAAGCTAATTAGTAGGACTAATAAATGCTTTCACAATAATATAAAATCATAATTTTGTTTTCATACGATAAGAGACACACTCAAAAAACATAGGTTCTGAAGTCCATCCTTAATGCTGGAACTTCATGATGTTTATAAAGAGTTAGATATAGAATCATTCATGTGCCCTTACTAATAGCTTAAGCTTTCGTGACACAGTTCCTGAAATAGTATCAGAACCTCTATGATTCAGAGGTCTAGAATTCGATCACTGACAACTCCGTTTGATGGATCTGTGCATTGTCCAAGGCTACACGCTTCAAGACTGTCAAGAACAATCATTCCCAAACGTTTAAGTTGTTGATTAGAGACAATTAAATGGTTTTATATCTTAACACGTCCCCACACACCGAGCCCCTGGCTTGAAGCGTGGACAGTGCACAGGCTCCCTACCTTATGCAGGAACTCAACTTATTTTATTAAAAGAATGGGGGTAGCAATGATCAAAGTCTACTAAACTACTTAGCTATAAGTTCTAATACTATGTCACGAACTACCTTTTCCAAAAGTTTAAGCTATTGGGTAGATAGATGCAATTGAAAGAATTTACATTTTAACAAGGCACAATGGGCTATTGCGTGAGGGGCGGGTTAGATATAAAACATTCATGTGCCTATACCCAACCACTTAAGTTTAGAGTAGGTTCATGACATACAATATTTATAAAATGCGGTAGGCATATATAAGATCATAACTTCAACTCATGCATATTAAGCACGCACCATGCTCATAACTGCCAAGCTCCTAGTGTAATTTGTCCTCCTCTCCAGCCATACCTCAGATGTTCGGCTTTTCAACCAAAGCACCTATGAATAGGAACATCATGAAAATCAATATGTATGTTATAAAAGATCACATGCCACATTAATAAAAACATCACACATACCCTTGACAGGTCATTTCCTTCAGTATTGAGCAAAGCATACTCAAACACCTCCACTTTAGCTATAAGAGGCAAATGATCATAATCGGGTGCAAAACTGAGCATGTATTTGTGCTCTTGATTCAAGGTAATCTGCACAGCAGATATAAATAAATTCAAGCAATATAAATCATAGAAAATTATCATTGTTAAGAATTAAGAAATTATTACATTTAAACCCAGTTTATACAATATTGAGTGAAAGCAACAGAGACCATAGGGAGCAATGGAAAGAAAAAACCTCTGAGGAGATTCCAACTGACCTTTCTGGCATCTCTGTACTCGCGAATAAGATGATGCAGAGTGTCACAATTAGGGACCCATTCAATTAAACCACTGTTTGGAGATAAAGGAATCACAGCATATCGTTCGATAGACAGATCTTTCTCTGCTGTATTCGGCGAATTCTCAAGCAGAGTATTCACCAAACCAAAAAGCTAGCAAAAAAATATTGATACGATTCTAGTTGTCAAGCAATGATATACAAGCAGCATGCTCAAAGACAGCCAGTAGAGACAAAAGTACCTGCATGACTCTCTCATCCTGGCGTAAATCTTCATGTCCCTTCAATAAAAAGGCATAATCTTCGCCATCACTCCCATGAATGGTTAACTTTCTAGGCCGTTGCTTAGATGTTATGACAACAAGCTGGCGTGCAAATGACGCAATTGTAACAACTGGTGCATCTGAAATAAGGATATGGTTGTTTTAGTAGGCTGAAGGCATGAATCAAATTTAATGTTAGGGAAGCAATAAAACAAATTTACCAGCACGGTATGTCCCAGGAACAGCAAGCTCCAAATTGCGGCATTCTAGCAATTCAGGAGAAACAGACTACAAAACATGCACAAAAATTTAGGCCTGTGACAATGACAATAAAAAATAAGTAAAAGAATGAAATGCTAAGCATTACGCTTACCTCCAAGTCTAAAGTTGTAAGACTTTGAAGTTGCTTATCTATCTTTCTGAATACATGATAATAGATATCCCATGCCTGATAAGGAAATAATTAGGAAAACTAGTCACAGGAAGGGAAAATGACAGGCAAACTGCAGCATTATCTCTCACAGAGACTATCTTTACATCATAGCGTTCATATAAACCACAACCTTCATAAGAAGCAACTAGCCACGACTTTCCAATTAAAAATTTCATACCTGTGTGAGCTCAGCATCTTTCCCAGTGTTCTTATAATTCACACAGCACTCATAAGCCTCTAATAGTTCCTGTCGATAGGCCTGAAATAACAAGAAAGAACTGAAATTCTTCAACTCAAGTGTTTTTTAGTGATAACACTAGGAAAAACATTATTGTTATATAACAGCCAAGGCAACTACATATGATAACCATATGACCAGAGAACCAAATACAAGGTCATAACACAACCTCAATAAATATTCTCTCCTTTATGGTAACGTTGTTTTTCCTTGCTCCTTCTTCAAGCATTTCATGTAATGGTTCCAACACTTTTAGCATCCCTTCAATGTTATGTTCACCAAAATACAAACGGCTAGCTTCTTCCAGGGCTTCATGCCACGTTTCATGCCAAAGAATAGCAACCCTGATCAGTTCTTTTGATACAAGTTGTGCCTGCAGATAAAACCCACTTACGGTTAAAACTGCACAAGTCTTACAAGACAAAATAATCAGTAGATAGATTATTATCAAACATGCAAACCTGATCTACAAGTACACCACTATGCTGCCGAACTTTATCAACAACTTCCTGAGCTGCAGCTTTGCGTAAGTTGCTTATTGATTTACAAGCCACAAGCAAAGGATACATGAGAGCCTACAGAAGAAATAAACCAGTCGATAAATTACTAACAAATTTGACATCATCAGCATTTTACAACATGGCCAACAATACAATATGAAGCATTCAATAAGCCTTAGCACATTACACGGCAAAAGCACAGGATACATGAGAGCCAGTAGAAGAAATACCCCATAAATAGTCCTTAACAAAAAGTTTAACATCCAAAGCACTTTAAATTAACATGGCCAACAATACAATTAGAAGCATTAAATAAGCCAGAAGCATTAAACAAGCCTTTCATGTTACTTGATAGTTCTTCCCTCTAGAATAAGTTACAGTATTTTTGTAATAGACCACACTTAAACAAGAGGAATATGTAAAAGAAAAATGATGTTAAGGTTGTAACTCGTGTAGTAGCCTGTAGAAAAATGTAGCCATTTTCAGTAAAGAAATAAATTCATATAAGATAGCAACAAAAAGGTGAAATCCATTTTTGAAAAAATAATACTTGCAGCTTCCACATGTGAGAATAGCATCCTAACGAGTAACATCTAAAGAATGCAATTTACAAACGAAAATAGATGTGGAAACCAACCCAAGTTCAATAATATCGGCAATCAGGCAAATACCTGCGGATGATTTTGTCCGATCCGAACCAAAAGTGATTGTATCAACTCTCTCACAGCATGGTTGTTAGAATGTATCCTGGCAATTATTTGAGGTAAAACTACTAGCCAAGTATTGATATTAACTAGAGAAAATCCTGTCTTTAGGGCCATTTGAACTTCTGCTGTGGCTCCGTGGTTAAACCATAAAGTCAGAAGCCGAAGGATGTCCTGTGGGCAACACCAAAGCAAGCTTAAGAATAACAGTAAAAGGTTCTATAAAAAAAATAAAAGAAAAAAGAATCACATGAAAACATGAAAAGGACTAAGTATCTAAATGGGATTACTTAACACAAGAACAAGCAGAAAGCTCGGATATAAAAATACATATTGCATAAGAAAATTTTCTAAGAATGGCACCAAGGAACACAGATCCATCAGGGATCCAAATATGCTAGTGTTTGCAGGAATAAGGAATAAATAGGAAAAGTAAAACCACTGGTATGCCTTCATTTACTCCTAGTTAAGCTTACCACATGGCGAGTAAGATAAAAACTTTACCAAATGGGAATAATCTCAACAGCAGGAGTCACAGCACAGAAACTCATACTCAAAATAAACACAAAAAGATTATGTTATCCAATTCCCTCTACCCAAATCTGTTTCCACCTTTCCATGCCCGCTTGCCATGTAGGCAGGTTGTTACAATGCACACTCACTATGCACTGATCACACTTCCCTTGGATACTACTCACAACAGCATCTAAATACTGTTGCTCTCCCTTTTCTAGCTATAGTACACCTGAGTACCAGGATCTATCAATACTGATTCAAGAACCACCTCTCCCAAAATGGAAAGGTTTTTATATTTAACACACCCCCTCATACAAGAGCCCATTGAGCCTGTGGACAATGCACAGGCCAACCTTATAATTTTTAGAAGAATGGAAGCGGCATGAATCAAAGTCTAGTGGCAGGGATTATATAGACTCTGAATAAAATACATAGGTATTCACAAATATATGATTTCTCTAATTACAGATTCTAATGTATTTATAATACTAATTATAGATTTTAACAAAGGGGAAGAAAGGCATTGCTGAAAGTTAAAAAAATTTATGATACAAAGTAAAATCACGAGCTTTTCTAATCCTTTAACTCCACTAATTAATTGTTAGTTGATCCGTGCTTCAATCATGACATATAAGTAAGCCAAAATACCTTTTGTCTTTGCCAGTATACTCCAAATTGATGGATATATATTAGGATGATTTCCTATTATGACAAATCGGATTGTACCTGTAAACTATCATCAACACCCTTAGCATTTGCTGCACATGCAATAGAATGAAAGTATCCAGTGACAGCTGCAACAACAAACTGGGCTGCAACATCTGGAAAACCTCTTAAAGTGTAATGAGACATCACTGCTGTATTGAACAATGCCCATTTATGCCAAGCTTTGGCCCATTTATTTGCATACTGAGTAGCATTTTTGAATGCAACAAGTATATCTACAAATAAAGAAACTAAATGAAAAATTGATCAATATCATTTTATTTTCAAAGTTCACACTATGACAACTAGAACCTTTTACGGACTCATCATCCAGCCCAGGAGAAAGTGACCACTGCCACGATCCTAGTACCAGATAAACACGAGCAAGGAGAGGAACAGTTGGACTGAAACCACTTGTGAAGCCCGATGATGTAATTGATTGAATATTCGGTGCACTTGAAAGCTCCATAGCCAAATTCTAAGCCAAGTAAAACAGGCAGATGATTGGTGGTAAACATTCAAGCTCCAGAATGTGTTCATTATACAAGACAAAGATATACTATACCTGAAGCCTAATAAATGCTTCCCTGCGCTTTGAATCCTCACCAAGCGACCACTGGTACTTCAAGTATGCTAGCATTACTTGAGGAGGGCCATGAAATCGTACATTTTCAGGAGATATTTCAGGGTCGTACTGAGAAGAGAAAAATAAATGAAACTTGAACCAGGTACTAAAAGAATAAGAATTAACACGAGACAGCAACCTTCTTCAGCCAGATAACAAGACAAACCTGTAGAAGCTTAACTAAAGTAGATCTCGATTGGCTAATGCGCCCACTTTTTCTGCAAAGTGATGCAAATTTGAGCCAAGTTTCAATGTCTTCCACAGGAGGCAGCACAAGTGCTCTAACAGCCAAAAGTGCCTGCCAAACCTACACACACGAGCATGCAAAACTTTGAGGAAGGAAATATATCACAAACAGGGTAAGAAATCAAAATGCAATTTTGCCAGATGTTAAATACACAGATAAAATTCAGGTTTCACAAGCTCATTCAATCACAATCACCACAGCTTCAGTCAAAATAAAAAACTCCAAAGAAAAAGAACCCTGTGGTATTGACTACCAAATGATATCATAGCAAAAGGAAGGAAATTGGTTGGTTAACAAGTAATAGTTGAATTGCACATAATCACTGTTCACAGTTAAATCCTAGCATGCCCCAGAAGGGTTGTGACCCTGGCAACATCCAATTTCAATCATTTTCAAAGAAACAGAGATAAACAATCTATGCATATGATCAGAAATCTCGAGATTCAGGTTAATCTTAGAAATCCATAAAACACTCATAATGCTTAAGCATGTTGCAAAAATCTGTTTACCTCGACATTGCTCTTAGCTCCTTGTATACGCTGAGTCCACATATTGCGAATAAGAGCCCGTCGCTCTTCAGAAACTCGGTCTCCAATAGGTAGCGTACGGTAATCAATAACCTAGTGAAAGAAAAGATCTTACCATGATATACTCACTTAAAACATTAAATAAAGAATAACATTTGAAGATAAGATGTCTGGGTAAGTTAGAGCAAACCTCTTCTAGTTCCGATAGTTGCTGAACACGAACCATATTGCTATATGCACGTTCATAGCTCTCCAAAACCTGAAAGTGTAATAAAATAATAGGAGAACAAATTTCTTTATAAGTAATTACAGAGTAACAATTACATCAAACAAACTATAATGGGTACTACAAGACTTTTGCACTAGGATATAAAAGGCATTCAGAGGGGTGGGTGTGGCCGTGTGGGTGTGTGTGTGTGGGTGTGGGTGTGTGTAAAGGATAAAAATACTCTTATATAAAAATTAAAAAGGCTGCATCAACCAAAGTATCATGGGAATTAGTGATATTTTTGGGTATATCAAGCAAAGTTACTCAAATATTGATAAATAGAATACAGTACAAGATTTGCACCATAAAAGTCAAACTGCAGAAGGCTTATAAACGCTAAGTCAAAGGACAACTTATCCTAGGCTCAACACTCGAGAATGGTTTTTAACTTTCCATCAATATCAAATGCAACGTTTTTTTTTTTTGGTTCCACTCATCAAATGCATCGTCAAGGAGAGATTACATTAATGTAGAGCCTGTAAAGAACAAGAACTTCAACATGGTGTCACATGCGTGTCATGAATTTCCAGCATGAACACATCCTGGATACTTCAATATACACAATGAGAACAACTTTACTTTTATCTTTTCCCATTGAACACTAAACACAACTATCAGAAACAACATATCATATATCGTAGGTCCACTGTTAGGAAGTACTTTCAAAACTTCCCAATCCACTTCCCAAGTGACAATGATTTCAATTAGTATCAACAGAACTTACTGTTATCTAATGATAAGGCACAAAGGCATTGAGTCCAATACAACTACACAATTATAGGGGAATTAAAGTTCATCAATACTAAAGGACAAAACAAGTAAGAAAGGTTTGTGAAGAGTACTCACCAGAGCAGCAAGCTCCGTTGCCAGACATTTTCTAGCTCTTTCAACATACTCACGCGCTTCATCATACTGCCAATAGACTCAGATCACAATAAGCAAAGCTGCAGGAAAGAACAAGCAAGAATAGAAGTCCCAAGCAAACAAATACCTTTCCTCTTCGAACTAAAAGAACTGCCCTGAAGAAAGTACCACTGCTACTTCCATCACCACTGGAAGCAGTATTCCCCAAGCCTCGAAGTTTTGTTTCATCACCATCATCTAATCGAGATACATATTCTGCCATTTGATCCCATTCTCCCATGTTCCAAGCAGCACTTGCAGCCTAACAATACACTCACCATAAGCACGGCAGTGGTAAATGGCAACACACATGGCAAAGTAGAATACCCACCATTGGTGCCATTTCAAGACGAGCAGCTGGCTCAGCTGGGGTCCAATATTCTTTACATAGGTTATTCAATTCTTCCCATCGAGCCAAGGCAGCAAGGCATCTCATCTTACCTGCAAAGCCAGCTCCAGCCTCAGACGTTTTAAAAGATGAAAAAGAATTCCAAACTAAGTGTAAGGCCAAAGTAGAAAGATAGTACCAGGAATTTTCAAAGAAATAATTAAGAAGATAGCAAAAGCAAAAAAATAGAAAAAGAACAAGAAATTTGTCGAGTCCCATGTCGATTAGGCATATGGCCAAGATAGCACTTATAATACTTCGGCAATCCTCTCCCTTGGCCTAGCTTTTGGAGTGGAATTAGACACAATTCTTAGTTAGTATCATAACATCATATGCTTTATGTTGGGTCACCGGCAATGTCCAGTCATCCTGCAAACTTCATGGTCCAATTGTTCATGCATGGGTGTGAAGGGGTGTATACCATCCCACATTGGCTAGGCATATGATCTATGTAACCTATATAATCACCTGAAAATTCCCCCGTTTTGAACTAGCTTTTGGGGTGGAGCTAGGTTTATAATTATAAGTTAATCATGAATCATCTCTCCGAAAAGCTAAGTTGTCAGGTAGTGGCATACAAATGGTTTTATATCTAACCTTCCCAACTATGCACAAGTCCAGCTTACCTTTGTTGTTATTTAACTTTTTTTTATTAAGAAGATGAAAGGAGCAAACAAGCATCTAACTCTAAACCATTTAGCCATAGGTGCTCTTATACCCAGTCATGAATCATTGCTCCCAAAAGCCTAAGTTGTTAGATAGTAGCACACAAATAGTTTTATTATTTTATACAAAATTCATGACAAAATTCATGACAGACAACCTTCAGCCACTTCTATTAGGGACATCATTCATTTACCCTCTCTTTTTATTCATCCCATGGCCTACATGGGCACTACTACTGTTTAGGATAAGATTGTTTTGCTAATCAGGAAGCAACTATCACCTGTACAACAAGGTAAGCTATGTTTCACCTTCTGTCTGATACAAAACTATTGAAACTTGCCCGCAATACATTTCGGTTTGTATTTTTTTATTTAAAAAATTAATCAGAGTTGCATGAATCATGTCTTGCATGAATCTTCACAGCATCTAAGGCAGATGCTGAGAGCTGATAAGTACAAATTCAAACAGTTGCATAGTTCTTTTTTCTGGCATATAAACATTACGCGGATCCCTTAGGGATATCCCCATACCCAAAGCATAACACACAGCATACCATGCCAGTATTTGTGCAATATTGAAACACATTCAAATAATTCAAAACAAGAAATCAATAAAGGAAGCCAATTGGCTTCTATTTGATGTAAACCCTGTAATTTTTTTTAGAAGAGATTAGAAAGATTTGCTTTATTGATGGTTTTTTCTTTTGTTAACTCTTGTTTTTGTAAAGAGAACCTCTCGTTATTTTTGTATTCTTCCTCTCTTCATCTTAATAAAGTTATTCTTTTATCAATAAAAGAAGCTTAAATACAACGTTACAGACCGAATGTAGCATCCAAGACAAGGTGTGGACTTGTTGCTTGAGAGGCCTTCACAGTATAAGCCTTGAGGGCATCATCCCACCGCTGAAGTTTCTCATACCTATAGGAAAACTACTTTAGTCTTTATTCTTCGCATGTGTTTGCCTGAGATATAAACAAGAATTGTATATGCAAAAGCAGGATGATATAGACATTAAAGCAAACGTTACCATGACTCCTTAAGTTGAAAATCCAGATGTTGTTGGGCATAAGTCAATATGCCAACTGCAGCCTACAACAAATTTTCCATTGAAATGCACAGATAATAAGGTCGGAACTTAAGAGCAGCAACCAAATGATAAACTGAATAAGAAATTCTCTCTCTTAAAACCAACCTCATGTTGGTGTAATTGGTTGTTTATATGTATCAGAGCTTCAACTACAGCAACAGGGTTCACATCCATCTTCTTGGAACGCGCTCCTTCAAATTCCATTTCTTTGTAGTGTAAGGCTTTTGCAAATGCACGACACTGTAGTATAGAAAAGTGCCATCACATGAAATAGACGAGAAAATCGGTAAAACTATCCAACAAAACAAGGTTAAAGGTTGCTTAAAGAGCAGAATGCGTCCAACAAGGAGACACATGCATCATGGGCGCACACACCCAAAGACACAAGGGAAAGAGAAGAGACCTTCTCAGCAAGAGCCCCAAGAAGACGAATGTCTATAGGAAGAGGTTTCTCATCATGTTCCATGAACTCAGCCTGCAGATTCAATTAACAAAAACAACAGAGCACAAATTTCAATAGCAATAAAATGTCATTTCACCTCTCCATATTCAAAATCATAATATTAAAATATGACTAACGTCAAAACCTGGATTTCAATAAATTTAAACTTGATAGAAAATATTTTACACACTAATGAAATCTCTCAAGAACCAAAAAGTTGACTTCTTTTTCTAATCAATATACCAACTGTACTTATTTAAAAACAAAAAGCTCTTGACAATACAACTCTAATCACCAACCAATCATGATAAAATTGACCATCATCCCTTTTAATACCTGCTTATTTTCAACCAACCACAGACTTCATAATATCCAATAAGGACTAAATACATTCAACACCAGGAATAATGGACTAATTGCTCAATCAAATACCACTTATCTTTAAATCAATGTGTTCCACAATTGTACCCTGGGAGAGTCCTTATTGACAAAAGATTAACGCATTTAAAGCATGTCTGCTTAACCATTTTCAAACTACTGTATGATATGCTAGGTAAATGGGCTGCAGCCATTGCGAAGAAATCCATCCTTCCCCCTTTAATCTCTTTTGTGAGACTATAGCAGCATTTTCTCTATGAAGTTAAACCCAATTTTGCATTATAATTTATGGTTCTATTTGGACAGATTACATGAATTAGCACAAAGCCAAAAAACAAAAGGATAGCAAAAATAAACAAGTAGACATAAATGACTACAGAAAGTACCCATCTCAGAAATCCATATCTAATTAGACGGGGAAAAAAGACTTTAGGAAGCAAATATAAAGATGTCATAGTTTCCATTCACAGACATAATATAGCCACCAAGATGAAAGATATACCAAGTTAAGAAGTGTTGCCAAAATTTCTGGAGGAATATTCGGAGATGAAAAGGCCATCTCAAGATTCCGAACCAACTGGATCTGGCTAGTCTCATTCAGATGTGCCCAACAGCTGACAAATCCAGCTGCAAACAATTCTCGTCCAACAAAAGGCTGTCAAACCAAGGGAAGAGAAGTCAAACTCAGATAGGGAAATCAAATTCCACAATGAATAATATTAACGGCAAATGAAACCTGCAATTGTGCAAGCCTAGCACAGGTTCGTAAGGCTGGAGAAGGAGATTCCTTAAGAAGTTGGATGCTAAAATGCCTCATCCATTCCGCCCAATCTTCCTTAGTACTACGCTGAGAAGCCTCCCCAGCTGTCCGTAATCGACCATCATTAACCTGTATGGAATTTGTTCAAGCCCAGCTGACCATCCTTAATTGACCATCAATAGAAAAAATGACCATTACAGAACTTACACACCAATGAACTGGATTCCTAATTTCCTATAAATCTTATTTCCAGATTCCAATTCCCAAAATGCCAAAATCGGAACTTCAAGCTCCCCTCTCTTGTGCAGTCTTTCATAAGGACAACAGCTCTTTAAAGAACTAGTACAAACTACAAATGTGTGAATCACAGACTGTGCATAGCTCTCTTCTAATGTGTTGTGTATTTCTACGACTAGCAGCCATATACATGTCCAGCAGCAAGATATTTGTAGCAAAGACCCGTATATTTGGTCTCTCCTAATGTGTTGTGTATTTCTAAGACTAGCAGCCATATACATGTCCAGCAGTAAGATATTTGTAGCATAGACCCGTATATTTGGTTAATGATGAATATGTCCAAGAAGTTTGGACTTTGGAGAATTAACGTGCAGGTTATTTCAAAAACTGAAAATAGTAAAGAGGATAAGGCTTTTATGTGGTGTGAAAAGTAATCAAAGTGTTAGTTATTTGGTGCTTATAGTCGAAAACAAAAAACTGTAATTTTCAAGTATAAAATTTTTTGTTTCCTTGTTTAAGAGATGAAGTGGTCTTCTCTTTTGTATGCTAAAGCTTAGGGTGAGCAGAAATCGGAAATCAGTACAATAAACCAATTGAATCCAAAATAATTCCCTATTCAATCAGTTATACTTAAATGTTGTTAATGGGGTGGGACATCTATTTAAAAATAAATAAATATTGACTGTTTCAGTTGTGATATATAAAATCCTGAATAAAACAGAACCCAACTTAAACATATCATTCTATCTGTTTCTTTTAGACTTCTCTGCAAAAAAGTAAAAAAGAAAATTAGTGGTCTAAAAGATATAGTTTTGAAAGAAACATGTTTACTCAGGTTTTTATAAAACCTAGTGGTCTAAAAGGAGTAAAACATTATTCTTGTCCCTGAAGTTGGCAACTTCCATCAATTTTGTCCCCAAACTTGCAAAATCATCAAAATTGTCCCCCGTTACCATAATCCCATGGACGAATTTGATGGATGTTTGACAACTTCGGGGACAATTTTGATGATTTTGAAAGTTTGGGGACAAAATTGATGTAAGTTGCCGAGTTCAGGGATGAAAAATAATGTTTTACTTGGTCTAAAAGAAACAGACTATTTTGAAAGATTTATGTATATTTATTTTTTCCTGTCTCTCACCAATCCAGAAAAAAAAAATTGCATTTCCCCTTTACTTTCTTTGTTTTGTCCTGTCTCAGCATTACCTCACTTATACGCGCTACCACATTTTTTTCTTTCGCTCATTTATGCTTGTCATTTAGTACCCAGCCTTCTCTGAGTTTTTTCTTTGCATATTGTATCTTCCTATACACTATTCAATCTTCGTCACAAATGGAATGGGAAAAAAGGAAAAAAAAGGGTTGCCGGTTGTGTATCTCTCCTACCACATAATGAACACAGCAACTCACAAAAGCCCTAAGATCAATCTTTAGTGGTTTGGGACAATGGTTTATCTTCATTAGAGGTAGTTTTAGCTTTCAGAGCTACTGTGTGATGCAGAACTGCAAATGCTGATTTTTTCCTTTACACAAAAAAATGCTAAAATTTCACAATTCACAAGATACCTGATGGCCTCTGAGTTTGTGAGCATCAGAACCATCTTCATAAGGATCGATGTCCACATCATCTAAAGGATCACTAATGACCTCAACAGGAAGCCTTCGTCCCAGTCTTTGAGAAGCTGTGGTTCCAAGGATTAGTGGTTCACGTTTCTGTAAACGTCCTTCAATTTCCTCAAATTCTTTGTGCTGTAGTAATATATTACTTTCAGAAATTTTCAAAACAAAGAAAATGTTAATTTTACACAAAGCTAAAAAAGTAGAAAAAGTCAGACCCGCAAGCGATATTTCAGTAGAAGTTTGTGTATTGATGGAATAAAAATAGTGAAATCCTCGCCAAGGGCATAAGCCAGACAACAAAGTGCATCAACAGCATCCTTTCTAAGTTCATCATTCTTCCTGTAAATTTGAAGTACAATTGAAAGATTTACCAGATCAGATAACAAACAAGAATGTGTAAATGATATGAAAAGGACTCAAGGGAGAAAACTGAGAAACTAAAATGATCCAAAGAATTCTAAAATAATATTATCAGCTGGTTTCAATGGCAAATATCGATTACTTAAAAAGAGATCACACATTTTAATATGACAACTATACGCAGGTGATATGGAACAGGAACATGGAAGCAAGGAAATTTCTCAATATTTAATAATAAATAATGAACAACAATCTCAAAGACAAATAATATAACTTTTAGAGGAAACATAATGGACCTCAAATCCATTAAGACAAGCAACCCAAACTCAAAATTCAAGTAAATGTAATGTGGAAGATAAAGCCAGAATCCAGATACGGATAAGGATATGGTCAAGCAAAACATGCCAAAAGGGCATGCCTAATGCACTGAAGAGAGGCGAGAAAAGTCCCCAGTGCCTTTCCTGAGGTACAGCAATACCCCTTTCGATGAGGCAGTTACCTTTCTTGTACTTTACAAAATAAGTTGAGCCCAGCTAAGTAAAAACCTGGGTTTTAATTAGCGGTGTCCAAGGATCAAGTTCAGTCAGCCGCCACTTGTAACAGAGGAGAGGGGAAAGAAAGTGGCCTACCACAGCACCACCTCTTTTAACAGAGAAGAGAGGGGAAAGAAAGCCCCACTACAGCAGCACCCCACCCGCTTGAATCAGAGGAGTTAGGGGAAAAAAAGTGGTCCACAGCACCACTCCAATGCTTGACCTTGGACTGAATTTTTGTGACAAACTTTACGAATTAAACTCTAATCTTTAAAGCTTATTGCTTTGCCAAACATTTTAATGTTTTATTATTACTGCAAAGCATTTATGTTATATTCATGCATAGTAACACATTTTACTGTATTTTAACGTCTTTCTTTGGTGAAGTGCGCACCTTTCGGCACCTCTCACCCCAAGGTGTTAGAACCCCTCCCCTAGTATCTTAAAGGCCCTTTTCACCTTTGATTACCCAAGACCAAAAACTTAACACTCTAATTATTAATAATTAATCCCACAATCCCCAATTTCAAACAAAAATCCAATTTACAACTACTTCATAAATTAAATTAATTATAATATTATCTTCTCAAAGTGCCTCATTCTCCCTATTTTAGAAAAAGTGACAATCAGTTTTAGCAATTCCTTTGGGCATAATGCTCCACATCATTAAAATACTAAGATTGAACAGGATGCGGAGGAGTTGCAGCAAAAGGTAGTTGCACCAATAATTCTGAGGAATTGTGTAAAGAATGCCAAGGATTTGCAAACCATTCATTCACATTTTACAATTTGCTGTGACACAAATATCTCTATAATCATTAATCACATGTAAAAGGAAGGATCTCCATGGGTATATTACCTTCAATTATTAAGTCAAACTAATGGGGGGAGAACAATGTGTTCCACAACATATACGTTTTGAAATTTTAGAATTTTCAGACTCACCCATCCAACACTAGCTTCAAGTGATGCACAAGAGAGGATATATGACCAGTGACCTGAGGATAAAGGATAAAAGATCAATCACAGGCTAGAATAATCAAAGACCAAACAAGGAAAGTAGAAGCATCATGTTATCTAGTATAAACAGAACCAGTTTTCAAATCTGTATGAATACACAGTAAACAACCTGCACCCGAGGGATCAATCTTGTCAAAGTTTTAATTGCAGCACGTCTTATGTCTACTGAGGCATCCACTTTAAACAAACGTATAAGAGCAGGAAGAAGTAGATGCATATGTTCATCCAAAGTCCCTACATAACCAAGAACAAAATCAGTGCCATAGTTTGCCTTTTCTGGCCATAACAACCACACATGCTATAATTTCATACAATGTACTACAGGAAAGATTACTAACCACCAAAAACTTCTAAAGTGTGGAGAATATCAAGAACATAGGTGTAGTCATTGCACCGTTCTGCATCACTAATAACCTGAATGCAACCTGGCAGAATAACAGGAAGATATGTTCTAAATTCATCGTTCAGAGCCAAGCAAAGCTGTTCCACCAGGTGAAGAACCTGTAACATTCAAGAAAATAACAAAATAATCACAAACCACTCATAGGTTATTCCACCAAAATTGGAAAAGCTGCAACACTAACTGGATAGCCAAGGCTGGGACGAGTTGGTGCTGGAAGAGTGAATGAGGACCAAAATTCCGATATTAGGGAAAGCAAATCTTGCAAATATTTACGAATGTGCTGCAACATCATAACCAAGATTGTGAGCAGAAAAGAAAATAATGATCACATAAATATTGGGCACATTTTGATGGCACTGAAATCTACCTGGCGCACAATAGACACCAGAGTTCCCAGCTTCCATGTTATGAAGTCTTTTAGACTATCTTCACATGTACGAACAGTGTGAAAGAGATCAGGCAAAACCTACAAGGAAGAAAAGGGCAAAGCCGTGGAACAATCAAGGAAAATCAATTTCACCACCCAAAATTTTTTAGCTCACAAAATGAATTCAAATGCCATAGATAAGTACTACGGCACATCGGCACCAAGCCAGATACAAAATAACATACAAAACACGGACTAAAAGACGGTAGACAGAAGTAAGGTCTAGTACAAATCTAAAGACTAAGAACTAACCTTTGGCAAGTATGGAACGCAGCCAAGACCCATTGACTGACATCACAAACAACAAATTTTGACAATGAATATCAGTAATGTATGGAAGAAAGAAAGTAATTTAACAGTACCCAACAGATTAAAGATAACACTTTAATATCCTTCAATTTCAAAAAAAAGTGTATCAAGATATTAAATCAATCTATAAAGTTGCTTAAATCATTGTTGAGTGAATTCCTTAAATCAAATATTAGTAACACAAGTTCATCAGCATGGGGCAGAAATCAAACTGCCATATGCTGTCCCTTAACCAAAAATCTGCTACATCAGAGAAGTTTGCAGGACGATTCTGCAGAGGAGATAGGAGAGCATGCGACACTCAGTTGAAATTGCACTAACCAGATAAGATTTGGCATCAACCATAGTCACTTAGTGTATTCTTTAGATTAAACAGCTAGTTGGTTCAGGAGATGCATTTCATAGGAGAAATATAGATGAGTAGCAAGACATATCAGTGATGTTAATGGATCCCTTCAAGAATTAGATTGCTTTCACATAATCCTTGTTCAATTTTAAGATAGTAGAAGTAAAGCACAACACTAAACAAAGTGGGTAGAAATATAAAAACAAAGTGATAAAAAAGAGAGAAAGTAGGAGAAAGATAAGCAAAGTGGGTAGAAAATAGAGGTGTAATTATATAACACAATTATTCAAATACACTTGAAACCTCATATAAGTGTAAATGAATAACAATAAAATCTTATATTGCATAAATTTATTAATGAACATAAGATGAAAATAAGGATTTGTTTTGGAACTTATGAGGGGAAAAAAATGAAGCTGGAAAACAGCCCTAGACTATGGTGCCATTAGAGTTTCTTTATTCTGCACTCCTACAAATATTATTCCAGAAAGATTGCATTCTGTTTCAGGTACAGCACAAGTGCTCCTTCATCAAAATTTCTTTAGTTACATTCCATGTATCAGATGTAGGGAGAGAAGTAAACCAAAATAGAACAAGGTAACTCTTTTTCCTATTTTCCTTTTATAGACGAAGAACTCATTAAGAAAGGAGAGAATACAAATCAGGAAGATTACAAATCCTTACAGCCTACACAGGAAACGAGAGATAAGAAAGAAAAAAAGAAAGCATGAGACAATGCCTTTATCATGCTTGCATACCTTGAATATGAACATGAGAGACCCAACCACTTTTAAGTGGTAACTAGCTAGTGATGGGTCCCTCAAAATACGCATGAGAGAATTAATTGCAACCTGAAATCATGAATAGAATATCATAAATATCAACAAAAGTGGGAAAAGTATTGAAACATTTAACAATTAACATTAATGTGGTACCGTGGAATAATAGTCATCTGATGAAGCAAACGAAGGCCACAGGTCTGTGGGAAATTCATCCATGGACTGAATCTGCTGATTTGAATCACTAGCAGGGCGGGTAACTTCTCCATGAGGCCCTGGCAAGGTTTTTTGATTCCGTTTATGCACATGAGGATCCAGAGCACCCATAATCCCAAGAACCTGGCAGAAACCCCAAGCATAATTTAATAACCTCTATCATAAGGAAATATTTTCTTAGTTTTTACTATTACCTTCAATACTTCACGTCGGGTGGACCACAATAGTTCACCATTCAGTAATTTTAAGAGTAAGCCAAGTAACTGTGGGTACTCATTATATGGGGTTATAACATACCTGCCAAAATAATAAAAACAGCAATTGTACTACATCAATATGGAAAAATAGGGCATTTGACTTCAATATCCGATTCAAACTACTGTATTCCTCATATGATATTGACTTCCACAGTAATACCCTAACAGGAAAGCCTAAATACATCCAAAAAAAAATTGAATGTAAGAAATTGCACATGGTATGCTTGTTTTAGGCTTTAACATTTTGCTAATGGAAAAATATCTGGAAAAGTGTTATCAAGATGCACAAACATATAATGATATTATATACTAACAAAAGCAAACATGTCCATTACCCAGTGCTCTGTACAACTTGACCTAGTGTAGCAACAGCCACTTCACGTTTGGAGACAGCTGCTCCGTCCAATAAAGCTTCAACTATTAAAGGCATAAGTTCAGGAATGTATTGCCTCATTGCAAAACCACCCTAAACAGAAACACCTGAATTAGTTGGTGGTAGTAACAAAAATAATAATTAAAAAAATACCCAAAGAGACTATTTTACTAACCACTCTGGCAAGATCCCCCACTGTTACAAGGACTCCACTAGTGATTCCACTATTGGCATTAACATCAATAAGTCTGGCCACTAGTGCCTGATATAATCAGAAAATAACTAAGAAGTGAAACAAAAAATAAAACAAGAATGTATATTTAACACCACAACTAGCAAAACCTTATGAATTGGAGCAATGTATGGAAGTATTAGCCTTTCACAATTCCTTATCAAACAGCCAAGTAATTTCGCACTTTCTTCTTTGCATTTGCTATCTGCACTGCTGACATAGCAAGACCATAAAACGGACATAGAATAGAAAAGTTCTTTGTTACCAATGCATCCCACAAGAATGGATCTTTCCATATACGAACATTATCTAAATAAAATAAACACTCCAAAGTTACCTCTGCTCTAAGTATGTTAACAACTGTATAAGATGGCGACGAAGAGCAGGAAGAACGTATGCAGGATTTTTCTCCGATAACCTTCCAGCCACTGAAATTGCATATTCTCGAACATCAAAATCCTGCATCAACAGATGTAACAAAATGAAGATCCAAGAACAAATTCCTGGAAAAATTATTCCAATACAAGTGTACAGGAGCATATGACGCTAAATCATAACCACAACTTCATCAGGAAAAGGTGCTCAGAGATCCCCCATTATGACCCCACTTTTTCTCTAATGGATGAATAACAAATCATATCAAAAAGCCATGTATATAGGAATTACAATTTAAAAACTTAAGGAAAATATACAATTTCACCATCAAACATTACAAAGTACACATCAAATCCAATAAAAGGGCCCTTAAAGTGGTGAACCAATATAATGAATGGTCATGAAACATTTTCTTCGGTATAACACATAAATGTGATTCCCCAAAAAATCCAGCTACACCCTCACAATGAAACGTAATATCCTACACAGTTGCCTTAATAAGAATCAGCCAATAGAACCTAATGCATAATAAAGAGGAAAACATCACAAGGTATCTCCAGTCTAGTCCTACCTCATCATTTAAAGCAGCAAATACTGCACTCAAATTGTCAGCCTGTGCCAAATACTCATCAAACCCTCTATCTCCATGGAGAGAAGTAAAGATAGAGTGGCGAACAGTAACATCGGCGTCTGCAACAGCAGAAATGAGAAGCTTCTCCACAAGCTGCAGAAAGCCCAAAATCAGCTAGTGACAAGCATGTCATTGCACAAAAGTAGGATTAACAGAGTAGTTAAAGGTCTACAGCTTAGGGAGTAGGGACCATAATATCAAACACCTAGTCTGCAACATGGAACTTATTAAGAATATGCCATTTAACAAAATTTAGCCACAAAATATGAAAAATCTGATAAAGGAGAAATTGTCTTAGTTTCATAATGGAAACTCAATAACAAATCGAGCATCCTACTCCATCAGAAGAACATAGCAAAAAAATTGCTTCTTCAATTCTATAAACTCATTATTCCTTGCCAATTACCTAACAAAGCCAAATGTTTAGCAGCCTACAAGTAATTTGTAAAATCTTGGTTAAATTAAATAATTAATCCATATCTCCCTATTTTGAGGTTTTTTCAATTGAAAAATGTTTATAATTGAGTCTGTACAGTTTCAAATATTTCAGATCAGGTCCCTACTGTTACAGCCCCATCATAAATTGTTGGATTTGGGGGCACCATTAAAAGATTTTTGAAACTACAAATACAAAATTGATAATTGGATCCCCAAGTCCACCCTGCTGTTAAAAAAAAAAAAAACGAATGCTTAAACAGTAGGACCTAATTATAAATTTTTGACACTATGGCCCCCAATTACAAACTTTTAAAACATATAGACCGATATGAACATTCTTAGAAAAAATATAGGTGGCAAGGTTAACAAACTGCCAGTGCTATTGCAAGAGAAACTCATTTCTTTCCACAGCACACAACAGAAAAAAGCCCCCCCCCCAAAAAAAAGCATATAACAAACCTAAAAGCAGAAATTTGCTGAAAATTATATCATTCGATTCTAACCAGATGCTCTACATAACTGCAGATAGTCCACAATAACAAGTCTATGCCCTTTTAAAAGTCTTCAACTCTTGCAAAATTGTGGAAAAGAAAAATCAAGAACTTCCTCAACTTTTGAGAGTTAACCCTGGTTCAACATACACTACAATATCCTAAACTAAAAGACTGCAATTAAAAAGGCCTCTTACTTGTGGGTTCCAAGAAAATGGAAATTTTCAAGAAACGTAGTGCAGAAAGCATGTGAAACATACATTATAAAGGCAACAGACAAAAGATATGAAGCATATGAAAAAATATATATTCCTAAACACCAAACCTCTTCAACAAGGCGGCGACGCTTCCCCCCTGATCGATTAGACCTGCTAGAACCAAAATGCGCACACACTACACCAGAGAAAGAACTAGCAACTAATTTGCAACAACATAGAGCAGCATCTTTTCGGGTAACTCCGTCCTCATCATCCAAATATACAACAACTGATTCTCTAGCAAACTCAAGTAGGTCATGGCCCTATATCAACAGAGTTAAATGGGGTTTAACCAACGTCAGTTTCCAATGGGTTCTAAAATAGAAAAATCAAGGTTAATCTTTATTACATGTGAAAACGGTTCATTATATTTATAGAAAATGAGCATACAGAACCTTGAAGTTAAAACGAGAGAGTGTCTGCAAAGCAAGTTGTACAAGAGCAGAACCACCAAGCTCTGAAACTTGCTGGGGGACATTCATTATCGTTCCTCTACCCGTGCTTGCAGCAGGCCTCCCAGGATGGTAATGGGATTTAGAAAGAACCATAGATATGCTGTCGAGCAACCGGTCTTGAATTGTTGGCAGCAGAGATGGAATGCTGAAGTAATGACAAATAACACCAATATAAATACTTTCAAAAACTAATGACTACAAAAGGAGGAAGAATTTATTCCAAACCAAACCTTTACCTGGCACTTATTTGCTCAAGAGTCTCCACAAGTACAGTTGATAGACCTGTAGAAAACATAATATCGAGAAGTCCACGTACATGAGGTTCCATTGCCGGCCCCATTGCTTTTGCAATACTTCCAACACAAGCCAAGGCCTCAAGCGAAGGCTTACTCCTACGTGGAGCAATCTACATCCACAAAATGTCTAAACTGTCAAATGATATCCTCATCACACATTATAGAGCAAAATATAACCAAGCACACACCTAAACAGGAAATGCAACACACAATAAGAAAAATTATGGCATAAATAATGACATCCGACAAGAGTTTCTGTAACATACCGCCTCGCGCAAGTGAGTAGTTATTATCGGCAAATAATGTATGAGTTCTCCATCCAGCGCGCCAGCCATCTCTCCGAGAGCAATGAACCCACTATCACGATCTTGAGGTACTTTCAAGACAGAAAGAATATGATTCATGCATATCTGCAAGGAATTTCATCTCCATAGGCACTAAAATAAGTATACTTTTGAGATTACATGAAAGCCTCCATTCTGAATGGCCTTCCTCCCAGTTAAAAAAGCATAATCAACTAACAGGGAAAAGTTAACATACTGTTAAGTAGTTAGTAACAAAACGATCACGCAGAAAGTGTGCAATTCGAGGAAGCAATGAAGTTATGCTCAGCCGAACAAGCCGGTCCCGGTGTTCTAGGTATCTGAGAACAATTTCGGCAACTTCTCGATATCTGGACATCATGAACTCACCAGTATTCCTGCCCAGCAACAATTAGTTACACATAAATCAATTACAACATAATAAGAAGATTAACCACTAGTATTTGACACTAATTTCATAATAGTACATAGAAAGATAAACTCATTACAAAAATCCAACCTTTTAGTGTTCTCCAGAGACAGAATGTAGAATTTTGTTACCCAAAAAAAGTAGAATTTTTCCAGTGACATTATTAGACCCAATGGGTACAATTGGCACTTAACTAATTTTACTTCTTAATAAATTAGCTATTTAACTTTCAATTTGCCACATACATCGACAATATTAGTCCCACCATTAGGCAAGAACATATTACACCAGGTTGATGACTAATCGTACTAGCATGTTGAATCCCAAGAGGGTGATTTCCAAACCATAGCTGGCTGACAATAACTAAATTCAAAGGGGCTCTTCAAGCTTCATCAACAGAAAATAGGTAATTAAATGAAAAGGTGAACGTCTTAAAAATAAATTAGCTTAAAATCAAATAGTTCCAATTATGACAAAAGTCCAGTACGGTTCTAATAGATTCATTGCAGCCATAATTTGTCAAAACTTTCTTCGAACAGTAAAATTCATAGTATGTTAACAACCTCCATTCCATTTTCATATCACTTAGCATAAATTTATTAAAACAAAGTTTTTTCCAAAGCACACTTCATGAAGGACAGAACACTAGCAGCAGACATGGTTGACCATAACAGCTTAACCAACCAACAATTTCCAAGCTTGCAATTATTGTAAACTTAAATTTGTTTATAAATGCAGGCAAATGTGTCTCTTGGATGGATAGAAGCATGTAATAATGTAATGCTCATTAAAACTGGAAATGATTTGTCAAGAATGCTAGCTCGAAAAAATTGCAAAACTTCTATAGATCAATGCAAATGTTCAAACTTCTACTAACCTCAAAAGCTCTCCAACAGCAAGCAGCGAACCATGTATGCTGTGAACTGGGGCATTTTTACCCAATCCGTCTTGTGTTGCCTCAAACATTCGGTAGTACCTGCCGTCAGATAAAAGGTAATGAACTTGGTCCCCAGTAGAAACATATGGTGCAAGACAGGATTAAAGCAAGACAAGCATGTTGCAAAATGAAAGTCAGCAAAAAATCACATGTCTGAAAGGAAACAATGTGCTTATACTAGTCGAAACCCTCCAAAAAGCACTGGTCTACTCTCAGCATTAACTTCATCACCATTAATTTAAACACAGATGACAAAAGATATATCCACTTTTTTGTCATTATAACACGCCAATACCATACTACTATAACCAACAGACCAAGACCTATTTTTACTACCACCAAGATGGAGGTCATATAAGAAAGTGAACAACTAAATGAATTAATGCCAAATTATATGCCATTCATTACTGCAGAACTGAGTTTTATGTTGGGCAGTACATACCAGGGAGGCACCACTTGCTTTGACAATGATACATAACGGTAAATCAAACATCATCAAGGAAAGACAAACGATCTTAAACTGCCTCCCATATTTATTCATACTTATACTCAAAGTTAAGAGTCTATTCATTCGTTGGTTCTGCTGTTTAGGTCAAATTCATTATAGCTGGCAGACATGCTACTGCACAATCAACCTACAATTGCTCCAATTCTTCAGTGAAACAGAACTTTACTATATTTCGTTTAGTCCAAGTACAACAACTGTCACCAAAGGCAGCATAACTGGCAAAAAAGCATTACTACCATCTTTGCATACAACATAGCTTCATATGATACAGCTAAGAAGTAAGAACTAACCACTGCACACGCCAACGTGTCTCACGCTTTTCAATAACACGGAGGCAGGCACGCAATGCCTCCACAGCCCGCTCACGAACTGGCAATGCTGGATCCCTCAAAGCAACCCAGATAGCATCAACAAATTCTGACACATGGACATTGAATACAGTTGAAGCATTTTCTGCCATTTCCTGCAATGACCAGAATCAAAATGCAATGCATATTCTTGGATTATGGAGATTCCAAACATGTGAAACATAATGAAAGCACTGTCAGACTCCACCATTAAAACAGATTGTTCATAAATAAATCCAAAAAAAAACAAAAACTCTTCAACTAGAATTGGAATCTCAGGAATCGAAGCCTCCCTAGATTTTCAAGAGATAATAATGGCACTTACTTTCAAGATTAAGACAGCAGCAAATCGACGATACTCTACCCTGTTCCCTCGTAGCCAATCCAGAGCAATTTCCACCTAAGAGATAAGAAAAATAAGCAATCTCATGACTCAACTCAATGAAAAGACTAATCCAGAAAAAGGAACATGTTGTGGTTACACAGGGAGGCCAAGGCTAAAAGGCAACCTGGCGTTCGACTTCATCGGCAGTCATGGCGCCACCAGCCCTGGCAAGGTGGCCGAGAACCCTACTAGCATGAACCAAAATCTCAGGATCACGCTTTGCCTCAAAGACAGTCCTCATGTAACTGGAGAATCTGGAGACCTTAGAAGCGTTCTCCCCAAGCGCCACATCTATGAGCTCATCAATAGCCCTCAGAGCTCCCAAATTCTCAGCCACGTCACTGCTCTCCAAAAGACTCGAGATACGATCATACAGCTGATCCATGAACCGCGAGAATGCCTCTCCACTTAGGTCACGAGCTTCCTCCTCCAGATGCTTCTTGAAAGCTAGCGTAGCACCCTCCTATTGAAAAAAAACAATACATAATAAATAATAAATTGTTTAGCTAGCTCCTTACCATCACTTTATATCGAAACTTATCTACCGTCACCTTTGTTCTGTGGGTGGGGTAGCAAAGTAATAAGAGTCAGTGAAAATGGAAGTGGTAGCAAAGTACCTTGGGGTTTCCGCGGGTGCAGAGGTCTACCAGTATGCGGTTGAGAGCGTCAGAGGCTCCGGCAACGGCAGGAGCGCCAATATAACGGTGCGACTGAGAGGCAGCGGCCATCTTGTTCGGGTAACCCAATCGTAAGCCCTAAATAAATTAGTATACAAATCAAGAGTTGATGAGTGTAAATTAGGAGTGAAAGGAAGAAGAACTCAGACATAATTGCATTTGGCCATGGCCATAGCCTATGCCAGTGGGAACTGGGAGTAGCACTGAGAGAGACAAGGTTTATTTATTTCAATGTCCTCCCAAGCTAACCGATGCCCTTCAGGTGAGGTGAGGTTGATGAGATGACTGGAGAACGTGCCAGACCCGCCAACACCAAAACGGTCCAATTAAATTCACCCGACCCGTTATGAAGATGACCCCGAGCCGACTACCCTTTTTTAACCAAATCAAAAACACACCCCAAAAACAAACCCTTCAAAGTGGTATATTTTTTCTATTATTATATGTCCATATAAATTCCCCTACATATTAAACAAAATAAGGACTAATTATTTCTTAAAATATTAAGATATGATTACATTTATTTTTTACGTTATTTGGTAGTCAATAAAATTTGTAGAATAATATTTTTTTAATATATATCTATAAATATGATCAAAGTAATTTAAAATTAAAATTTTTACTTCTTAGTATACATTTTTCATTCTTATTTGTGAAGAATAAATTCATACTAACATTATTAAGAGACAAGATGAACAATTTTCACCGCACCACACTCGTGATTGTTAAGAATTTTATAAGAAAGTTTTGTAAAAAAATATATCATTATTAATTCTTAAAATATATTATATCATTTGACACTTGAAATACTATAAACTTATTTAAGAAAATAAATATTAATATAATTTAAAATTATTTTGTGTCTAAATCAAATATCCAATAATCGACATTTTGTTAAGAAATGAAAACGTCTTTCTCTCTTCACCTCAGCCACGTGATTATAAACATGATGGGATGCTATTTAACAATGTTATTTTTGTTTTATAGGATAAGTTTTACAATCCAAAATATGTCACTTAAACAAATGGAAAATTGTACGATGCCTTGAACTTGTGTGGAAATTTGACGCCCGGTTTAGGTGGACAACACAAACAGTGTGGCACATGAACAAAGAATGAAGCCAACAGTAAAAATTAATTAATCTAATAAATCAAATGGATGGGCTAGTGCCCGCGCCACTCGTATCTAATATCACTCTCACTTTCTTAAACTTTTACACACTCTTAGAATATTTTTCTTATATTTTAATCAACATTAATTACTTATTATTTATTATTAATAAACTTTTTACCAAAATATAAATTTAATTTTTAAAATACTTGATATTTATCTCATTGTTTAGATTTTATAACCTGACATTATGCATTTCGATAATTAATTTATCCAATATAATATTTTATATGTAAATACTAATTATTTTTACATTTTATTGATACAAAATTTATTTAAATAATATAAAAGTGAGTTTTTTTAATAAAATTAAAAATTGCACTAAAAAATCATTATATACGCATACAACATCTTATTTATACCATTTAGTATTTATATGGTTGAATAACTATCAAAATAAACATATGATATTATTATTGACTGATTGATTTTATTATCATTTTTTATTCTTAAAATTTAAGATAACTTTATATATTGAACTTTTTTACAGCCAAAAATTGCAACATTATCTATACTAGTCTGTACCATATATATATATACATATATATATATATATATGAGAAGTAAACCCAACTTACAATAAATTTAATTTCACATGTCAAAATCACATGCATTTTACATTAGATATTTAAAATGTCAATAATTATAAATTACATTAAAAAATAAATAAATAACTTTTCCTTCCTTCCCCATCTTTTTTTTGGGCTAATGAACGAAGTTAATTTCTGAGCTTATACACATATATAAATATAACAGACCAAAAAAAAAAANAAAAAAACAAACTTGTCTATTGTAGAATTCAAAAAGAATTCGACAAGCATCACACATATACACGTGGAAATATATATATATATATATATATATATATATATATATAATTTCTCATAACAAAATCCAAACATCAATGAATCAATAAATAATTTTTTAAAGATATATGACACTTAATAGAAAACCTTAATTTTATTACCTTAAGAACATTTATGTCAAATCAATAAGAAGAGTAAATAATAGTTGTGCGGAAGCGTACCTGAATCCATAAGATTAATTGATATTTGAATGTATGGTTTTTGATCTTCATCAACCAAAATTCTTGAATTCTTATTAGGGCTTGAGCACAGCTCGGAGAAGTAGGTTGTAAATTGATCTTGGTGTATTGGGGATCAAAACTCTCTTTACTTATTTATAATTAGCAGTAGTTCCCATAAAATTCTAAAACTCAACAAAAATAGTTGGAATGAGTATTACTCATTTTGAACCCAAACCAATAAAGTAGTATAACTCATTTATTTATTTAATTTCTTTAAATATTAGTGAGACCAACCTATTATAAGTAAAAAAAAATAGTTAATATAATTATATTCATAATTATATATATAGCCCACAAAATTAGATTTAGGAAATATAATTTCCTAACACATTATTCCTTTCCACAAGCACAATTGTTGTTGGGTCTCTTCTGGACTAAATGCTAGGTCACTTTGTGCATTGTTCCTGTTGGTGGTGGCAGGAAGAACATGAACACAATGATATAAAGCGAAAAAGAAAAGAAAATACAAAGATTGCAAGAGAAAAGATGATATTTTTATAAACTAGTACTATGAGACCATGGAAACAAAGAAAGAAAATAAAATAAAAGAAAAGAGAAAGAGAAAGAGAGAGAGAAGAAACCAGAAAGTTTTATTTTTAATGGGAGAAGAAGGAAAGTTACTTGCCCATCACGTAGCTGGTGGTGGTGGTTTTCCATCTTTGAGCGCAGTGATGATCAAAGTCAGTTCATGCATTAATATGGTATCTATTTATAAGCAAACGATGTGTGTTTTTAAGTAGTTTGTACCTAACTGCTAATTAATATTGTTACGGTAGGATTCAGATTTACTCATCTAAGATCCAATGAAGGCCCAATTGACTTTGATTGTGGTTGTGGCATGTGAAATTCTTCATAAGAAGAAATATATTGTGGTTCTCTTGTCGATAAACAATTTTACAAAATAACAAACTTGTTATTTTAGAATGAATCCATGTACTCCCTGTGATGAATGAATCACATTTTACCACTATCCTACAAGAATAATTAATTATAAGTTCATACTTCAATTGTCTCCGCCTCTGTTGTTCCTCCCTTTTCATCTTCAAGGACCTTCCTAATTTTTTTGCCTTCGTACACTAGTGCGAGTCTTACCAACTTAGATAAACTATACTCTCTATTCGTTCTTTAATAACAGTTCTCTTAGGATAATGTCTAAAAATTTTAAAAATCATTAAATGATCTCAATTTTATAAAAAAAACAATTTATTATATTGTCCTTTATACAGTTATATTTTCATTAATTACTTATCTTTCTATTAAGTTTTATTTCACTAAAAATAAAATTGATATATAATAATTAATTTTACATTGAAATGCTAAAGCGATTACTAATATAGAATAATTTAATTTTTATAAATGGTCTATTTTTATAAAGAATGGAGTGAGTACTTAATATGAAAAATGGAAAATATATCATTCAGTTCTTGCATTATGTTTTGATTATAGACATTCTTTAAAAATAAAATGTGGATTCTATGGTGTCATTAGGGGCACAGTACTCTCTCACACTAAAAAAAATGCAATTTAGCATTATATAACTTAAAAATTATTAAATAGTTATAAGAATATTCTTAATGAAACTTTAAATTATGTTTGATGGTATAGTTTATTCAATTTTTATTTTTAAAAATTGATCCCCAAATTTAAATTAAAACTAGTGAAATAACTCCAAATAACTATGAAATTTGAGGATTGGACTTTTAAAAATACAAATAAAAAAATATATGTAACCAACCACATAAATTAAGATTTTTATTGTGAACATTTTTATAATTATTTAATAATTTTTAAGTTAATATAATATTAAATTGCATATTTTAAAGTGAAAAGGTAGGGTGCCCCTAAGGGCACCATAGAATTCATTATTTTTTTTATCTATCTCTGTGTATATATTAATTAAACTTATTCCACCACTAAAGTTACCACGTCATTTTCCCTTTAACCCTTTTCCACTAAAGTTACATATGGTATTTTCACTAAATTTTAATTTTTTTTATATATATAATTTTATTATTTTAACTTTTCACTGCTCCACCCTCCACCCTTTTATATAGCATGACTCTTTTTTTTATATATATTTTTATTTTTAAAATTTTTTATTAAGGGAGAACATCAATGATAATAATAACTATTAAATGCACATACTTTTAATAATATTTAATGAGAAAATTATCATAATATTATAATTAACGATTAAGACTGAAAACAATTTTACATTAATAAAAATTTATTGAATAAAAATGTAGAATTTTTACTTTGACGTATTAGGGCTATTCTAACTTTCTCGCACCTTTTTTTTTTATATATATATAAAGGAGGAGGTTAGTAACTTCCGCCAAAAATTTTCAAACAAAAAAATTAGTATCTTCATTTATTAATTTGCTTTTAGGACTAATGCTGTAATTATATATTGATAAAATAAAACTGAATTAATTGTTCTCTTTTCTTTCTCTTCACCCGCATGAAACATTTAATGATAATTCAATTAATTTGTTTCATTTTCTTTTTTATAAATAATGAGGCCAAAAAATAGCTTGAAACAATCACTACATGGCTACAAATCTTGTAAATGAGATGCCCATAGAATCCACAAGATAAGCAAAAGAAATAACGACAAGGATATTATCAAAAAAAGCCACATTCTAATGAAGATTAAGACCCTTTTTAGCCAAGTCATTGGCGCAGAAATTAGCCTCCCTAAACACGTGAGAAGTCATAGCTTGCCCAAGCCTATCTCGCAAGTCCTTTATAGCAGTATGGATGGTACGACAAGCATGTCTGTCTCCGCTATTACAATTACACAGCTCCACCGCAACTTTAGAATTAGATTCAACTTCAATTTTGGGAATATTCATACTTACTGCTGTCTTGATATCGATATAAATACTCCAGAGCTCCGCCATAGTAATAGTGACAACTCCAATATTAGCTGCAAAAGCTATCACAAAGTTACCACCATGATTATGAATGATTCCCCCACAAGCAGTCGAGTTAAGATTACTAGAGATCAAGCCATCCATATTAATTTTCCACCAACGATAGATTGGAGTAGCCCAAAATATGACGAACATGATAGCACTTCAGATATGATCGGACATTGAAAGCTGCCTCACAAGCCCAAGAGTAATTTTTTGCAAGACCCACAATGGACTCAGCTAGCTCCAAAAATAGATTAATCAAATTCTCGAAGGTATGCTCGTTTTTGTATTTCCAAAGCGAATGGAAGAAGGTTGTAAATAGGAGAGGCCAAGCAAATCCATTAAAATTATGAGAATTCATTGACAAGTTCGATTCCAGCCAGCTATGGAGGGCAAGCTCAAAGAAGTCAGACCAATGAACTCTATTCATAATACTCTTCCATATTTCTTTCGCAGAAGGACAATCGCGAAGAACATGGAGTATTGTTTCAACGTGATTGTTGCAAATAGTACAAATAGTAGGAATATCCAAGACCTGCTTGGATTTTTTCTCATTTGTCAACAAAGCATCGTTAAAGAAAAGCCAGAGGAAGGAGCAAAAACTCTGAGGGCCCTCCAATTTCCAAGTTATCTCAAAATTTCTCTCTCTATGATACACATGTGCATAGAAATTCTCATTAGCTGATTTAATAGAGAACTCACTCGATGAATTAGGAAGCCAAGCAACCACATCATTTGCAAAGTTCACCTTTGGCGCCTTTAAAGAAGTAATTAATTCTACCACATCAGCTGGAAGAAAGTGATGCAGATGGTCAGAATCTCATTCAACATTATTAGACACAAACGAGTTGACTCTAAGGAAAATTTCCTCCTCACTCAGCTCCATCATTGAGAAGTCCTGCTACCTGTGGATACTAGGGGGCCAATGATCATTCCAGAAACTAGCAATATGACCATTCCCAAGTCACCATATCAGATTATTTAACACCTGCGACCAAACAGAACAGATACCTCTCCACGCATTTGAAGCATTTTGCTAAGAGTCCTTGTATGCCCAAATCAGTAGAGGAGGGCCCAAGTGACCACGTCAAGAAGAAGGTGCAGCGAATGTAGGGAGCACCTGAGTGGAGCCGAGATCTTTACACTTGAATTAGCAATTCAACTACAACAATATCGGAGAGCATGGAGCGGAACCCAACAACCATCAACTCTACATAAAGGAAGGAGAAGAGGATTAGTAGAGGAGGCAAAAAATAATCATTGAAGAGAATTGTGGAGTCTTTTACCCTGAGACTCAAATTAGGAGAATTATCTTGCTACCTTAATACATTCTTCACAGCATTTTTATTGTTCTAGTCTTTTTGTTAGTTCCAATTCCATATGAGAAAAAATAAAAAAACAACAGCTTTACTTATGCATTTAATTACTTACATATTCTAAGACTTACCAGGAGTAGTGAAGTGAAATAAACGGCCTTGATCCTTGCATAGAAATCTTTGGTGGTCACTCATGTTAATCCACCACTTCACTTGCAACCTTGTCTACCTTCGGAATTTTATGCACGGTTAGTGTAATTTGTGTCCCTAGTGAAAAACGGGTGTTAGTTTGATTGAATACATTTATGGTTAGTGTAATGCCCTCTTCTTTTTTTCCCCCAATGGTTTATGAAAGCTAGAATTGGCAATGGTTTGAAAATGATAAGTCAAAATTGAAGAAGAAATTAAGCAAGGTGTGAAGGCAGAGAAGGGACCAGATATGCACTCTCTTTCCCTTCTCTTATATGCTTTAGAATAATTAATATTCAGTTAGAGGCAACAATCAAGTTAGCCACTGAAATCTTTAACACAATAAGCATAGGCATAAGCACCCACACGCACAGAACACAGTGGCAATTGAATCAGTTGAACTCCTGACATTGACATGGCTGGTTATACATAAATAAATGGGGGGGGGGTTGGCCTAGGAGAATCATCATCTAGGTGTGCACCAACCCAAATGCTTGAGAACATGATCACAAGGCAAGAGATGGAACAATTTCAGCAACAAAGCCATGAGTGAGAAAGAAAATTTCGTTAAGTAGCAGAAAAAATTTAGGAGAACGATGAAGTCCTTTGTATGTTCTACTCTCTCCCGTCCAAACAAGGGAAAAAAATAGAAGCTTTAGAGCGGATGATGAAGATAGTGATATTGATACTGACGATGGAGACAGTGATGATGATGAGGTAGAGGAGTGAGAGCACGTTGAACTTTTTGGGTTGTAGTGGGTTAGATGGTGACTAAACTGTTATTTGTTAAGAATTATTAAATTGTAATGTTAGAACTATATCTGTATTGAAATGTTCTTGTTGACAGTATTGTTCTAAAGATCAAGTATTGTCCATTTAAGTTGTTTCAATTCTATCTAATATTTATTATTTTTCATCTAAAGTTTGATAATAAGGTGGTTTCTTAACTATCTTATGCGATAAATATCTTATGATATCTAATTTAACTATTTTTAATAATTTTTATAACTAAATTAATTAATTTTTGTTATTATTTTATGATCTAATATGACATATTGATAAATTATATAATATAATATAATATGATAAATTACTATTTTTTAATACAGTATTTGTAGAGAGGTGCATTGTAAACTCAAATGGTCAACAAATCTCTAAATCTCTTATAAGTTGGCCCTTTTCAATAATTTGTCTAATAAACAGTTTATTATAATCATATAAAACATGACATAATAACAAAAATCAATGAATTTAATTATAAAAATTATTAAAAATAATGAAATTATATACAATAGGATATTTAGCCCACAGGGTAACTGAGAGACCACTTAACAATAACCATTCTAAAATAGTAGTTCTAAATTTAATTTTTTTTTAAATTACATTTTCCAGCAATCAATCCATTTAAAATAAATTTCCAAACTTTTTGGTGGAAGTCAAAATTTTTTGACGACCTATTTGGCGGAAATTTTTGAGTTCGCCAATTATTTCTAACAGTCACTATACTGTAAGTTTCTGACCGTCTTTTCTGTTGAAAAATTTTTACGATTTGTCTGCCAGAAAATTTTTCCAATAAACAAGCGGCCAACAATCAATTTTCGTTGAGGTTTTTTTTTTTTTTTCAAATGATGTGATTTTGTCAAAAAAAAAACCCGCCAAAAACACTTATTTTCTGGCTTGATTTTGTCAGTTTCTAACAGAAATTTCGGTCAAAAATAGTTGTTTTTCTTGTAACGAGAATACAAATTATGATGAAATAAACCACCAAGTATATCATTCACCATAAATAAAATGCTGACATTGATTTTCAGAAAGAAAGAAAAAACTATGATGAGATAAACCCGAAAGCAAGAATGATAAACCTCGACAATGAAGAAGCAACTTGCAACACAGGCGATTTACAACGAGGTCCTTTGTTTCCAATGAATCCATTCATCATGTTCCAATATATGAAATTATTCTAAATTTAAGTTTTTATGATATAACCGTATTTGTATATTTTCTATATATTTAAAAAAACACACGGCAAAATACACAAAAACAAAAAAGCTCCCTTTATTTGTATAGCTGAATTAGAATGCCATTGTTGCATATATTTATGGTTTACTACTCTCCACCTATGATCTTTTTTGGTTGAAATGTGGAAATTATTCTTTAAGGCCAATCGTTTTGTTAGTGTTAAACATAATCAATGGCATAGTTGTAGTATGAATAGGCATGGCAATTTTACTTACACATGTTAATACTCGTGGGTAATTTTATGATGGGGGTGGATATGGAAAAAAGTTTTTTTCCGCAGGTAATAATGATGAATACTTTTAATGTCCGCTTGCTAAATGGGGCGGAGACAAGGTGATTTTTTTTCATATTTACGGGTACCCGATATACCAAATGTGTAAATTAATTTTAATCATATAAATTGAACTTTTTTATAATGGTAAATAAAACCTTAGGAATATAGGAATATTAGTAAAGAAAAATTAATTTTAGTTGGGATGTGTTCAAAAGGTTTGAGTGTTGAATTTTAAATTCTCTTATTTGTATCATGTGTTTGTTAATTGATTAACTTGACTAATGTAGTGACTTTTCATAAAGTCATGTATCTATATGCTTTCATAATTTGTTTTTAAGTGACAATTACATATACTAATATTTTTTTTTTGATAAATGATTGCTTTGTCTATGTATATGTATACTAATATATAACTAATCTTACACAAGTTTATTTTTATTTTTATTAGACGTTATTAATTATAATGGATTGTAATGAATGTCAATATCATTTAGTTAAAGTTTATAAATTAATATTTTAACATATTTACTATGTTTAATGTGTATATATGTCGTAAGTCCATAGATTTTAGTTTAAAAAATTTGCCATAAAAAATCATATATAAACTTTTCATAATTTTTTTTTAAAAAAATTTGTATAATAATAAATACCCATAAATATATGTAAATATCACATATCCATAAAAGAAATTATAAATAAATATTCACATGGATACGAGGTAGGGATAAGAGCAAAATGGGGGAACGGGGGACTATCACCCGGCCCAACCTCGCCCCCATTGCCATTCCTAGGTATGAAGAATCAAATGCTGTGATAAAATACATAACACACATACTACATTAATACTGATTTTGCAAAATGTCAAGATCTTCTTGTAATGCCAACAAGGAGATAGGAGATATCAGTTATCACACAATCAGGCATTAAAATTGAAGATTCCATAACTTCCTAATATTGGACTAATTATAAAACCCATTAAACATTAATTTGTTCACCCAATCCCGCTGTAAGTTGCGTAAGCCAAAGTTCAACTATAAATACCCCTGTTCCCTACTCCAACAATCACAACCTCCAAACTCAAGAAAGCAGCATTTCAATCCATTTCCCCTTCTTTTTGTTTCTCATATCTTTGATCTAATTTTACGATGTCGAAGAGAAAGTCTACCTCAGGTCGCCAAAAGATTCCGATTGCAAAAATACCGAAAAAGAGTCACTTACAAGTCACATTCTCCAAGCGCCGTTCAGGCCTTTTCAAGAAGGCCAGTGAGCTTTGCACGCTTTGCGGCGTAGAGATCGCGATCATTGTTTTCTCGCCGGCTGATAAGGCCTTCTCCTTTGGCCACCCCGAAGTTGAATCCATAATCGATCGCTACCTGACTCAGAACTCGCCAATAGAAACCAGCACTAACCAAATCGTTGAGGCGCATCGTAACGCCAATGTTCGCAACCTCAACATGCAACTCACTCAGATCCTTAATCAGTTGGAGATCGAGAAGAAGCAAGGAGAAGATCTAGATCGAGTGCGGAATGCTAGGCAGAGGCAATTCTGGTGGGAGGCACCAATTGATGAGCTCGGATTGCAGGAGTTACAGCATTTAATGCCTTCAATGGAGGAACTTAAGAAGCATGTCGCAAGATATGCTAACAAAATGTTGATGGAGCACAGCACTGTTACTGCACCAATTATTGAGGCAAATAACGGATTTGCCCGTTATGATGATGCATTTGAAACCAAACCTGCTGACATTTATGCTAATTCAGCAGCTTTTACTAATAATGCCTCTGCTCTGAGTTTTCGATATGGATATCTGTGAAATTTCTCGGTGGTCTCAGTTGTATTGAATTGGAAACTAGTACCTCACTAGTTTCTTTTCCTTTTTTTTTCCCTCCCGCTATTTTGCTTGTCATTTTAATAAGGATTCTTGTAGAACAATTTTGATTGCAATGAATTTGTTCATATACTATAAGGACTCTTAGAAAATAAAAGCTTCACAGTTTTGCATATGATTTTCGTTGTTAGTATTATTGTAGAAAGTAGCTAGGAACACTAGACTGGAGCCAAATGCATATAAGAATTTATCATTGTTGCTACATTTTTAGTGTAACAAGTTTAGGAGTGAGGTGGTCAAAATCCATGCAAGACCCCGACTCAAGAAATTGTTTCCATCGCAAAATCCACTTGTGCTTCTCTTCATCTTGAATTAGGGATTCCAAAGTTGCAAGTATCCTCGTCACTACTTTTTCGCTTCCTTGAAGGGGTTGATCACCACTTCAGAGTTCAAACCATTGACCGTGTTTGGAGAAGAAACACCAATGTAACAATAAATTCAACGATACAAAAATGGAGTTCTACATGTCTTTCATTTCTCCATATCATTTTTTTTGTTCTTTTTGGGCCGTGCCCATGTTACCCAATAATCATTACATATGCTCTCTAAATTCTGGTGGTCATTATGAGAGTGCAAACAATTAAGATAACATTAGAAAAAAGAGGCTTCTGTGAGAGAAAAATAACTATGAAAAGGAATGAAAAATATGCCATCAGACAAGCAAGGCATAAATTGCCTTTTCTTTTCTTTTCTTTTTTATGTTCTTAAATCTTAATTAACAACTCTCGTGCCTAATTTCTGATTTCATAATAAGAGTGTATTAGTGAATGCATTACTTACACTAAATTAGAGACGCAAATGAGTGGAGGTTACATTAAGAGAATCACTAGCACACTTTAACGACACAACAATTCCCGTAAATTGTCATAAATTGTCGACAATAGTTGTCATATTTAAAAATAAAAATAAAAATCACATAATACTTTAATTAACCATATCCGTGGTTAAGTGGCACCGTATCAAATTCTAATAATTTTTCCGAAAATAAGAGAATGATTGAAAACAAGACAAACCAAAGTTGGTAAGCCCTTTGAAAGGAAAAAAAGAAGCGTTTTACACGAAATAATTTCAGGGAATTACTTGGCGCAAATGCAAAAGATTGTTTTAAGGTGGGACAAGCAATTATGAGTTCTTGGTAAAAAATAGGGGCATGAATTTAGAATGCAAGAAGTAGAGAAGCGAAATTAAAACACTTTATTTATAATCACCAAAAGGTGATTCTGAAATACAATTTCCTTGCAAAAGCAAATGATTAAAAGTACAAGTGATAAAAGAAAAAAGCAGTAAAGAACGAGAAACTAAGAACTACTCTTACTGAAGCAAAATGTAGAAAAGTAGAGAGGTGGCATATATTAGGTTTTCGCTTACTGCTGTTGTCGTCAGGGGACTTGTAAGTATTTGGTAATCAATGAACCACCCTTTGATTTGTCCCGAGCCCTCTATTTATAGAATTTCAAGGCCTATAACTGTCATTCGTCCGCTCTGGCCACGGTTACCACTCGACCTGACGTGGTCCGAATTATTCGGACCGGTTAAGCCACTATGCATGCGCAACGGTTTTCTCATTACGTGTGTCCTTCATGCACGCAATTCTTGAAGATGGGTAGATTATTACCCTTCGCGCACTACGTCAGATGGGAAGTTACCTTCGCTATAAGAGATGTCCGTTAATAACCGTTCCCTCCCAAAAACTACCTTGAATCGAATCATACTTTTTCTTGCCAAGTCATAAACCATGTCGTAGTCCTAGTTGTTGGGTTGGGGTCCCTTCCTATGTGGAGAAAGGCCTAATATTTATAAACCCACTAATCTCACTTAATAGTGGAGAGGGGTCAGTAGTTAGGGTTAAGAGAGGAGGCAGAGAAAAGAGAGAGAATAAGGAGAAGAGAAGAAAAAGGTTTTTCCCCTTTTTTGTCTGCACAGCAAATTTCGATCGGCCGCCACCGCTTCGCTCACCGTTGGATCGGGCTGAAATTTTTACAGTAGGTTTGTAACTTGTGATACTTCAATCTGGACGGTCGGATCGTCGAGAAGTTGTCTGAGTAGTGAGAAATTGGCCACGCACAGTAATAGCGAGGTTGGGGTTTTCTGGTTTCTTTTATTCTCTATTTCATCATTCTTGCCTTGTTCTATTGGCTGATTATTGAGCACGATTTGTGCTGTGATTGAGACTCTCTTGTACCCTATTTTGATCATAGTGGAGCTTGATTGACTGGCTTGTGCCCGTGGTTTTTACTTCTCACATTGAGAAGGTTTTCCACGTTTAAATTCCTGTGTCCCTTTTGTGTGTTATTGTTATTGTCATTATTTGTTATTGCTCCTCATAGATTCTTGCAAGAAAGGGAAATTATTATACGCTGCATATAGCTCTGATTGAGTTGTCGAATTATTGTGTTGAATTTCCCATCACTAGTTACTTTTGCTACTCTAGTGCAACCATCATATTTATGAGTGACTTTTTACATTTGCGACAACTTTGATTCGATACACTCCTCCTAATCCATTGGTCACGAAGTACTATTGTCGACATGTTTACTCCACTTAGCCAATGACCTTAATATATGATCAACCATTCCCAAGGCTGATTTTTGTTGCCTGTCATTTATCATCAACTTCGACTCTTCTTGTCGCGACTTACTCATTATTGGTCTTTACGTCGCCAACGTCCTTTTTGACGATCACTAGTATTATCATTGTTTAAACTCGCCTCTCTATTTCCTCTCACGCCTTCTGGTCACATCACAAATTTTGACGACCCTAACAAGAAGCAACCAAAAATATGCGTTTTCATAGCAATCGTCTGGATGTTCTTAACAAATTCAATAGTCAGGAGTCCACTTGAGTGTAATGTGCTTTCTAATTTATTCCTTTTGCGGTCTTTCGCAATTTATAAATCTTATGCCAAGTTTTACTTTCATTGCAATAAATTAACTTTAATTTTCTTTTAAATGAATGTCCTAGGAACCAAAAAGGAATGGAGTTGAGACTTGAGATAACCAAATTGATCAACATCTATCGATAATTAATTCATATATAGGCGACCCTTCATGTTCCGTAATCGTCACGATAGTGAAGATGTAGTTTTCTCCAGCTGTGTAGGAACCCGCAAATAAAATTCTCTTCCAAATGGAAAGGTCTTTGGTCCATGTCAACTCCACTTTAGCTATAGTATTTTTGTCCCACCCGAAAATTATTTCAATGGTACTTTGGCCACGGCGAAATTTAGTCAAAAACGAATGTCACAGGTTGAATCCACTCTGCGATAATTACAATGAAGAAATTGAATCTCTAACTCAAATGTTTGTTTTTAGCAAAACAAACACAGCAAATATGGTGCTATTCTAAGTGGTGGATCTTGCTTGGCCTGGCTGGTGTTGGTTTTTTGGCTGTGTCCATATCCTAATTGGGGTGTTGGTAGGCTGTTGTAGCTTCTTTGGGTTTCTGTGCGGGCTGTTCTTTTGAATAGGTGGTAGTCACTGTAGTGGGATAACATGTTTTGACCCCCCTACCCTGCTGTGGCTCCTTTTTGGCTTTGTGGCTTTTGATCTTGTTTTGGATTGTGTTTCATGATGTGGTTTTGTTGTTCTCACCCCCAATTATGGGGTTTGGTGAGCTCTCAATCATCTAAGAAAAAAAAAATGGTGCTACTCAAAATTTCAGCTAATTAGCTAAAAGGTTCTATGAATTTCAGCTGAAAATCTAAAGAACAGTGATCTTGTATACTTGTGTCTATTGGGTAAACGAGGAACATGAAATGGAGACAGAAACACAAAACATGAAGATAATTTTTTTTGGTGGTTTCTTAGTTACTCTACTGGGTAAATATCTCATGGTATTTAATTTATTCATTTTTAATAATTTTTACAACTAAGTTCTTCTATTTTTGTTATTATGTCATATTTTATATGATTGTAATAAATTTTTCGTTTGTCAAATCATTAAAAGAGCCAACTTATAAGAGGTTTAGAGATTTGTAGACCATTTGAATTTACGATACATCTCTCAACAAGTATTGTATTAAAAAGTATTAATTTATCATATTAGATAATATAATCTATCAATATGTCATATTAGAACATGAAATGATAACAAAAATTGATGAATTTAATTGTAAAAATTATCAAAAATGGATAAATTAAGTACCATGGGATAAATACCCTATGGGGTAGGTGAGAAATCACCAATTTTTTATTTTTTTTGTATTTTATGTGCCTTGTTGAAGTTGGGATAATGAGAATAGAAAATGTTTGCCTAATGAAACACAAAACTGAGGTTTGGAGGGACAAAAATTTTCTATTTTTAATTACCTCGTGTTTTTGTCCCCCTTTATTGTCTTTGGTGTTAAACACAACCTTATTGATACACCTACAATGGAAATTGAAAAATATCTTGTAGGCTGTAGCATATTCAGCCATTGTACTATTGATTTAAACCGTTTTGATTAAAACAAATTTAAAACATAAATGAGAATGATAATGAATGAGATTTGTGTTCGTATGCTTGTTTTGGGGTTTGAGGAATAAAAAGTAGAAGGAAGAAGGGGAATGCTATAAGGGATGGATATATAGGAGAGGTGAACGATCTCGTCCTCCAATCCAAGCCCTTTTGTGGATGATTCTTATTCTCGGCTCTAGGAAGCAAAACTGAACTGTTCCCAGAGACGCCCTCTAAATGCTGGGTTTTTGGTTTTTCTCTCAGTGGTTATGGCTTTGTGTATTTTTTACTGTACCGCTGATGTTCTCTTGTTATATTGTCTCTGTTTTTTTTTTTTTTTTGTGTTCTCTCTATATATCTACCTCTTTTTCATGTTTTCTATCATTTTGCGTTCCGTTTCCTTCTTGGTTTTCAGGTTGGATATGTCACTCTCAAGGTACGCAGGATGAAGCCCTTCCTTGCATGGGTCCTTGCGCTTGGTCAGTCCTCTTATAGTAGGTCACTGTCGCATCTCTCATGCCTGTAGGACTTTCATCTAATATTCCTAGTACAAACAAAATTCCCATTTCCCTCCTTCACCTTGGTCATTGTGTATGTGTATCTTAAGGTTCGGCAGTCTAGGCCGGGGCTTACAAGGGGAGCCCCAAACCCAGGGTATGTCTTCTGATGGGCTTAGCTCTGCATCGAGGGCATTCCAAGGCTATGCTTCTTGGGCATACAAGCTGACAAAAAGGCCTTGGAATAGATCTCATGATATCTTGGGATGTAGGGACATGGTCCAAAGCCCCCTAATCCATGACCTTTCATAATTTCCCTCTTGTCTTCGTGTAGGCCCACCCAGGGTGTATCTGAGGCACCATCCTATGTCAATTCCTTGATGATCACACTAGAGACAAGTGATTACTTATGTTTAATCTTTTTAATGATGTCTTTAATTAGATGTTACAAAAAGGTCTATATCAACTATAAATGCTTTGAATTAGTTATTTTCTTCCAAAAACTTAAGTTAACAAAAAAAGATAATTTAATGGATATATATTTGACATTATTCGTCAATCTTAAGTAGTAAATAAAGAAAAAATAAAGGATATCCTTAAAATCTACTTCATTGATAGCAAAACCACTCTCTTGTTTTTTCTTGGTTAACCAGATCAACCAGTTAGTTTACTAGTCCAGAGTGGATCATGTAATTTAGTTGAACTGCTTTCATTGAAAGGAAGGAAAAGGAAAAGGACAAACTTTTCCACTTGCACGTGTACCCTAAGCTAATCTCAAATGGGATTCTTCTAGTCAGAGGAGTTTCTTAATTTGATCGGGTCCTTTTTTACGCCGGTCTTAATTTCTCGCCTAAGGGTCAACTTAAATTTTATATTTTACTTTTAATATAAAAAAATAAATAAAAAGAGAGGGAAGGGGAACAAAGATTCGATTTGACGGGAGGCGCAAACGTAAGATTGGTGGTGATTGGTGAAAGTTGCATTGGAGTAACGGGGGATGGAGTGGGACCCACATAATCCAGATAATAACAGCTGAAGCGATGATGCATTGTGGTTAGTGAGAGACAGCTGTTGGAGAGTTGGAAGGCCGACAGAGCCAATGGTACGTGCACACTTGCAATGCGACAAACTTGCCTGATTACTCTTTGCTGGCTCTCACCCTACTACGTGCGCCATCTCTCTCTCTCTCTTCCCCTCCAGCTCATTCCTATCGGGCTTCATCTTCGGATCCTCCTCTCTTGCTCCCTCGCCTTTCGCTCCACTCAACTCAAACCCCACCTCCACTGTGCACTACCTCTGTTTTTTCCCCCCTTTCTTTCTTTTGTATCATTGCATCCATGCTTGTTGTTTACATCAAAAGGTGTCATGTTAATCGGTAGTATCACGAGATATTATGAATGGATGATAACTCACCTTATGTTTTTAATTATGTTAATATATGTTTAATTTTTATTTATAAAAATAAAAAAATATTGTGACCAACCACTTACCAATTTGTATAACCAAAGGGATTAATCATTATTTTTAACCATAAACATTCAAAATACACCCAAAAAAAAAAAAATCAAAGATCACAACATATCAAAATAAAGACAATACCAGCAATTCAGTCCAGATAAAAATAGTGCTAAACAAGTTGGTTTCTCAATAAATAAATATTTTGTCGTCATTTCATGTTTTATATGATCTTTCTAATTTTTTTTATTAATCTAATCATTAAAAATATTAATTTATATGGGGTTTAAAGATTTGTTGATCATTTAAGTTTAAATGATGCATTCATTTACATTATATTAAAAATATTAATTTATCTTATGAGATCACATAACACATATGTCATATTAGATCATGAAATGATAACAAAATTCAATGAGTTTAGCTATAAAAATTATCAAAAATAAAAAAATTTAGTAAGAGATAATATTTTCCATGAAACATGTGAAAAAATACCTTTAAAATATGAATCAAATTAATCTTTCATTCATATTTTTGTCCTTAAGTACTTCAATTTCTTCTGTGATAAGACAAATTGGGCTCTAATTGAACAAATTGGTCCAAATTGATCAATGATAGTTCAAATGGATCTCTAAATAGGTCAAATTGATTTTGATAGAACAAATTGATCTCTAAGCAGTTTAAATTGGTCCTAGATAGTCACATTGGCTCTAATAATTTGGATTGACCCTTAAATAAAATAAATTGATAACTAATAAGACAAAGGAAAAAGCTTATATTAAGTTGCATATCTCAATTTTAACCAATTTTTCAATTAAATAATGACATGTCAATACTTTTTTTTTAGTATATGCGTACATTTATAATTTTTAAATTAATCATTTAAAAAAAGTTTTTTACATGTTATTCTTTGATTGAAAAATTATATGTAATGGATATAAAAAAAGTGTAGTCCTAGGACAAATTGGTACCTAATAGGACAAGATGATCCTAATTGCTGCTTAAATATTTCAATTTCGTCTTTCAATTAAACAAATTGATCCCCCAAATAGTTGAAATTGATCCCTAAATAAGACAAATTGGTTAATGATGGTTCAAAGTTTTTCCTAATAGTTCAACTAGAATAAATTTGTCTTTGATAGTTTAAATCGGTCTTAGATAAGGTCTCCGGTAAAGATATAAATAAGACAAATTGATTACTACAAAAATACAAATAAAACAAATGAAATTAACATGGGTCACGTTAACAGTTTATTTTATGGATGAATAATCTATTTGTTCGATTTTAGAAGGATCAATTAAGATTTTTTTCCCCAAAATTTGCAGCTCAAAGAAATTATTTCCAAAATAAATTTTGTCTTTATTTTTTTAATCTTTGAGTTCCCGTTTTTAATCAGAATTCTTGTTAGCTACTTTTATGAAGATCACAAAGCATGCGTTGTTGTGGTAAACCTAAAATCCTCAATGAGCATGTCATATCAATTATTTATATTTTCTTACATCTTTTTTATTAAATATTTTCTTATATCCTTGTTGAATAATTGCTAACGAGAAGATAAGTTGAAGTAGACTCGCCATTTTCTCTCTGGCCCACATCAAGCTTCTTAAATTTCAATAAGCAATGGTCTGATTGATTTTTTTTTTTTTATATCAAATTTAAATTGCCTCATTAAATCTTAGGCAAAACTTTTAGTTTGGTTCCGGTCAACAATTATACCAAACAAATTGATTCTTAGAAAAAGATAAAACACATTTTCAAGCATTTCAAACCTCATAAAAAGTATGATTCTCTCATCGATTTTTTTAAATTATTGTTCCATTTATTTAAAATAGTTGTTAAATTATAGTTAACATATAAATTAAGAAAAATAATAAATAATTTTAATAATGATATAAAATAAGTTGTGTGAATGAATTCGTTTGCGTCTTTTTTTTATACGACGGGAATGAGTGTCTTAATAAATGTTACCTTGAAAATTATTATTTAATAAGCACAACTAAATTAAGAGTGGTGTTAAAAAGAATTTAATACTATTTTGATATTTATAGTTAACAAATAAATTGAAGCTCTTAAAAATTAAAATTTAACAGTTAAATTAAATTGAAACGGATGTATGCATATGCAGTGTTCTACATTGTCTTTTTTTAAGGTTGTGGTCAATTTTTTACACATTGAAAAAGGCTAATGCTATGAACTATATGAATTTGTGCATCTCTCAATAGTCGGTAGCACGAATACCACAGTATATCTCAAGTGAAAAAACAAGTGTATTCAATTTTTTTAAGCGGATCATATTTTCAGAAGTTAATTTGAAAAAATATATATAATCCTAATATTTTACATGAAGATCATGAAATTTACGTAAAAAATATTTTTAATTAAGGGATCGAAAGTGTGACATTTGTTTGTCTTTATGTTAATATTAGTATATTTATGCATGGATCTGATATGTCGATTCATAAATATTGAGCTAGATCGGTTAATAATTTTCATGAGAAAAAGAGAAAAGAGCCGAATCTCTCTATCTTATTTGGAAACCCATGGAAAACCATGTTAAATATTTATCTATATTTTGACGGGGAAGTTTTTATTTACTTTTGACAGATTTGTATGAGCATCTTGAATGACAAAGTTAATTTTGGTCTTAATTCATTATATGTCTCAATATTTATGAGCCAATGAATCAGTAAAATTATTTAAAAAATATGAATTTTAATTTTAATAAAAGATTCTAACTTTAATAAAATAAAATAAGATTTTTTTTCTTATTATATATTAAGTGTTATATGTTAAGTGTGACATAATAATTAAAATTTATTTTATTTCAATAGATAGTGCCTTGGTTTGATGAGTCCCCAAATAAGACCATGACACACAACAATCCTGTACTGAAAATACACACTAAAAAGAGGAATTGTTCTCGAGTTAAAAATAAAAACTAAAAAAAAGAAAAGAAAAGAAAAGAAAGATTCTTTCCAACCTAGGAATTATACCAAAGGAAAAGATTTATGGCCAATTTAGAATAATGATGATTCGATTTAAAGGAATTACGTGTAATTTGGACATACTTTCTAGTTAGTACCTAATAAGCATTCATAATAAAAGACCAATAAAATAATGGGAAAAAAAAAACAGGAAGTCGAATTTAATAAGAACAAGAAGCAAATAGTATAATATAATGAATAACAGTTAAAAACTAGCTGCCAAGGGCCACCACCATAATAATAACAATAATAATAATAATAGGAGGAGAGAGGAATAAACAAAAAGTGGGAAAAATCAAAATCTCCACAACTAAGTTACAGGCTGTCACCTTCAGTTTTCCTTACTCAAGCCACTCTCTTCTCTGTCAGCAGCTATCATCATAAAATTCATTGCCTTCTCTCAAACGTATATTAATTCCCCCAAAACTGCTTCTCTTTCCCTTCATTCCCCTCACCTCATCATTCATTCATTCATTCTTCAACATGGATCCGTGCCCCTTCGTGCGGGTCCTCGTCGGAAACTTGGCCATCAAATCGCCGGCGTCCTCGAAGCCCTCTTTCTCCGGCAAGGTTCACCCAACCACTTCCCCCTTCTTCTGCGAGATCAAACTCAAAGGCGCAGGAGGAGCCTCACAGCGTTCTCACGTGGCCACTGTCCCCGTAACCACCTCAGACACCAACCCTCCTCACTCCGTCGCCGCCAGCTTCGACTTCACAAAGCCCCAACTCGAGAAGCTCCTCAGTTCCAAGAAGCCAGTAATCAAGGTATCCCTCTACAAGAGCCGCATAACCCCTTCCTGCGTCTTCTCCTCCCCCAAATTGCTCGGCAAGATCACGGTGCCGCTCGATCTCGCCGCCGCCGATTCAAGGCCTCAGATGTTCCAAAACGGTTGGGTCAACCCGGGAGGCGACTCAACCAGTAACAAATCATCGGGTCAGTTACTGCACCTGACGGTCCGGGCCGAACCCGACCCGCGGTTCGTGTTCCGGTTCGACGGCGAACCGGAGTGCAGCCCACAGGTGTTTCAAATCAAGGGAGATGTCAAGCAACCGGTCTTCACCTGCAAGTTCAGTTTCCGGGACAAAAGCCCGGGACAGTTCGCTTCTTCTTCAGTCAGCGCGAATCACTTGGCGGAGCGCAAGGGTTGGTCTATCACGGTGCACGACTTGTCCGGTTCGCCAGTCGCGGCGGCCTCGATGGTGACGCCGTTCGTTCCCTCCCCCGGGTCCCACCGGGTCAGTCGGTCTAACCCGGGAGCGTGGCTCATTATCCGACCCGACGGTGACGGCACGTGGAAGCCCTGGGGCCGCCTCGAGGCTTGGCGCGAACCAAACAGCTCAAACGCCGTCGGGTGCCGGTTTGAGGTACTCCCGGCCACCGCCGATCCGGTGACACTCGCCGGCGCTACCATCAGTTCTCAGCACGGCGGGAAATTCACCATCGATGTTACCTCCGGCGTCACACCGGTGAACACTCCACACGGCAGCTGGGATCTTGGGTCCGGGTCGAGGCCCGGGTCCGGATCAGGTTTGGATTTCGATCCGCTGTTGTCGTACAAGGGTTTTGTGATGTCGGCGACGGTGGACGGCGAAGGGAAGTGCAGCAAGCCGGAGGTGGAGGTTGGGGTGAAGCACGTGACTTGCACGGAGGACGCTGCGGCTTTCGTTGCGCTTGCGGCGGCTTTGGATTTAAGCATGGACGCTTGCAAGTTGTTCTCTCAGAGGCTCCGAAAGGAGCTGAGGCAATAGTAGGGCTCCGCTGGCTGTCGTTTCGAGGCTAATTGATTGTCGTTTTTTGAGTGGCTTTTGTGTGTTCCTTCGGCTAACACAGTATTCTTGAGACAGCATCGAATTCACCACTGACCCTTTTTTTTATTTCTTTTTTATTTTTCCTTTGCGAGACACGATGTACAGTTGAAAAATTACATGGCAGGATCAGTTTTGAAATTTTTTATTTTTGAACTTCGAGATGAAGTTTTGAATTCCTATATTTTGCTTACAGATCAGGTCTTGTATTCTTTTATTCTTCTTATTCTGAAGATGATGAGTTTGTACAGTATTTTCAATTTTTAATTCATGTCTCGTGTGTTGGAATTTGATGTGAGATTGAGCCCTTACCTGAGAATCATATGTTCTGGCTGAGGTGCATGCATCTGTGAGGTTGCACGATTCCACGTTTCAATTGCTGCTACTATTATTGGATGGAAGGTTGGCATGAACCCTCACCTTACTTTCAACATAGTATTTGTTAATTAGCATATCCGGTGCAGAATTAAATTATAATTGAATGTAAAAAATCTACCAAAATATTATCATATTTGTGCTATGCACGAGTGATTGAAAACAATGCTTGATTAGCCAGATCCATTTTCTATTTGCACTGCAAACTGTGATTATATCTGCGAAAGAGGTAGAAGTACCTTAACAGAAGAAAAAGAAGGTAGAAGTACAATTCCTCAGTAAAAAAATTCTCTTTTGTATCCAAATGAGGATGAATATAATCAAGATCACTTTTTATTATATCTGGTTAAAGTTTCTTTTTCTCCTCTCAATTAAATTTCCTTATTTGTTATGTATTGTATATGTCTTAATTATTCAATTAAAATTATTTAATTAATAATGAGAGATTAAATTTAACTTCACATGATAAAAAGTTAATTGAGAGAATCCATTAAAATAAAATATTCAATCACATTAAAAAACTATTAATATATATATATATATATATATATAATTTTTTCCTTTTTATATATCTTTTTGATTGATAAATTGTGAAATATATTGTTTGTTGGTTACTTTTCCTCCTAATAAGTGTGCTTTTGAGAATCAAACTTGTGTTGTCATTCTTATAAGAAACTAAGTTGTTTATTGTTTGTCTAACAACTAGTTGATTTTTTTTCTTTTCATTTTTATGTGATTTTATATAAACTTAAAAATGAATTAGTAGAATAAAAAAGGATTTAAAAACTATTTTCCTAACCTTTGCGTAATGTCGGCTTGTTTTCTGGACCGGTTTAACAATAACTTTATACTGCATATTTCATTAAAAAAAACTTATAATTAGATATTATATCAATTTCCACCCAAATTTGACATTAATTTACAAAACAGCTTGTTATGTCCACCCAAATTCGGCATTAATTTACAAAACAGCTTGTTATGAAATGAAAGCAATTGACATTATTAGTGTATAAAAATTAGAAAAAGAAGACTTTAAAATTGAAAAGAAAAAGAAAATAAGGGGGAAAAAAAAGAATATGAGAAATGGAATTATTGGTTGGCCCATATAATATACACCATGGGCTGTCATATTCATTTTGAAACTGTGTGGGGCCCCGAAACAACGGCTTAGAAGCCTGGCTGGCCCTTATTTTCAGCCAATTTTCCTAAAGCTATCATCCCACAATTCAAAACCCATGGGAAAAAAAAAAACCAGGTGGCTTTAGAAATTGGCGGGCGTAACTCCTTCCCCACGCTTCATGAAAAAAGTTTAGTCACCCAATCCTAAAAACAAATGGACACGAATCCTCTGATGTTCCAAAAAATAAAAAAGGTTATATTTAAATACTAAGAAATTTTAAACCCTAAACCCTAATATTTCATCATTCAATTTACATGACTATATCATATAAAAATCCTCTATACATTCATCTTCGCGTTTATACTGCTGAGTCCACACAATAACTCCTAAACAACTGTTTTCTCCACGTTCACTCACTCGCTTATTACGTGCGCATCTATACACGAAACAAAGAAACTACTCGCACCTCTGCATCTCCTTTGCAAAACCTACACCATTCTCTATTCATCTCCACCCGAATTCCACTAAAACCACCAATGAACGAAGGATGACGAAACACTCACCATCAAGCAAATCAATAAGCACTCAACGATGAACACCCACTTTTTAGAGTTTTCGCAGTTGATTGCAGACTTTTGAACTTTCTTTACTTTTCGACCAATGTATGTGATTTAATTTTGAAATTTAGGATGACCTCTACTGTTTGTGTTTGTGGAAATCGTTTGCAAAATTGATCAAAAAGTCTGTGCATCCAGTTTATAGAGTTTGTGCATTTTAGTACATAAAGTTTGTGCACTTTAGTGTATAAAACTTGTGCATTGATAATTTGTGTGTATTATATGGGTTTGTTGTGAAAAATACATGTTGGAATTGGTAAAGTTTCTGCATTGACGTATACAATGTTTGCGCATTTTGATATATAAAGTTTGTGCACGTGTGTTATTTCTAGGTATGATTGTGTTTCATGTTAACAAATATCTAGAGCATCAAAACCCAAACTTTAACAATGTAATTACACAAACATTGAGAACGAAGGTGCACAAACATTAAAAACATGAAAAACACACACTTATCAAATATTTATGCAAATTTCAATCTCTAAAGTTTGTGCAGAGTAACACATAATGTTTGTGCACTTTAATATATAAAGTTTGTGCATGTGTGGTGTTTATAGGTATGATAGTGTTTCATGTTAACAAACATTTATAGCATCAAAGAACAAACTTTAACAACATAATTGCACAAACATTGAAAACGAGGGTGTACAAACATTTAAAATATGAAAAATACACTTTTGAAAAAATTTATGAATTTTAATATTTAACGTTTGTGCAGAATAACATATAATGCTTGTACACTTTAATATATAAAGTTTGTGCACGTGAGTGCGAGGAAAAATCTCATGGGAGTGTGTCACAATTGTGTGGTTGTTAGGGTATTCTAAATTTCATAATTTGTACAAAATACAACGTATACTAATTAATTTTTGTATCTTGTACATGATGAATGTACGGGTGGCATGATTGGGATGTACCCCAATCGTTTTTGATCATATAAATATGACCATTAATCTTCTAATCAACCGTGAACATAACCTCCTTTTCATTTTAATAAAGACCTCCTTTTCATTTAAAAAAGAAGAAAGGATTTTGATCCAAAACAAATTTAATTTTTTTGATATATTCGTTTAATAAAATATAGCTTTTTGCGGGCTGTTAATGCGGAATTTCAGTTGTGGTTCCTTGTTCATTGGTCGAAAGCTGGAGTCTGCTTCCTACTGTTTCATTTTCATATCGGCTAACATTCGATAAATTCCAACTTAAGAACGGTTGTTATACAGAAGTATATAGAAGCAATGTACAATGTATAGCTAAAATGTACTATAGGGAAGTTACCAATCTCCAATTTGGTTTCTCACACGATTATCAAACGGCCGCCAATCTTCAAGTTGGTTTCTCCCACGATAATAAGACGTGTTCCCGAACAATTCCCATCCGACATGATTTCAATAATCATCATTTCATATTAATTTTAAACATAACCTCGTCATATTTAGAGAAGGATAGACCCTATTAAAGTTTTGTATAACCCAATTTACATGTTAGTAATTCTCTCTCTCAACAAGACATTCATATCAGTACGAGAGTATCCTAAGCCCTTTTTTCTTACTAATCCTTCTGTCTTTGTAACTCCTTATTTCTATCCTCCAAAGACATTTTTCGGCTTTTTTCGATTCTGGTACGAAGACAAGGATTGGGTGGCATGAGAAATTCAAAACTTATAGCAACGAGTAAAAAAAAAAACAAGGGCAACAACAGCAGTAGATAGTGGGAAAGAAGAAATGACCTTGATATGAATATCCACCAAGCTACTTCGTACATTTGAAGACCCTGTATTGACACTTTTTTTTTTGGTGCGCGCGCGCGTGTGGGGGGGGGGGTTTCAAGTGGAAGGGGTTCAACTAAGTTACTAACTACATGGGACAGAAGAAAAACACTATTAGCTAAAACCAAAGACCATCTTTCTAGTTTATTCAGTTGCAGTTTTGTCACTATTATTTCCTTCATTTCTAATGTCCGCCAACATATCCGGATCAGTTTGGACCTTTGTCACATCCTTCAGGATATGAGAATCAGAAGAATAAGTGGCATTGTGATCAACTGAATCAGAAGTTCCATTCCCAGTCGACGAGTCTGATGATTCATCTATTTCAGTGCCACCCTTCAACTTCTTGTCGTCGGCAACATCAGTGTTCTCCTTCGTATGCAAATTATTCTGTCTCTTACTTGTTTCACTGGTTTCAGAGTTACCCTTGCTCTCAGTTTCATTTGATGCTACAAACCTTGTTTTCTCTAATTCACCACCCTCCAGATTAGCAGATTCATCTGCAGTTGTGTCTCCATTGTCTGTATTAATAGGGGCTGTTGTGTTTGAATCAGGAAGGTTCTCTTCAGACCGAACATTTTTGCCCTTCTGCTCCAATCCTTCCGTCTGAACATTTTTGCCATCTTCAGTCACTGTTGTGTTATCCGTATTATTTTGACCATGGTTTGATTCAAATGAAGTGTCAGCACCAGTTCCTGCCATGTTATTGCTGGCTCCAGGTACCACTACCGTCAGATTACTGCTTGCGTCTGAGTGACTGTCAGATTGTGTTGTTGCAATATTGTTTAGATGTGAACTATCCATGGGGTTGGACGAACTGTTGTTTCCAGTTTCTTCAACAGAAGTTGCATTTGAAGAAGTCCCGCCTGTTGTCAGTTCAGCTTCTGTAACCTTAATATTGGAATCAGTTTGATTCCTGTTACTATCCTCTGTATAATTAGGCTCATTCGATGATTTCAGGATACTCATTCCAGAGTTATGATCAGAGTTTTCCAAACTATCAGTCTCAGTTTCAGTGCTAGTTGTTCGAGAATCATGTGTCACGGCACTAGAAGCATCATCGCCCTTGTAATGCTCCTCCCGAGCCTCACGAGTGTGGTGGTTTTCACCTGAACCCTCCTTTTCCTCATCCTTGCTGTTTTCATTTCCCTTCTCGTCACTCTCCTCTTCTTTTTCTTTCTCTTCATCCATGAACTCCTCATCACGATCCTCTGCTTTCTCTTCATCATTTTCATCTATCTCGTCATCTCCTCCCCCTCTTTCATCTTCCATCTCCTCGCTTTTGTTTTCATCTTCCTCTTGTTCTTCTTGTCCTCTCACTCCATGCTTGTCATCTTCTTTCCCTTCAGTTTCATGCTCATTTCCTTCTTCTTCATCTTCTTGTTCGTTGTGTTCATGCTTATTTTCATCGTCCTCCACAATATTCTCATCTTCCACTTCTTCCTCATGCTTTTCATTTTGAGTTACTTCATCCTTACGTGGATGAAGGTCTTTTCTTCCAAGTTTTTGAATCTGATATGCAGTCTGAGTTCCAACGGACACACTAGCATTGCTCTCATCAAATTCCTTCTTCTTATCATGTGAGCGCTTAACCTGATAGATCAACCAGAAGCAAACACCAAGCAGCAGAAGAATCTGCAGCACATGCTTTACCTTGATGCCTTTGGACCTGTGGTTCCTACTTGGTGACCGTTTTATCATGCTTAACTTAGAATTAGAAACCACTACCTATATCTCCCTCAAATAGCAAGGCTGGCCACCTATTTTCAATTGGAAATGCATTATTAAGAAACTGAGTGAGCAATGATTCGAAAAGTACAGATATCACTAAAAAAGGCAATAGTTATAATTAATTATAATTAACTTCAACATAAAAACAAAGAATTCCCTTCCTTCAAAATGCTGGTAGCCTGCAGAACCTTTATGCTTTCTAGGACAAATAGCAACAAATAAGGGGAAAGCGAACTGATAACATTTCACTCAAAAAGCAAACCATGTCAAAAGACAATGTTGAACAAATGCGGATATCAGAATCATTTAGTTCAAGGTATTATTTTTTCCAAGGGATTTTCCAAATCCATAATAATAGAACAACAGACAAGAGGAAAACAGCATTCAACAAAACAAAACTCCTGATGGTACAACAAATCCTCCCAGAAAAGAAAACACAGCGTTCCCTCAATTGAGAATAGGAAACAATATAGCTGTTCATTTTGTCATTCCCGTATACGCTTTAAGCATGAAAATCTATATAATCGGCAAGTAAAGTGGGAAGTGGCAAGCCAGTGAGAAGTGACTAGGGGGTTTACGGAAATAAAAAAAAAATCAGCCAAAGAAGAGAGCACAACCAAACCCTAAAAGAAAAAAAACCTTTGAGGAAAAATAAAGAAGACACCTTCAAATTTCAAAGAAACAAAATTTTCATCGAAATATCAACCGAACCGAGGAAAGCAGAAGCACATGCTCGAATTTTGTCCCCCAAAGCAAAACCCCATACTTCAATGGCAGCTAGCGTGGTTGAAACGCCACTGCCATTTTGAAACAAACAGAAAGACTGAATTTTGAACGGAAACGAAGAGGAAAGGAATTCACCTGAAGGAGCAGAGCACACTGCACGTAGAGAGGGGTAAGGGCTTAATTAGTCAAAAGTAGAGATTGATGCATAAATAGAGGAGTGTGACCTTGTCTGTCTGCCTGGGAACGCAGGATTCTGCTGCTGCATTTACCACATTTGGAACATCATCCCCACACCTCTACCATACAAAAAAAAAANATAGTACTATATTCTTCTTTTTAGAATAACTAGACACAAACAAAACTATGCATCTTTTGATTCTTTTCAATATCAATATTTGTACTTACGCCGTCTGCTTCCAGGAGTTAATTGCAGGTTAAAAGTCCTAATCACTTTTAATTTAAAAATTAGGTTAAAATAATAGATTAACCTATTAATTTATTTACATTTTTAAATTTATAATATAAATAATAATGATATTTTAGATTTGTCCTCTAAATAATAAATGTTTTTTTTTCTAAGTATTTAAAGATTGAACATGTTTATCATCATCGTAAATGTTGTTAGTTACATAATAAGAATATTTATTATTTAGACTGCTAACTTAATAATGAAGTTTGTTATATCATTCGCTATTTGTACTATTTTTGCTAACTTAAATGTTATGTATTCGATTAATAAAAAAACATTTAATAAGAGAATAATGTCTTACTTTAAAAAAGTTAGAGAACGAGGACGAATTTGAACGTACCAAAAATAAAGATAAATTTAAAAAATAAAACAAAAAATTAGAGACGAAATCATTGTTTTTTTTTTTTTAACTAAGGCAAAGAAAGAAAAGATGAGAGTGGAACCTTAGATTCTTAACTTTTAAAATATAAGAGCAATTAATTTTGCTAATTACTAAGACGTAAGTTCAACCATACGAAACAATTAATTTTGCTAATTTCCCCCTATTTTTTAACATCAAATTTGTACCCTTATGTCTTATGTCGTTATGTAATTTTGAAGATAATTTTATGTACATTACATCTAATCAATACATTTTAGAGCAAAAATATAAATAGATAGTTGTTATTGTCGACAAATTACAAGAAGTTTTAGGAATTTATTGATGGGGAGCTTGACGCTTAGATCCCACCAACCCAAATGACATGAATAATTATTGTCTTCTTCCAATCACGTTTGGCTCTACTTTTTATTCTCTATCTTCCGTGACCTCCAGGCTAGGTAGGAGCAACAGCCAAATCAAAAGACAAGGGCCTGTCCTTTTTGCCTAATTTTTGCGACATTTGTCTCTTCGAGACAGTTGAAATGAAACTGATTTTATAACTATCGGATTTTATAAATAAAACAAAATCGTTTTCATCTCAATTTACTCTCACTTTTCTCTCAATTTCTACACTTTGTTTTCTTTTGTTTATGTACTCAAATGGACAAATAAGCATGCTAAATTAGATTTGCGAACCTTGATATGGTTGTTTCAGCCTGTAGATAATGGTTCAGCACAAAACCCAGCCCAATTCAAAAGGCTAATAGGAGTCAGCCTAAAGCAAAAATATGTAACCATAGTGGGCTTGGTGAGAGGCACATAATTTGGTCCAAAAAACAAAAACATAAAAGAAGCCCATGCCATGATGCTGAAAGCAAAAATTCCACAAAAATGAAAAACCTGTGTATTTGCTGTGACTTGCGTGCACCGAGAAGCAGAGAGATAGCAATGGAATTGGAAAAGCCCAAGAGGAGCAAAGAGCTGCTTGAGTTGGAGCACAAGAAGAGCACGGCAGCTTCCTCCTTAGGTATCTAATCTCCAAAGGGATTTGTGTAAACTCCACTGTTTATGCCAATCGCACCAATCACCAAGTTTGCTTCTTGCTCTGCGGAATCTGCCCTCGATGTTTGTAATAGAAGAAGAGCTTCTTCAATCACTCAAACCAAGAAGGATCCACCCAATGGGTCGCCGCTCCCAACCCCACTTCCCCCAGGCCAACGTAACACTTTCTATCTTATACAAATTTCCTTCCCTCCAATACGTTTTTTTTTTCCCCTTCCTAATAGAGACAAGTAGGTGGTTGCTAATGGTCACAACCAATACGGTTATTATACAACCATTGTTCTAGTTTTAAAACATTGACTGAAACTTTATGAAGAGGAAGTTATACATATCAACTGCACATTGTTACGTTGACAAAAATTTTGTTTGTTGGTGCAGTTTTAGGGAAAGTTAAAGACTTCCTAGGAGTCATGTCAGAAGCAAATAAACGGCTGGAACTTGATACAAAGGTTAAAGCTTGATTCTTATTGAAGCCATAGTTTTTGCTTTCTTGCAACCATTTTCTCCCATTTTGAACTTGATGCAAAGGTTAAAGCTTGATTCTTGTAGCTATATGTTAAAAAAAAATGTAGGACAATCCCGAGAATTATGATATTGAAGAGCTAACTGGAAATGAATCAGAAGTTATTGAAAATGGTAATTCAGTTTCTGTATCTCCCAATAACCGCCCTATATCCATTTACCTGCCTGTTTTCTTCTATACTATTGACTTGCAAAAAGTGGATTACATAATTGATTTTTGCTTACATTTTTATTGCAGGATTTGATGATTGGTGTTGCTGATCTTCATACACCTGAGGCCGTGGCTGCTGCCAAATCTGTGATTTCCAGTTGTCAGCCTGTGATTCCATTGGTCGGTGATCACAGTGAAACAGATTCAGATGAAAATAGTGCTGAGGATGACAGCAGGGACGATGAAGGTAGCAATGATGAGGATGATGGTGATGGCCATGATAATGACGGTAAAGTGTTGCCATCTCTTGTTAAAATATCTATTTCCAGAAAAGATAATGTTCTTGACAAACAAAAGAGAAATCATTCAATGAAACGGGTGAAAATAGTTGAGCGCTCATGAACTCACGGAGTATGTATGTGATTGGGAGAACTAGATGTCGGAGTTGTAGTAGTATTGAATTCTTGTTAATGTCAAACTTACCTAAATGATTGCAACCAGGGCAAAATTGTACTTTTAACTCGGGTTTGATTTTCTTAAATGATTTTGCAGCTTTTGCTAATTTGAGAATGTAACTATAGCAGCGCACGCAAATGAGATAATGCGGTGGTGACTTTCCTACCGGATATATATATAACAGATGAGGAAGGAAATAGTACAATTTAATATACAAACAAACTACATAAGTGAAACTGACAGTCGTCCTTCCATAGATAGCAGTCTTAGCAAAGTTCCTTGATACACTACTTGAAGAACGTTGAAATTCAATATCTTCATTAGTAGTTGACGATTGTTCCGATGAAAAGTAATATATGCCCAAAGAAAATGGAGGTGCAGATGGTCGAGGAAGTTTTATAGCACTTCCAAGCATGAGAATAACTGATGACATGATGGACCTGTCATTGGGCCTTTCCTGAACACACAACAGCCCAATATGGATCCATCTCAGCGCCACAGAAATGGGGCAAGCGCTGACCAATACTGGGTCCAGAAAGTCCACTGCCTTGCCTTCACTCCAGAGCTGCCATGCCTGTTCAATCTCACGTAGAGGTGAAATTTGAGTTGTGAACTTTTTTCTCTATTAATAATTGCTAGTGATTGTATAGATTAAATTTTAGATAAGAAATATATGATAACATCAATGTCAGTGATTTGTATAACACTCTAGACATTTTAAAAGGCTCAACAAAGACATATTTGGGGGCCGAAAAAAGAAAAAACCTGATGTAGGATAGAAGGGTTTGATCACGCTTCGGCTGGTATAAGCCACTATTCTTTCTGCCGCTCAAAATTTCCAGCATCAGTACACCAAAGCTGTAAACATCAGACTTGATGGAAAATAACCCTTCCAAGGCATATTCTGGTGCCATATAACTGCTGCAGCAGTAACCAGAAAAATAAACACACATTAGCCAACAAAAAGAAAGGTAGCATGGTGAATTTTCTTTATTCTATTAGTATGAAGAAATTGTATGGATTTACATTTAACAGAGAGAATTGAAGGTACTTACTATGTACCAATAACTCTTTCAGTGCTTGCTTCACTTTGATCACCATAAAATATCCTAGCAGTCCCAATGTCTGATATCTTCGCATTCATCTCTTCATCTAGCAATGTGTTGCTAGCTTTTAGATCCCTGTGGATAATTTTCAGCCGTGAGTCATTGTGTAAATATAGAAGACCTTTTGCAACTCCATTTATAATTTTCGCCCGCATCGGCCACTCTAGCTTTCGACGTTTGGTTGGATCTGCTTGCCATGGTAAGAGTAGTGAAGATTCTTTCAGATTAGGAACCTCTTCATGAATGTAACAATGAATAAATAAGGATAAATCATAGAGGGGGAGGGAAGAGCCTAACCAAAGAGGAATGCATCAAGACTAGTGTTGGCCATGTACTCATAGACACGAAGCTTTTAGTTTTTATCAAGGCAGCACCCCACGAGCCTCACAAGATTTCTGTGTTGAAGCTTTGCAATTAAGGTCACTTCATTCTTGAATTCTTCAAGGCCTTGCCTTGATTTCAATGTAAGCCTCTTAACTGCTATTTCCTTGCCATTAATCAGCTTCCCCTGTATGGATGCCAGAGTTTCATGTTTTAAGTAACGTGAATCATAAATTTACCTAGTTTGTTACCTATTACTTCCATTTTCCCCTATCTCTAAAGTTAACTCTCAATTCATTTTGCCAAAGCCAAAGTTGTTTGACTAGTAATGGTCACTTCTGTTACAAAAGTAAATTCCAATGCAGATAAGTAGATAACATCACATGCACTTGTTCCCAAGATGCTCAGAAGTATGAAAAGTAGTTGTACAACCTTGAAAACGGGTCTGAAGCCACCTTCCCCAAGCTTAGTTTCATCAGGAAAAACTGTTGGTAGCAACCTTAATCGCGCTCAAATTAAATCAATGCACTTCTCCACTGTTGTCTTCATGCGTTGCACTCATTCCTTTTTCCTCAAAGCGTGACGACCTACTTGAACTACTCAAATTCTTGAAATGAATTTCATCACTTGTTCCTTCCCCTGAATAAAATATCTTGTTGGAAGGCAACCAAATTTTAGTAGAAACTAGAAACTTCCCAGGCTTCACTCCTGCTAAGTTGCTACGTACCTTTTTTCCTTCTTTTCAAGACAGAAAATATAGACCACCCTAAACAGAAAATAGCCGCAGCAACTGTCGCCAGAATAACTGTGTGTAATAATATAATGGCTACTTCATAGAGTCCTTTCTTCGCTGCTCTTTCAATAACGATTAGAATTTGTGAAAAGGGAAGTCTGATCCAAATATTAGTGTAAAACATAATCTTCAGAAAATAGATTAGTGGAACATCAAGGAAGTTTTCATATATTCCTTTTTTACTTTTTGATCATTAATTTCTATTTTCTAACAACTAGATATACTATATTTCTTTTGATGGTTAGCAATTGGCTCTCCTAAGGATCTTTTGACAACAAGAAAAGAAAAGTTTTGATTGGTATCATTATTCAACGACACATCAGCTATTGTGTTGAAAAAATGTAGAGAAAGTAGGAGTTAATGATGACATTCATCAAGAATACATCGGCTATTGTGTTAAAAATTTAGAGAACGTGGGAGATAATGAAGACTTGCAAAAGCTGATTCGTTAGGTAATAAATGGTATAGAGCAGAACTTTTCTAGAACATCTAAGAAATTTTCATGACAGTATGCACAAAAATTTGAGAATGTCCTTTGTATTGTGAATTTACCTTGAGAAAGGATGGCAGAGCTGGAGTTTGCTAATAGAAGATGTTGTTCTCATACCTTATATTGCTACTAGGAGCCATTATGCGCCACCCAACATTCTGTTGGCAACACAGCTCAGCCTTCTTCATCAACTGAGACAAACAAGAGCCGCATGAGCTGCCATTTATGCCTATCCTGAGACTTATGCCTCCCTACAGATTTCCCTTTCTTGAACAGCATCTCTGTATTTGCAGCTCCCTTTATTAGCTGGTAAAGCATAGCTTGTGCATCAATATCTGCTTGAGTAGGCGAGGTTGTGTTGCTGAGGTTCCAAGCAAATGGTGCTGGACTAGCTTGTGCCTGTCTGAAGAAGCGTTTCTTGGAGTACCGAAGCATGCACTCATCGTACCAGATGATTCCACTTGTCATATTACCACGCTTTGATGCACTTAGGGTTCTGATTTTTTGGCTTGCGGTTATAGTACAGTTCTGCCATGTGTCAACGGAGACATCGCCCCTGCCGAGGAAGAGGCCATAGAGCCTTGTGGAAATTGTGTCATTGTAGAAGCTGTGAAGGGAAGCTTTTGAGGACAAAGAATCCAAGAGGGAAGTTAGATCAGATTGAAAATTAGCATTGGATCTATTACGCAATGGATCTTTGCAGATATGGAAATTGTAGGCTGGCTTGGAATTGTTGGAGTTGACCAGCAGAGCAATTGAGATTAGAACCAGAGCTCTGATGCAGTCGTGGGAGAGATACATTGTTGTTACTGCATGAGTGCATGGCTTCTGTGATAAGTTTGGTGCAAGATATCAATAACTTTCGTCCAGAGTGAGGGAATATTATGTCTCTTTCACCTCAATGATGTCCTTACAATTTGTTTAAGCAGTTATTGTGTAAATGTTTATAGGATACAGCTGTCTTCTTGACCGTTGGTTCATATGAAAAACTACTTGGAGCAAATCCAGATAAACTTATGTTTTTCTTTTTCTGTTTAATCAATTCACACAAATTCTAGTTTGTATTGAAAGATACCCTCAACACCAACTCACATGAGTCCACCAATGTGATTTTTTCCCACTTCTCTTTCCATATAATATGACCTTTTATTTTTCACACAAAAATCAAGGGAGGGTATTGCTTGGTAACCGAGTCGACCCACGAATAGATTTGCTTAGTTTACTTTTTTCTTTCACTTGATCTCGTCGTAGCCTCAACTATATTTCTAAGATAGTGTGTGTGGGGTAAGCTTTTGTCATCCATTAAAAGGCAGCTAGCAAATTGCCATTGCACTTATAGAGAAACATTTTATTTAAGTATCTCTACAAAAAAAAGTTGATGAAATCTATTTATATCTTTAAAAAGAGTGGAAAGACTCAATTCTTTAGTAGTGTACTGAAATATGAACTATTAAAATTGTGGACAGTAGCAACCAAGCAATTAGCTAGCCAAGGATGGTCTGCCAACCATTTATTTTTACTTTACTTCTTTCTTCTTTTTTTTCCCTGATGTTTTCCCCCTTTCCTCTTTTTAATGAGAAGGGTAAGCTTGGAGTTGGATCAGAGAAGGGAACAAGTGGGGAATTTATTTTTTAATTTTTTTCCTCGCAGAGGTAAGAACAAATTGCATGCAGGGCTAAGAATAATATGCAGATACAACTGAGTTACAGCTATATACATACTGCATGCAACTGTATATAACCTACCAATTGTAAATGATTTATAGGGAGAATGTCTTACTCAGTTAGAAATACGTACAGAACACCCTTTTATATATCAAAATTTACAAATAACGTTCTACATGACTTGTTATCGTCTACTATACCACTACTCGAAACTCTATCATTGAAATTGAATGATATGTCGTAACACTTTATGGAAAAAAAAAAGAAAAAATAAACAATCATTAATTTCACAAAAAGATCATCCCTCATATGTCATCTACTATCGAGGGAGAAAATTACTCTTAGACATGTCATTGATTGAGGATACGATAGAGTTATTGGTAGACTCTTGACCAGAACTCGACCCCCCTATCATGTTTGGCTTCATCATTCCCATACCGAGGGAAAATGCAGGTTCTCCAGGAAGTGGCAATTCAGCTGAAAGACTACTGAGATATGAAACAACTTTTGCCATTGAAGGTCTCTCATCTGGATTTTCTTGGACACATAATAAACCAATTTGAATGCACTTAATAACTTCACTGTAGGAAAATGAGTCTTTTAGACCAGGGTCCAATATTTCTAACGGTGTTTTGTTCCTCCATTGTCTCCAAGCCTGCAAGAAATTTCTCTAAAGTCATTGCTCCTAATTACTCTTGCTTCTTTTTCAGTACAAGAGATGATATATGCGTGTATACACAGAAATATAAACTCACAGTGCTTATGAGATCATCAAAATCGTGTGATTCAATAGGACGCGCATTCCGTCTTGCACTAACAACCTCAAGAACTATGACTCCAAAACTGAATACATCCGACTTCTCAGAAAATTGTCCATGCATTGCATATTCTGGAGACATATAACCACTGTATAAAAATAATAATGATGTTAGAACATTTATATATATATATATATATATATATATATATATNTTTTAAATAAAGAATGGGATGAGAAGGATAGGTTTTTTCCGGAAAAAAAAACTCACTAAGTTCCAGCAATTCTATTAGTATTTCCTTGCTCTTCATCTATAGCAACTATTCTTGCTAAGCCGAAATCTGATATTTTTGGATTCATATTGTCATCTAACAATACATTACTAGGTTTAAGGTCTCGATGTATAACTTTAAGCCGTGAATGTTCATGTAAATAATGAATTCCTTGTGCAATCCCTCCTATGATTTTGTAACGCTCAAACCAATGTAGTACTCTTTGCTTTTTGGTATCTACAGATTCATCGTAAGACAATTAGGTAAGAAAGTAATAAACTGAATGAAACTTATGAAAAGATAACTGAACTTTTCAAATCTATGTATGCTACACTCCAATGAAAAGTAGAGACAAGACAAGAAATTCCTTACCAAATAGAAAATGATCAAGACTCTTGTTTGGCACATATTCATAGATAAGCATTTTTTCTTGCTCTTCCAAGCAAAATCCTAACAAGGTCACCAAATTTCTGTGTTGAAGTTTTGCTATTAATACAATCTCATTTTTAAATTCTACCGAACCTTGTCCTGAACTTCTTGAAAGTTTCTTTACAGCAATTTGTCGTCCATCCATAAGAACACCCTGAAATCACAACCTTTTGGTTAACCTTTGACGACAAAACAAACATACATTTTAGATTAAAATTTGAGTTTTAATTATATTCCGTTGGGGTTACCTTGTAGACAACACCAAATCCTCCTTTGCCTATCTTGCTCTCCGGTGAAAACTTGTTTGTCGCCATTTCAATTGTAGCCAATTTGAATTGTAAAGACTCCATATTGTTAACTTCATCGCCAACTAAACCAACAAACGAAAATTTAAGGCAAGCATGCAAAAAAATCACCATTAGTCTAACCTTTAAACAGCGAATGAACATGGGATTGGTTTTATTTAATTTTCTTAAATACGTACAATTTTCTCTTAGAATTGTCCTACTCCTATGTTTCTTCCTCGATCTTCTTCGTAGATAATAGCAGCCAAAACATAAGAGAATTACCAGAGCAAATACCAGGACAACAATGATGACCACTATTCCTGATCCAATTTTCTTATTTCCTGCACAATATTGATATTTGTGGCAAGTAAGTTCAAAACTTCAAGCTCAGTCAATTAAAGAAAAAACAAAGTAACGCTATGTACCCAAAAAAAATATGTTTTCACAATTTTTGATGGAAATTATTTAGTTGTCGGACGAAATAAAATGATATTCTCCTTATTTATAGAAGTCAATATTAACATGCATATATACTAACAAATCAAACATGATTGAACCTTTCCAGGAAATGATGAGGTTTAAAACCGCGTTTAATCTTTTTAGAAATGCTGTTTTTACCTCCATTACTTGTAGCATGAGAATTTTATCATTAAATGATAACTGATACACATCTTCATGTTATAATTTAAAAATAAAATCGCTCATTTCTCACTTTACAACTCGTATCATTGAAGGAAATATGAGTGTAGGTGGCATCAAAATGAAAAGAAGAGAGGTTATCCATCACTTAAGCATTACCAGAAGATAATGATGATGGTATGGCAGCCACATTGTAAAACGGGAAAACGTCGTATCTGACAACACAGGAAGCAAGCATGGCAGCGGCGCCTTGTTGGCCGCTGCAGCACGCCGGAAGAGTTCCGATGGCGTTTCGCAAACACGTCTCACACTGCGAGCTCGTCAAATCCGTCGTGCATTGCCCCATCCCATACACCGTCGTCGCAGACCCCGATATCTTCGCTTCCCCCGTGGCGAACTTCTTCGCCGACGGAGAATTCGCCGCCTCCGTTGCCAGCTCATCCAGCAGCCCGTACAACGACCGGTTGAACCGTTGAAAGTCAACGGCGGAGACGTTGTTGCCGTCACGCGAGTTCAAACGGGGGACGGTGCTGTAGAACTTGAAGTAGACGTTGGTGTAGCGTAACAGACACTCCTGGTACCAGATAACGGCCTCCGTCTGGTTGGGGCAGCGGTTAGTAATCTGTTTGGCTGCGGCGGCGACGCAGTTCTGGCAGAGGGTGGTGTTGAGGTCGCCGCGGCAGAGGAAGAGGCCGTTGACGGCGTTGGTGGTACCGAAGCCCATGATGGTCATGTAGTAACCGTCTTGTTGGTGGGAGGCGTTAGTGGTTAGAGAGTAGAGGAGGACGTTGACGTTGCGGCCTAGCGTGCTGCCGTTGGCGTAGGTGGTGTTGTCGTTGCAGTATGAGCCCATGTATGTGGGAACTCCTGCTGCTGCTGCGGTTGCCAGCAACCAAAACAGAGAAACGCAGACGGTTACCAACTGTTTTGTGGTATCCATATTCTTTGATGATCAAGTTTCTGTAAGGGAGGGAGGGAGGGATGTATCATGTGTGTATATGTTTGCTTGGGATGCAAATCTAAGCCTTTTGATGATACTTTTACGTGGGAATCATGAGAAACCATGTTTGACCCGGCAATAATTAATGTGAAGTAAAACCATATTTATTATTTTATTTATTCAGCTTTTGTATAGTTTCTCAGTGTTTGGTGGAAGCATATAACTAACTAATAGTAAGAATTTTTTTCTCCTTGGACACTGTTTGTCAAAGAAATTACAAGATTGCCATCGGTTTCAAACATATTACATATATACCACGGTTTGGGCTGACGTGGCGCCGGACGCACGCGTGGCGTGCCACGCGGGATGCGCCAACGCGGCAGGCGATTTTGGCGCAAATTCGCCAACGCGGCAGGCGAATCCTACGTGGATTCGCCATCGAGGAAGGCGAATCGAGTTCCAAGTTTGCATGAAAATCGCCAACGAGGCAGGCGAATCCTACGTGGATTCGCCACCCGCGATGGCGAATTGTTCCCTCGATTTTTTTAAATTATAAATAATATTATTAATATAAATAATTAATAAACATAACAAATATTAATTATAACTAAAAAACTAAATGACTTTCGTTCAATATTTAGGAAACTCTAACTGTAACTGTAATTCAATTAGTAGTTTGTAAATCTTAACCCTAACCCTAAACCCATGCGTGTCGAACCAAAGCCCTAATCCTAACCCCACCACTAATCTCCCTAAAACCCTAACTCTAATCGAAAGACAACAAAGCAATCAAAGAAAATATTCAAGTGTATAATAAGCATCGTTGTATGTTTTGTGTTGGATCCTAGTGATGCCTTTGTTGTTGTCTGACAGATTGGTTGACTTAGAGAGTAAACTCGAAAGTGACTATTATTCAGTTCTATCCTT
>QANU01001262.1:475229-530594 GCA_003254905.1 Nissolia schottii
GCAAATGCAAGTGGCAGTGGCCTTTTATTCCCGTCCTGCGTCGTGGCAATTAATAGTTTCTGTTTGTACTTTCCATACAGATGAGTCCCATCGACCTGGATAAATGGCTTGCAAAATCGAAATCCATCAATGCATGGCTTGAAAGCCCAAAACAATCTGACAAACTGGCGCTTGGAGGAATCAACGCGGTTATGCACCACGTAGTCTTCAGTGTCCAACAAGACCACAGTGTTTGGCATGAAATGCTTCATCGCCTCGCACCATCTAGGCAACATCTCGTACGACTCCTCCCAACCACCAAATATCTCCCTCGATGCTCGCTGCTTCGCAAGCCAAGCCTTCCGATAAGACAGATTGTAGCCAAACAAATTCTTTACCCTCTCGAGTATCATGCACACCTCAACGTCAGGCCTTGTTCTAACCATGCCCTGTATATACTTCTGAACCAACGTTGATCGCAACTTTTTATGATCTTGTGACATGGAAACGTTTACACAAGTATGCGGGCCATCATACTGCGAGATCTTCCATTGGTTACACCGCTTACTGTTAATTGCCCTGACTCTCCACTTGCAGGAAATCCCAAACTGAGAACACTTAACTAACAATCTTTGTGTATCTGAGTGCTCAATCTTGTAATCTCGGTGTAGCCTGATGGAATAATGATCCAGTGCTGATTTTACTGCATCCTTTGTTGGAAATTGCAACCCAACAAATAGTTCTCCGTCTGAACTCCATACATCAGGCACGAAAGCGCCGTAACTATCAGATGAACCAACAAATGCATCCCAATTAATTTCTGAAAACTGAGGACAAGGAGGCCTAAACACATTTTCAGGGGTCACACTTAATGGGACGGTGCTGCCATAAACATTAACTTGAGGGGCAGCGGACGGAACAAACCGAATCGGGGAAGCTGTTTGCGCACCAACCCATGTATCAGTCTCATCCGCTGAGTCCAAAACATTCTCCTCCTCCACATCAGTATCATTAGATAAATGGTCATCATCCTCAACTGGGTCAGACAATCCCCCTCTAACAACAGGTGAAGCTGCAGGCGGTGAATGAACGGTCTCAAGGTTTTGGGATAAGCCCACATCATCAAACACTGGGGCAGAATGTCTCATGGACGATTGCGTGTTAATAGGATTAGAAAAACCGCCCCCAATAGGCAAATAACTGTCTCCCCCCACCGTCTCTACATCAACAAACACCTCCATAACAACATCTGAATTTGATTCAAACATATCTATCATGCATTCAATGTCTTCATCATCCACCATTTCAAAACCGATGAATTTTGCCTCTGGGCCCGAACCTTGTAATATCCGAAAAAGCATCTTAGACACAAATTGATTCTGTTGCAGCCTTAATTTTAAACCAATTTTCCGTTTCAACTCATCTACATGCATGCCCCTCTTAATCATCATAGACCTCGGCACAGGCCCATCAAACATTAACCCACGTGGACCTTCGTATATTCTCCCGTTACCATGAACTGCCACAACAAGGGGTTTTCCCATTTCTAATTCTGTTTAACACACAATCCACACATCATAAATTACGTTTTATTTAAACAGCATGACACATGGTATGCTACACTATGCATTAGATCCTAAATTAATGCTCATAAAATGTCACATATACATATAGCACACAATGTTAAATTACGCTTTAGGATTAGGATTGAGCCTAGGGTTTACGCTTTAATTTAGGGTTAGGACTGGGCATATGGTTTAGTCCTGGGTTTAGTAAAAACAACGACAACATGTACACATCGTAATTACAAATTATATTGCACAATGCATCTATGTACCATAATTTGTCACTAACACAAAATACATACAATATACAAATAATAATAAACAAATTAATATCCTAACAAGTTTCAACAAACTCAGTATAAACTAATAAATTAACAAGCTTCAGCAAACGCAATTTCAAGTAATTCATATATGCACTAGTAAATTCAACACTGCAGGGAAGGATTTTAAAACTTACATAACGGACGCAACAGCAAGATTGCAAGAGTGTCGCACCAGATTCAGAAGCAAGAGCGCTCTGGATTTCTAGAGAGATAAAATTTTTAGAGAGATAAGTGGATTTTAGGAAAATGAGAGAGGTGAAGGGAAATGGGGAGGGGGGGCGAATAAAAACGCTGCCGCGTCACAATTCGCCAACGCGGCAGGCGAATCCTACGTGGATTCGCCACCCGCGATGGCGATTTTAATGCAAACTTGTTTTTTTCTTCGCAAACGATTCGCCTGCCGCGCTGGCGAATCCACGTAGGATTCGCCTGACGCGTTGGCGAATTTGCGCCACAATCGCCTGCCGCGTTGGATCCTGCGTGGCACGCCACGCGTGCGTCCGGCGCCACGTCAGCCCAAACCGTGGTATATATGTAATATGTTTGAAACCGAGGGCAATCTTGTAATTTCTTTGACAAACAGTGTCAAAGGAGAAAAAAATTCCTAATAGTAATATTATATTAGCTGAAGAATTGCTGTTCCAACCCGGGAGTGAAAATAGGTGCATTACCCTTTAGAAATTCAAAGCCTTTCATTTTCATTTATTTATTATTTGATGAGCTTCCTAAGAACATGAAAGTCAAACTGTGATGGCGGAAAGACGCCGGAGTATACTCTTAATTTGAGCAATGATTTCAAGCCAACAAAATGACAAAAATTATGATTTTTAAGACTCAATTATTCATTAATCTAATTAAGGATCAATAATTATGTCAAAATATTTTTTTTCTTGCAAAGTTTCTCACTCTGTTGTTTCTCTTATACAAATAAATGTTAAAATAATCAAAGTATGATGTGTCATATATACTCATGAACGAATGTGTAATATTTTTTTTTTCATTTCATCATCCCCATGAGTTTTGTTGAAAATTCAGACTATATTGTGTAATATATATATATATATATATATATATATATATATATATATATGCTTTTGATTTAAATTAATTGGTAAGAAGGAAATTCAATTCACAATGCTCTAATCAACCCATTTTGACTGCCATACATAGAACATTGGCAACCCTTCTTTAGATCAAGCTGCCACAGCCGAACTCTTCAACACGATTACATGAGTTTGATTGCAAGTGCTTTGACGCTACTATACAGTACTGTGAGGAGCGATCACGGGAGGATCAAGTTTAATGTTTGGACAGGAGTTAGGAGTTATGAATCGGCCATCCCGGTAATCCCTAACAACTTGCACAAGAAAAAAATAAACTACAATATTTATAAAAAGATGAGAAGAAAAAGGATTGTCCACTATCTTATTTCTTCTTCACGTGTTTGTCCGATTTGGAACTTAACAGTAGCTTGGAAAATCACCAATCTCGTCTCTCGAATTTCAGAAAGATATAAAGGAAAATGAAGAAAGGTGTGTGCGATCGGCATCCGATTGGATCAAAGGTCAAACTTTACTTGCGACCTTTTTTGACAGTCATATACACACAACCACCAAAATTAAGTACAAGATCATTATCGCCTGGGTCTACTTTTTTTTTTTTTTTTGTAATGATCGCCGGGTCTACTTTACCGTACGTTGTGCATAAATTTAAAAAAGAATTCAACTACCTTATTTCTTTAATTTTACCACTCCAGTGAATTTCAAGTCAATAATACACACAATATAAATATAATGGTACGGACTACTGCTTTGTGGAGGGATAACTACTTAAGATGGTGTGATTTTTTTTTTTTTTTTCTAATCTTGGGTATTCGTCATAGGTATTAGTGACAATTCTCTCACAATAAATGATAGTTAAAAAAAAAACATATTTAGATGAATATAAAGTGTTAAACTATTAGTCATGAAATATTTTTTTATTATCATGAATGAAGATCAAACTTACACTAACATGGTTAATGGACAATATAAATCATCATCATGTCACATCTCGTGATTAATTAAGATGTAATATATGTTTTAATTAGTGATTTCATTTTAAAAAATATTATTTGTACCCATCTAAATATTTTCATTAGAAAAGTTGACTAAGCACGGTTAATTCTTTTACCGTTTCAAATCACTTTTGTTATAAACCATTCTAGTTGATTCATGCATTAAGAGATCTCTTTAGTCACGAAGAAAATTTATTGTAAATCTTTTGTTAATGACCATGCAATATTTAGAGTTTTTTTGCATTCTCTTTTCTGTGAGTGAAGTCGTCATTTGATATTTTGCTGCTAATATTCATCTTTTTATTTGCTGATGGTGTTATGGTTCTAAAAATAAGGAGAATGAAGTTGACGTTACTTTTTTGAACTCAAGGAAAATATTTAGTAGGCTTCTGGCTTCTGAAACTATTGTGTGATGATGTTTTGTTTTATATAAAAAAGAGCTTCTGCTTCGGTGGGAAATCAATTAGGGCGCCTCCTGTTGCCCTTGTGAAGAGCCCAGGAATTAGATAATTACATGTTTGATTAAATGCCTGACCCAATTCAGCATTAAATATATATATTCGTCTTCGCCAAGTTTCATTTCATTATCACCATTGGCTTTGTGGAAGGGGATTTTAGATTCTAACGATTTAAAATAATCAAGAGATTGATGTTTCTAAGTGACCGAGTCAGTGGAGACTAGAGTTTTGACTTCTGAGAGTCAAATTTAGCTGCATAGCTTTCGGACCCTATACTACATGGGTACTGTACTATATAGTTTCGTTATCTTAATCTAATTTTCGTATCACTGAATTAATTTAGAAGTAAATTGGATGAGATTGTGCAGTATCTTGTTTGGAATGGCATATAGATAGTTCTTGTCTTTCCAAGGACAGCATGCAATATTAAATGTTAAATAAAAGCATCCAGCATAAATTTGAAGGTTTTATAGGAATGATTTTACACACTGTTTATCAAATAATTACAAAAAAATCCGTCATCTTCAGTGCATTGGATGACATCATAATTCGATTGATTTTCAACACTAGATGACATCTTAGTTTGATTAATTTTCAACACACACAAATATAATGGAGGATTTCCTAAAATAAGTTCCTTTATCCAGGGTATATTATATGTAATAAACAAAGCTGAATTAATTCCAAGATCCTAAGGTTTGGCGGTAACCTCCCGCGCAGGAAGGTTGCGGGTATTCGAGGTGATGGCAAAGTCATAGAATAACTGTTACGCGTAAGTGATATAGTTGCCATTGAAGGTCTGCGACCTGGATTTTCCTGAACGCATAATAGAACAATATGGATGCATCTGATGACTTCATTTCTGGAATATGAGCCTCTCAGTATCGGATCCAAAAACTCCAAAGGTGTTTGTCTCCTCCAAGTTTTCCACGCCTACTACAATACAACTAGTTTTCAAAACTGAAAAATCCTATCATCCTCTTCCCCAATCCATTGACAAAAGATATATTTTCTTTTCAAGATTTGCAGTTGACTTTGTCGCTCATAAGAGTAGAAAAAGATGCTACACTACTTGGCTTATAAGTATACTCACATAGCTCAAGAGTTCATCTGCGTGATGTGCTTGATAAAATTCAGAATTCTTCTTGCCACTCACAATCTCCAAAACTAGGACACCAAAGCTAACCACGTCTGATTTTTTAGAGAATTGTCCACGCATTGCATATTTCGGAGGAATGTAACCACCGTAAACAAACACCATTAATCCAAAGATTTACATAAGGTGATGATTTTGACTTGTGAAAAATAAAATAGAGAAAAAGTTACGCCCAAGAAGCTCTTATATAAAAAAGCATCTTAGAGATCCAAACCATTCTACCATTTAGATTTTAGAATAATTAGCCGTTAACATTGTAGAATAATTAGCTCTTAACATTGTACATAAACTACTCACAAGAGCTGAGTGCAGTAGATGAGGGAAAGGCTTGAAACTTACAAAGTCCCAACTATCCTTCTCTGTTTTCGCTTGAGTTTGATCCACATGGATTATCTTGGCCAAGCCAAAATCTGAAACCTTAGGACCCATATTAGAATCCAAAAGAACATTGCTAGCCTTGAGATCACGATGAACCACTCTAAGCTGTAAATCTTCATGGAGATACTGAACTCCTCGGGCAATCCCATCTCTCTTTTGGGTTTTGGAGTCAACTAAGTTAGTGGGATTATGAATGGGGGAACAGCAACACAAAAGCCCAATGGGCCGAAATGAGAAACAATGGTACTAGCCCACTGGACTTCAAATACGGATTATCCATTTATGGGGCCCAAGATAGTCGGCGCCCCGATCTAACCAGTGACGGATCTACTACCCTCCAACCTTGTCTGCGACGGACGGGGATAGCCATGGCTGGAAGGAGAGTACTTGTCTTTGCTTCGTCCCCTTTTCTCAAATTCAATCCAATCGCAAAATTGCTCTATTTTCTCGCTTCCCCTCTTTCCCATTCTGCTCCTCCTCGCCATTTCTCCCTATCTTCTGCTGCCTCTTCTTCTTCCGGTGAATTAATTGTCTTCCCTTGCATTTTTTACTAGATTCAATTGCTTTCTTCTTAATTGATTCCCTTTTGTGATTTGTCTTGTTTTTGTGCAAGATTAGAGGATGGTTGTGGATCTCTCCGCGATAGATTCCGCAAGTGGCATAACGGGGGTGGCATTTTACACGAGTCAGCTTCCATTGACTCCACATCACTTGTAGAGGTTGGCGCTGTGGTTCATTCTGATTCTGTTGTTGGTCCAAATGTCTGTGTAGGTTCTGGAACTGTTATTGGCCCTTCCGTTTCTATTGCCCATTCAACAAAAATAGGGTACACTTTTCCTCTTTTTTAAGCCTCCCATTAGCAATGTTATGAAACTTTAATAGTAGTATGCTTATGTCAGTCTAAATGATTTGCATTTTTCCAGGTTTAATGTTTCACTTAGTAATTGCAGTATAGGCGATTCATGTATAATCCACAATGGAGTTTGCATTGGTCAAGATGGTAAAGCTGGCTTTCTAAGTTTTTTTATTATGTACTTGAGTGCACTTAAAGAAAGAGTAGAAATCCTAGTATAGACCTTTACGTATAGCCTGAAACAATCATAATGTAATATCTGCATTTCAGAGACATTTGGACATTTCTTTTGTAGAGTTGGTTCTTGCTGATATAATCTTTTATCTATTTGACTTACAGGGTTTGGATTTTATATGGATTGTGATGGTAATATGATAAAGAAACCTCAGGTTGCTAGCATGTCTTACTGTAATTTGATTTTAAACTATATACGTTGACACGTGCATTTTGTCAACTATGTTATTCCTTATTTACCTTCCACCTTACTTAGTTTGTACAGAACAAACATAATATACATTTACTTCTTTTATGTCAGATGTTGAATGTAGTAATAGGGAATCACGTGGAAATTGGTGCAAATACATGCATTGACCGGGGCAGGTTGGTGGTTTGGTGTCTTTAATCTTTCTTTTTTTCTTAATCTAATCATTTGTTAAAATGTGTTTTAGTTTGATTTTCGCTGTGAATGGATTGAGTTTTATTGCTAATTTACCTCGGTGTTTGGTTATACAGCTGGAGAGATACAGTTATTGGGAACCATTCAAAGATAGATAATTTAGTTCAGGTTAATATTTAGCTTTTACATGATCCAGAAAAAGGGGACTTTTTCTTTTATTCTGATCGGTTCTACAGATTGGTCATAATGTAGTTATTGGGAAGAATTGTATGCTTTGTGGGCAAGTTGGAATTGCAGGTTCCGCAACGTATGTTATCTTCATTCATTGTGCACCTAGTGAATTTTTTATTGATGTATCTGGCCAAATTCATATAACTAAATTTCCTGCTGAACCTTTTGAGTTACAACTTTGTCTGGTCTGTTCAGCATAGGAGATTATGTAACTATGGGAGGAAGGGTAGCAGTGCGAGATCATGTATCCATTGTATCTAAGGTATTTACTTCTTTTCCTGATCTTATAAGGTTGCTAACCTCTCATAGCCTTGGTGGATGAGGATGGCTAGTGATTAATGAACAAGTGGACTTCTAGTGCATGTATTTAAATCGCTTCATATATACTTGTCCTCTCATCTAAGAAGCTTGCATTCTGCCCATACTAAACATTGATTAATGAATACTGTTGTAAATTTGGTTACTGTTGGACTGCTTTTACTTTCTAGAAATTGGGAGCTTGGGTTTGAAAAGATATCTGATCATACAGCTTTTGCAGGTTCGGCTTGCTGCAACAAGCTGTGTAACCAAGGACATCAAAGAGCCTGGGGATTATGGTGGCTTTCCGGCTGTAAGGATCCTGCCCTTATGGCTTTAGTCTGTATATTCATCAGCCCCCAACTTGACATTTTGACATACCCATTTTGTGTTGGGTGTGGATACATGACCTGCCTCCTTTGCTGCTTTTCAGGTTCCAGTTCACCAATGGAGGAGACAAGTTGCCAGCAGTTGTCGGACTCCAGTGACAAGGAATTCTTAAAGTCAGCAAACTATATTCTGACATGTAGTCAGTGGAGTGTAAGTACATGCCTCAGGAAGCAACATTGGTTCAGTATTTCCCTATAGATTGTGCATTTGCAGAGAAGTATGCAAGGGATTGACCCCAGATGTATAGATATTGAATTCAATATATAGTTAGCACAGTTTCTAGTGCTAAATATTAGTTCAATGTTCATCATTACATGAATATCATTCCAAGAAAAGAAAACATAAATACTGAATTGTTTGTATCTGGTTTACACTTACTATGTGCAGGAGAAACTCTACTTCCACTAGATGGAAAAATTTTCATATACAACAATGGCAAACCAAATGGTCTTGCGTGTCGCACTGCATCTTAGGTCTAAATTTGTAGGAGCCAAGAAATACTAATCTTTTTCTTGATTTTGGATTACACAGGGATGGAAGCTAGGATCTCTTCCCTTGCATATGTGGAAGCAATAATCATAAGTATAGGAGCACATGCACACAAGGATTGTTTTCTACGTGTGATAAGTAAAGGAAGGAAAAGGAGAGGATGGAGAAGAGAACCAACTAAAAGAAATGAGATCAGTGTTTTGCTGATCTTAGAATTTTTTTTGAACATTTTTTAAGTTTGTACTTCTTTTCCTTACCAGAAAGCTTCCCATCAGCACCAATTGGTAGAACACCTACCAGGTTTAACCCATGAAACTTGCTCTTAATTCCCCATGTCTTGTACCTAAATCTTGTCATCAAAGCCACATTTAACTCTGTGGTTGCATTTGAGAGCAGACGTTTCAATGCTCCAGGTTTCGCATTGACTTTGCCAGATTGAACATTGTTCTTGCCGGTTCCTTGATGAAATGATCTAATGGTTGTCTCCCCCACCTTATCCTGATGCTTCCCATATATGAAACTCAATGCTGTGTTGTCATAGTAAATGCTGGAGTCCTGGTTTTGGTTCTCGATGTCGATGCTGTAAAAGATGGTGCCGTTTTGATTCGAGGGCTGTTGTATGGAGATGAACGTAATGGAGTACCTGGGGCCTTTGGGTCGTAACGCTAGCCAAAGGCAGAAAGCAAGTAGGCCTAAGAAGCCTATAAATTGCGCCAGCCATATGTATAAACTCTTGGATTCTTCACTCATCCTCTTAACAATGCCTGATATTTGCAATCCAATGGATTTTGTTTTCGGATAACGCAATGATTTGTCATAAAAGTGGTGGATGGTGCAACTAGTCACTGTATTTGAAGGATAGGGAAAAGGTTGATATATTTTAGTTGAAACTTAAAAGACGGCTCAGGAGGAATATGTTAAGTGGGTGTGTGTTGCCAATGCCAAAGTATTATTGATTAACGTGGGGTAAGAATATATGCGTTTCTTAAGTTTGACCCATACGCATTACGTGCATCACGAGAGCAACTGCATGCCTTTGTTGAGTGATGTTCAAATTTCTCTCTTCAAATTTGATATATCTGTCCAAGTGTCATGCGTACTCTCAAACACCTACCATATATAGGTATGATTATTCAATCGTCCAAACTCCAAACTGAAGTACTGCTTCAGTTACTGTCTGTAGTGAGCTTGCCTGCTGCTTATTTATAGCAAGACTGTGACTGCTGTTATTTAAAATCACGAAGATAAGTCCTGCAGCCGCAATCAATGAAGCAGGAGGAGAACTATGAATGCTGCAACTAGACTTGCATGCAATCAAGAGCCATGGTGCATGGTATCCAAACAATTCTGCTTAATCAATCACTGAGCGCAAATAGTGTATACATACATACAAACATATAGATAGGTAGGTCGTAGACAACAATCGAATTCGATAATTGCTTTGGAGTGCTTAGTAGCTGTAGAAATGGAAGACGCCGATCCGAACACTACTATTTATTGCGCTTTGAGTTACATGGTTTAGTTTTGTAAAAAAAAAAAAAATTCCTCTGATCCAATTTTCAGTGGTTTAGATTGGATTGGTTTTTTTTTTTTAAAAATGATGTTTAGAATATTATAAACTAAAAGTAACATAAATCAGTAAAAGGTATATCTATTACCTGTAATAAAAGGAATCCAGAAAGAAATTCCTTTTGTATTTCATTTCATTTTCACTTTTACCTTTACAAATATCATGATACTATTATAACTAACTAAGACATGAAATTGAGTTTTTTTTTTTTAAAAAATGGTAATCGTCCAATTGATAGCCAGCACCAGAGCTTTTTTTTGGGGTCAAATTTTGTATTTGCTTAGCATGCATGAAGTGTCTATCAAACTCCACTAGTATAAATAAAAATAAAACAACTTATTTGATAAGTATAAAATAATATTTAAATAATCACAATAAAAATATTAATAAATTCAAAGTATTGAAATTTAATAATATAAAAGTATATTCTATGATCTATTCAATGAATATAATTTTACAATATATTTTTTTTTGTCATCAAATTTCTTGTTGGTAGCTTCATTGACATCTTTCTTCTTCATATTGTGGTCCTTTTCAACCAAATCCAGTGCAAGACGCATCCTTGTTGCATGATTGGCCTCATGTAAAGAGTATAATATTAAGAATGATTCATGAATAAGGAATTGAGTGTTTAATCAAAGTTTAAATTTAAATTTTATATCAGAATTTTATATGTATCACACGAACTGCATTTAATTATCCACGATGCCACCCACACGCCGCAATCAATTTTTTATTTTTATTTTTTATATTTGCAAATAAAAGAGGGATAAACAACATATTTAAACCACAAATTGAGGTAATAATGTCTTACGAGTTACGAGCCATATTGTGGTTCCCCAATGTCATCTGGTTCCACAATTGCAAAATATCCCATCTTAGGCCTACGGGGTAAACTCAAAGTCATAGAATGACTCCATATTTAACATGTCATCCAAAAATAATGCCTTCACATAAATAAATAAATATTACTTTATTAACATTAAAGTATGTATAAAAAAATAAGTATCATTGTAGTAGATTTAAAATATGTACCATCTTTTTAACCATTAAACTCCTCTTCTCCTTTTCAGAAACACAAGGCTTAGAATAAAGTAAAATAAGCTGATTTTTTGGAATATCTACCACAGCGAGAAACCAGTGCATGTTCTCTTCATTAATGGGTATAAATATCTAACAAACAACAATTAGAATAAACATTAATTACAAATAAACATATTGTATTTGCAAAAACTAGATTAAAGAAAAGATAGGTAATGTTCAGATGATATACCTTTTGAAGACATTCTACAATTACCTTTATTTTTTTAACCTATGCTTATCATTCTTTCTTTAAAAAAAATACATTTCCTATCATCTACTTCAAATAATTTTTAGAGATTTACAACTTTTTTAAATTCATCTTTAACTCTCAAAATGTAGTTGGATCATAGTAACCTATGCTCTATTATTTTTTTAAAAAAATCATATTTCATATCATTATCTACTTTAAATAATTTTTTGAGACCTACAACTTTTTAAATTCATTCTATACTCTCAAAATTTAGTTAGATGCTCTATATTTTTTCAAAGAATCATATTTCCTATCAAGTATTTCAAATAATTTTTGAAGACCTACAACTTTCAAATACATCCTTAACTCTTAAAATGTAGTTAGATCATAGTAATCTATGCTCTATAAGGTTTTTTTTCCCTTTTTGTAATCATATTTTCTATCATGTGTTTTAAATCATTTCTAAAGACCTACAACTTTGTATATACATCCTTAACTCTCAACGTGTAGTTGGATCATACTAACCTATGCTCTCTATATGTATTTTTTAAAGAAACATATCATATCATGTAGTTAGATCATATTAGTCTTTATGACACTCATGCAAGGTACTTGTATCGTAATAACTTTAACAGCAACTCTCACACCACCACACCGGAGATCATTTTAATCTTTCAGAAGTAACACTTACTATCACACACCATCACACAAGGTACCGGAATCATAGTAATATTTTAGAAGCAACATTTACCATCACACATGGTTCTGGGATCATAATTCATTTTCAGAAGTAAACCATCACTCTCACGCAAGCTACTTGTATAATAGTAACCTTGAACATAGCAAAAGTAACATCTCAACATTTACATTTATCTTCACCGCTGTACCTGTGGGAGGAGACCAGAAATTTTTGCACCAGGGACTGTCCTGATTGCACAGGTTTTAGGGAGTCAGTTCTGGCTGCCCTGTCAAGGACCACCTCTTGTGGATTGTGATAGTTGGTAACGCCTCCATCAAGAGCCTCCAAAGAAAATGCTGCACCTTAGGGGGGACACGAAGGTTCCATATGTGTCGCCATTCAATATTAACGCTTGTTATGTTACTTGTCTCATACTGAATATTCTTTGTTTTTCCCCATACAAACTTACCATCGCAGGCTGTCGTGGCAAGAGGAATATTCAGAACTTCTTGTTCACTATTCCAAGTTTTCTCGTTCTCAACCCACAGATCTCTCACAAACTCTAAATTCTGATTTGCATCTTTGGGTTCCATATTCTATGGCTATTCTGTTGATCCATCTCCTATTCGCCAGTAACCTTTCTGAAGAATGTATATTTCTTTGTGAAGGAAAAGGAAAAATATTAAGAATGCTCAAGTCTGATCATGGCACAGTACTGTTGCAGGATCATGCTTTTGATTGAATTTGAGCTATACCAAGTAATATTTGTTTGGGAGTTGGATTTAAGATGAAAAAAAAAGACTTTGCGCTAGTGACGAATACAAAACAACGATTGAGGGGTTAAAAATAATATGTTGGATCATCAAATAAATATTACAATTGATACGCAAGTATTTCACAGCACAAATGTTAGTATAAGTAAATATACTATTAAATTTAATAATTTACAATATTTAACATATTACTTTTTTATTTCTTATAAAACATTTTTCTATTAATACTTGTACTTTTTTCTAAGATTTTAATGATGAACAATAGCCCTCTAAATGTAATTAAATGAAAAGATTTTTTTAATGTAAAAAATAAAGTAAATAAATAGATAAATGTGAGGAGGTATCAAAACAGATAAAGGTATAGAAAAGTATTAAAACAGATAAAGTGCGAAAAAAAATTATACAATGTTGAGTTTCAACTCTAACCTCTACAGAAGAAAGTGCTTCGACACTGCACACTACTACTAAACTACTGCACTTTAGAATATTTACATAAATATATAGCATATATTGAAATTTATTAATCTTTAGGGGCACAACCTCTGTTGAACCCCCGAGTCCCTCTCTGCTTTAGGAGTTATGTCATGTCTAAAAAACTTAATTTTGTGCTTCTCCAATTTTAGGGTTTTGAGTGTAATATAATGTAAAACTATTAGGTAACTTAACTTACTCAGGAATCAATATTTAAATATATTTTCCATTTAACATCGATGACTCATTAGGCAATTGGAGATTCTCTCTCATTGGCGGCGGGCCTGGTGTGGGGCTTTGTGGGGGCACACAGGAAAATTCCCAAAATATCCTTCATTAAAGGATGAAAGGGAAAAAAATTATAAAAAAAAGAGAGATAAATAAATTTGACTTTACTTCATTATTAATATAATAATTGTGTATTAAAAAGTAATCCATGGAGAAAGATAAAAATCTATATAAATTATTATATGTTATTACATGACAGCTTATACTTATAGTGATCAACTTGTATATTTTTATTCTTGTAATAAATACATATGATATAAAAAAATATCTATACAGTCTATCAATATTTAAGAATGAATTCATGAGCAAAATTGGATTACAACTTCGATCAAAATTAGTATTTGTTTATTTTTTTGTTTAGTATATATAACGTTAAGATTATAACTTAAAAAATCATTATTGCACAGTGTTTATAATAAGTTACATTAAGGATGAATTAATATAAAATAAAAAAATTAAAAATAAATAATTAGATATTGATCAAGCCGGATTAGTTAGATATTTAGTAAGAGTCTGATGTTACTGTTTTTACTAAGACAAAGAAGATATCATTTTTTGATACTTAATAATTTATATTTTAAATTGTTTTGTGTATGGCACGGGTGCTTAATTACTAGTACTTATATAAATTAAGCTCTTTTATATATTTTTTTCACATGTTTAGTATTTACAAATTGAAGCACTAATATGGAGTAATAAAGAACAAACGATTAGGATTAATGTGTGTATATATATAAAAGGAATAGGGTTATTAAAAGTGATGATGGTGATGACTTGGAGATAGCAGTAGCTTTTGGATTGAGTTAGCTATAGCACTCGTTTATTTTGCAAACAGTGATAATTATTTAAGATAATTTTGATATTACCATTTATAAATATAAATATATGTGGTTTATAATAAACTTTATTATCGTTTATTCCACACTTTTGTGTATGTCATTATTATAAAGTTATTTTAAATATTATTCTATCATTTCTCATTTAGTAAAATTTTATTGTATAACTTTTTTTAGTTTAATTGCTATATATGTACCAACACAATATAAAGTTGTTTTATACTACCATCCAATTAAATATTTTTATATCATCAAAAATATTTGGTACTCTCCTCCTCACAACTTCAAAAGTATTATTTTAATTGAATGATAACATATAAATATTTTTACCTTACTAGTCCATAACAATTAAAGTCTAACTTTATGTCGTGAACGCATTCCATGAGTAAAAAAAATTTAGAGAATCATCCAATAATATCTTACTACATCAACAAAAAAGTTTGACATCAATACTCACTATTTAAAAAGTTATGCATGTAAAAGGATGTGATTGAATGTTTATATTGTCAGTGCATAGTAATTTAGTATGTAGTTATAAATTTATATTATTTTGCATAATTTATAAGCTAATTATTTTAAATTGTCAACTTTTTTGTCAAATCAATAATATTGTCAAACATTTCCTGATATAAGAAAAACTATTTCATACCCTTTATATTTTGTATAAAAATAGTTTTATAAAATATTTAATAAATATATTTTAACAAAAATATTTTCAATAGCTTTTTTTTCTAAAAATATATTTGTACCTTAAAAATAATTACCTCAAAATATTATTTTCCAAAAATTATTTTCTACAAAATTAATTAGTATCGATAAGGAAAACATTTACCCTGTTGAAGGCCTCAGTTAACGCTCTTTGTAGTAGTAGTAGCAGTGGGAGGCTAGTAGCAACAAGCACACACAAAAACTCGAGTGTTTTCTTCATTCTTTCGTCCCATTTCCCCTCTCGTGTTTCCTTCTCAGCTTCTTCTCGAAGCGTCGTCTTCGTAGAACGTTTGGCTTTGTAACTGGTTCAAAGCGTCGACGTTTCGGAGATCAGAGACGCACGACATTGAGTGAGTGATCGATCGATCGATCGTTTTGTTATCTGCTGATTTTAATTTTTTTTGTGATGAATTGAAGTGACTCTCTATCTGCATTTCGAAACCTATCGATGCCAAGCATCGTGCTGCATGTTTCTGTTTGGAATTCGATACAATTGTTTGTTTGAATTTTCTGTTGGCTTCAAATGTGTTTAGTTTAGTCGGTGGTAGCTCTCTCTCGTTGCGAGTTTAATCGTGGATTTTGTCTGTTTTGCCATCATTTCCGTTCCTGATAGTTGGTTGAACAAGTTGATCGGTGTTGGCCGTGTCTGCTCATTCTAGTTTTTCATGCTTCATCTGCTGATTTTGTGGTTCTTACGCGATGTTTGTTTGCTGAATTGTCTAGGTGTTTAATCAGAGACAAAGATCTCAGATCGTTATTGGTGAGTTCATTCTCATGAAAAGAGATTATTTTTTCCCCGCAGTTACAGTTTTCTAGTATAGGTACGCTGTGAAAGAAGCAGGAATGATTTTGATTGTATGCTTCTTGTGTTTGATTACGATACTTCAAGCTGTCATTTGCATAAAATAGTGTCCGGAGTGAAATTCTCACATAAATTTTAACTTGTGCAACGTACCTTCAAAATCATCGAACTCTTGGTGTGCTTCTTCTGTGGTGGAATGCAATTCCTACCTTTTGTTCACTTTGCCTGGTTTTGGGTGACTCGATTAAAAAACTGTTTATGACTTCTTTGCCGGTGGTTCCCACTTTTGATGTCCTAGACATGAAATGGGATCCCGTCTTCATAAGAGAACACAGCCATGGTTTTTAGGTGTTTAAGGACCACTCTAATACAAACTGTTTGTGACTAAATCAATTAAACTTTAGAGGTGACTTGTTCTAGAGCCAGGATATCATCGCAATACTTTCTACCAGAGATTTTCCTTGGTTCCTTGGATTTCTTTGTTAGGATCTGAAAGCATCTATAATATCAGTTAGGGTCCAATCATTGCCATAGACTTCAACTGCTTTTCTTGGTCATTTTAATAAAGCTACATTTTGGAAGAACTTTTAGAACTTAGTATCCATGTTTAGGTAATTGCATGTGATAATCTTCTATTTTTCCCCGTTATCTGTTGTATGAATATTCTGTTATGGATCATTTCTCCTCAACATTTTACGTTCCATTTTCATATTTGTACCGAAACCTTGGGGTGGGCATTTTCATTTGTTCTCACAAATATCCTGGAAATGATATTTCAAATTCCCTCGTACGTATATTTCATGCATGCTTCACATAGTAATTCTAAACTTTTAGCCAATACGATGACTTCAAATAATGATTGATTTGTTCTGATCTCACTTACTTTCACACAACCTTGGACATTTGTGATTAATTTTGTGATTAATGTAAGTCAAATGGTTAACGGAAATATATCCGAGAATCATGAAACAAGTAGAGTACTGAAACGCATTCATGACGTGTTGCATCGGGATTGGCAAGTTGTACTACCTCATATCTCCACAGAGGCAAATCCGTTACAGTCTCATCAGTTCATTATTATTTGTCGTTATTCACTTATTTGCACCTCACTTAGTGTTTCTATAGTTCATTATTTCTTAGACTTTGCCGGTTTCGGTTACCCAGTAAAAAGCGTTTATTACATTTTAAATTTTGGAAATAACTAACATTGGAACTTCCTATGCAGGCTCTTATGGCGCTACGCACTCCTCATCTATAATTTATAAGAACAAAGTAACATTCTTCAGCAGAAAGTAGATGATGCTAATGATCGAATTCACTGTTTGACAGACATTTGTGTCATAAATTTTGCCCTAATGCCAAATGTGACTTCACACCCATAATTTACAGATATTTCTTGCGCTTCTCTCCTATTTTCTGTGTTTGACAAGCTTTTGCCTAGACATGCCGTCATGGTGGGGAAAGTCTTCGTCCAAAGAGGCGAAGAGGAAGGTTAAAAGGGGAAGTATTATTGATACAATACAGCAGAAATTCAAGAAAGTTTCTGAAGAGGAGTGCAATGACAAATCAAGACGATGTAGAAGACACTGTGTTGACATTGACTTAGAGAAGGGATCTAGAACGGCTGTACCTTCAAGATCACCATCTCCACACGTGTCCCGCTGTCAAAGTTTTGAACGGCCTCTTTCTCAGCCACTCCCACTCCCAGGCCTACACCTTCCTACTGTCAGTGATGTGAATTCTGGGGTTAGTTTAACACCAACACCGGAAAGAGTTCGATGCTCTAAGCCATCTCAGTTTCCCCTACCAAAACCTGGTGATGTATCCAACAGGGGATATGCTGCTGATGCATCTTTTTCTAGTGATAGCTCTATTGATGGTGGTGACTCACCTGATTCACATGTTGTTAGTCCTCTTGCAACTGACTGTGAAAATAGAAACAGATCATCCACCATTAACAGTTGCTTCAGGTTTGCTTCCATCTAGATTCATTAATTTAAATGCTCTCTATGCATTTTACCTTGTTATGTTCCTTATTAAATTTATTTCTATGCTCTTAAAGGTTGCTGCACAAGGATCAATCACCAATTACTGTCCAGAAAAACTCCAGAGCACCCTCATCACCAAAATGGGGTCGTTTGCATCTGCATAATCTGAAAATCCCCGGTTCATGTGGTTTGTGCAGTACTCCACTAAGCTCAAGTCCTTCTACAAGTCCAATGAGAACACATGGCCCCGATCAAGTGTTGAACTCTGCATTGTGGACAGGAAAGCCTCATCGAAACATAGCTTCTGGGCAGTGCTCTTGTACTGGTTCAGGCCATAATTCAGGTGGGGATCTGCCAAGACAGGTGTGTGTGCCACAGAACAGGTGCAGCCCTGAGTGTTCTCCAATACCTAGTCCAAGAATGACAAGCCCTGGTCCTAGTTCCAGAATACAGAGTGGTGTTGTCACCCCACTTCATCCACGAACTGGAGCTATTGCAGCAGAAATGGCTATAAGATGTCCGGAAGATGTGAAACAACAGAGTCATCGATTACCGCTTCCTCCAATAACGGCCACTAATTCTAGTCCATTTTCTGCAAACTATTCTACGCCCACAACACCTCCTTCAGCCCCTCGTAGTCCTATAAGAGCAGAGAATCCAACAAGCCAAGGTTCACGTTGGAAAAAGGGAAAGTTGCTTGGAAGGGGAACATTTGGACATGTATATCTAGGTTTTGACAGGTTTGTATCAAGTGGGATGTCTACAATCGCTGAATGAATTGATATAATGGCTCTGAACGCTTGATTTTGGAATAATAAACCAAGCGGAGTGCATTCGAATATGCATGTTTACTTTACTTGTGGTGTGGGTTAACTTTCTAGCACCTCGTTATAAAGCTTGATTTGATTTAGTCCAACTTTTGATCTGTAGAGAAAGTGGTGAGATGTGTGCGATGAAGGAGGTAACCCTTTTTGCCGATGATGCTAAATCAAAGGAATGTGCACAACAACTTGGCCAAGTAAGCTTGCCTGTGTAGCTTTTACTTCCCCCAATTGCCCTTACATTTTCTTTTAAATGAAAAATAATGAAGATCGATTTTTAGACTATGTATCCTAGTTATGTAGGACAACAGATATTCACATTTACGTGATACATTTGCAGGAAATTGCACTGCTAAGTCGGTTACGACATCCAAATATAGTCCGGTATTACGGTTCTGAGACGGTATGTTTATTGAATTATTCGGTCCATTCAGTAAACGATTTCACTTTTGAAATTTCATGGTTACAATCATGTCATTAAAACATGTTCCTTTATACAACTTAGCCATTGTAATTGATTCTATGTATTGAGCAACACTTCATTAGATTTATTTGCAAATGCAAATGTAGTATGTAATATAACAAATATAGATTCGTAATTTCTTTTGTCTCCATCTTTATATTAGGATATGAAATTTGGTACCTAAGAAGATTTTTCATGATGTTGGCAATTGATTCTTCAGATTGCCCTAACGGTATTTTGAATTCTTTAACCAACAGGTAGATGACAAACTTTATATATACTTGGAGTATGTTTCTGGTGGGTCAATCTATAAACTACTTCAAGAATATGGTCAATTAGGTGAAATTGCCATCCGTAGTTATACTCGGCAAATTCTATCAGGACTTGCATATTTGCATGCTAAGAACACTGTTCATCGGTGAGCTTTGTAGATCATCCTTGACAGTCTTATTATAACAAGTGTTTCAATTAGCATCTGTACTTACTACTGGATTCTGATCAGGGATATTAAAGGAGCAAACATACTGGTGGATCCTAACGGATGTATAAAATTAGCAGATTTTGGGATGGCAAAATATGTAAGAGCATTTAAAGATCATGTGTATGCTGTGCAACTTTTATCATGTCAATAAAGGAAGTGCATTTGTTAGATATTTTGACAAGAGTTCATATATCTCTGTGCATCAAACGAGACTTCGACTTCTAATGTTGCCTATCTGGAATATTTTGCAGATAACTGGGTCTGATCCATTTTCTTTCAAAGGAAGTCCTTATTGGATGGCACCTGAGGTCAGCATGATTCCTTCCTCCAATTGGCACCTTTTGACATTGATCCTTTTCACGATACTATTTGTGACACAGTCTCAATTACTTAGGTTATTAAAAATTCAAACGGTTGTAATATTGCTGTTGATATATGGAGTCTGGGCTGCACTGTTTTGGAGATGGCAACAACAAAACCACCTTGGAGCCAATTTGAGGGGGTAAGTGAGATTTGAAGACAGACTAAAAGCATTGTAAATTATGTTGTGTGCATTCTAAATATTTTTTCTGAGATAAATATATGAATCTCTTAGTTGGAGCACATACCCGTATATAATCGTCAATTGCTTAACTTGCTCTTGCTTCTTCTGTTGTACACTATATGCTTCAAGGTTGCTGCTATGTTTAAGGTTTTGCAAGCCAGAGGTATTCCTGAAATACCAGATCATCTATCAGAAGACGGAAAAGATTTTGTGAGGCTTTGTTTGCAAAGGAATCCACAAAACCGTCCTTCCGCAGCTCAACTTCTAGAGCACCCATTTGTTAAAAAGGTCACACCAGAAAGATCCGTTATGGCTGCTTATCCTTCAAAAGCACAATCAGCTGTTGTAGATGCATTGAGATCTATGGTAAGAGCAATTAAAGTGTGTTGATCACATGTATATTCAATGCCTTGTTTCATCATTTGCACAACTGCATTATGTTTATGAGGTTGAGCATATTTATGTTGTTAAAATAATAATCCCTCTAAAGTAGACTAAAATGTAACATTTGATATGAGGACTTCGAACCAGAAAATTGTTGATTAATGGTGAAGGTATGAATACATGTTTTGTATGTTTGACTGCTTCTATTCTTAGCTTAACATATTGAATGAGTTAATTAAGTTAATTGCTATCACTGTTTTTAGGCCATTGGACCTGCAAAACATAAGTCATGCTTGGAGTTAGAGTTGGCTGATATCTATCCCCTTAGAAGCTTGAGAAACAGTTCTAGACCAAGGTTTCTCTCTCACTCTATTTTTAGTCGAAGGAACTCACTCACATTCTCTCTCTCTGAAACACACTGAAACTAAAATGCATGAGAAAGAGAAAGATCACACAAATAAGTATACAAGGTATATTTATGCATATGAAACATGAGAATATCTAAGACATTCACCTGTGCACGTGTATATTTGAGCTAAGGAACCTTCATAGTTTTGGTTCTCGTCGTACATAAGTGGCCTCATAGTTAAGCTTGAGTAATTGATAATTCAATGCCATGGTCAAATTTGCCTCATGATAGGTGTTTGTATTGTTTTTTTTTTCCTTCTCCATAATTCAAAGGGAAGGTACTAAACTTTTGTTCCTTGTTTCCAGTGATACCCATACACCAAGAAACATCTCATCCCCTGTTTCCCCTGTTCGGGACCTACTTTTGCCTTCTAGAACTCCAGATGCGACTGGAACGGTGCCTCCCTCACCAATAGCTAGTCCTTCTACTCCAGTCACCAGCGGTGGTGGTGCAATCTCATCATTTAACAAAAGAAAGCAACCAATAATATTATCACATGAAGCAGTGAGTATGAACCAAAAGCCTCAGGGTGGTTTTTATCATCAGGAGCCAAAACATGATCCCCTTCGGAGACCTCCACATGCTTCCCGAGTTTTATTTTCACCTGATTATGACGCTCTTGCAAACCATAACCATCATAGGAGGGTTGTCCTGGGAAGCCCAACAGAATTTCATAATGTGCCTCAACAGCTGTTGAGGGATTATGTACGGCCAAATAATCCCCTAGATCGTAAAGCCAGCAACTCAATGCTTGGAAAAATAAATGGCTTGTGATATACAAGTCAGTGATCAAATGAGGATGTTGTGCATGCGAATAACCTTCAAATTATGACATATAAAGGATACTTTAATTAAACATACTAATGGAATATAGCATAGCAGCAAAGGAAAACATTTTTTTAATCAGTAGCACTTAAAGGAAATGTGCATTACCGTTGGTGCTATTACTTTGGTGTTTTATCATCCCAGCTGAAAATGGTGCGGGAGACAAATGTGGAAGTGTAGAAACAAATATTTATTGTAAAGATAGTTAGAATAATGCTAAACTATATTTGAATTATACTAAACTATCCTCCATCATTTTGAATGTGGCATGTCCTGCTTATAATGTTGCAACAACTTTTACACCTGCAAGGTGCATTGTTTAGAATAAACTAGAATTTTACAAACAAATACACCCTCGCATTGTAAAGCTTTATATCACTTAAAGTTTCTATTCTCCTAAATGTTTTTTAAGACCCTAATTAAGTCAAACAAACCTGAGTTACCTTGGATTGGTCAGGCTTAAGCTGAATTCCCAGAGTTTTTTTGCCATCTCTAAATCCTTATCTAGAGAGGTTGGGTTTGCCTTACTGCTATCCATGAAGTATTCACCAGATATTCCCTTGACTTGTGGAAGCAATGCAACGTAACATTGAGTAGCAGCTCCCTATAATTAACACGTCACAACTAGCATTTTAGCCGCAGAAAGCATGTGTGTCATGCCATGCAACCCAAAGACATAATGCTTCACATATTTTCACAGATGAGACAAAATACCTATTGCACATTTTTAAAGAATTACTTGCCTACCATATTAGCAATGACTGCAAAAGCTAGGTAGTAGAGACATGAATATAAGACCAAACAATTTATGCAAGGAATTATGTGTAAGAACTACAAACCAGCACAATTCAATTTTGCTTCCCTCTAAGCTTTTACATGAATGCATAACATGACCAACCATACTGAAATGAAATGGCTAAAATCAATTGAAACCACCATCAGACCTACTTCAGAAAGCAAAGATACTTCAATCAATACACTTAGGCCTCGACTAAAAAGCGCAAATACTAACTAACCATTAACCTAACTATGGTAACACAGAATATTTGTGATAATTGATCCTAAATGAAGGGAGTTGACAGGTATTTACACTCCTTCCTATAAAAAAAGGAATATGTAAGGGTTCTACATCAAAGCTAATGAATAAGTTCACAGCAATCAATCAAAAGACCATAGGGATGGAAAATACTTTCAAGTGCCTTGCCAATTTCATTAGCATGAAAAACATTAGCAAGCTTTGATTGTCCATAAGCAAAATAACTGTTGTATCTGTAATGTTCATACAGAGAAAGGGGGGTAGATTATACAATTTTGGGATCTTAAAACATGGTATGTGAAGTAAACAGATATTAAACATTTTTCTAGCAAGAGGTTAGTAGCAGGGTAGAGAAAAGGAGAAATCCATGAATTATCAGTCAAACTCTCAATTATCTTGATTCATCATTGATCTTGTCAAGATGAATTCCTTCACTATATGCAAATCTGTGTCTCTGATGATAGAATAACTGTCATTCCCTCCCGGTTGCATTCACGTACAATTTTTTTTTTTTTTTGTAGTTTCTAATAGATGGTTTGTAAGGAGAAAATGACCTAAAGAATAGCTCCATCGTTAATACTTTGAAACTATTTGTTTTATATTTATTAGAGAGAAAATTACAGTTTTTAGTTGTATCACTTAGAAAGATATGTTACAAAAACATAAGGCTCAATAAATCTCCAACGTTATGCAAGGAAAGTATATAATATAATATAACATAACATAATACAATACAATACAATACAATATAATATAATATAATATAATATAATATAGTATACCTAAGTGGTTGGTTGCAAACTGCAAATGTTGTCTTGAGAAACCATGAATAGAGTTGCCATCACCCCAGCATTGTTACTTCAATACAAATAAAGAATATCACTTATTTCAAATTTGCAACCTAAACTTGAGACAAATAGAAGTTTCCTTATGTGCAATATCCTTTGTGCCGTATCCCAACTAGTGTGCAAAGGTGAAGAGTAAACAGAAGATTTGTATAAAAAGGTTTATCCATGTCAAACAAGACATAAGTGATATCAGAAGACATCAATAAGTCACATACAAGATACTGCCAATTGGACAAATAGGGACAAATAGAGATGCAATACGGTGGTTCAAACGATGCTCCAGCGAGGCGGGAGTGGTACCTGTAAAAACCACTTTGACGCCCAAGTTAATATATAAGTGATATGAGGTGATAGTAAGTATAAAACGTACCTTATGGAGTAGCAAGAGACCCTTTTTATAGTCTGAGTATGGACGCTTATGATTTTGTATGTAACGTTCAAAAGCTTTATGAGGCTTTATATGTGTTGGATTTTGTAACACTCATAAGCAAAGACTTATGTCAGATTTCATAATGCACATAACGCTCACAAATTATTAAGCCGAGCAAAGATGAGAAATCTGGTTGAACGTCTAATCATGTATATCGAGCCTAAGTCCTTGTCAGATTTATTCTGTAACAATTATGAAGTTACATATTGTGCCTAAACATCTCATACAAATACAGTTGAAAGTTCTTACATTAGGATATTGAGTGGAAGACTAGATGAAATATAATCTGCTGCAAATTCCTTGCTGATGCCCTCAAGCTAAGATCTAACTCCATGACATCAATTTTGGCCGCGGAAATTTCCTTAATTATTGTCTCTCTGACATTCCTACCAGATTCAACATTCCTCACAGCCATAACAACATGGACACAGCGCAATGCAAGAACCTGGGTGGTCTCCAAACCAAGACCACTTGAAGCCCCTGAAATCAAACTAAATTAGTAATGAATTAATATAGTTGAAACCAGCAGAATCAAAATCAAAACAGCTATAAGTGCCAGTCTTTTCCCACTAAGTAGAATCAGCTACATAAATCAAATGAAACGATGCCACAAATCATTTAAATCTAAATCTTTCTTAACCCTAGAAAAAAAATATATTAAAAAGAAAAGTTCCACCATATCGTGTTATGTTGCATTTCTATTGGAAATCACGAGTGCCGAACCTGTTACTTCGATGAGGCTATTTTCAGTACCAGATTAGCAAGCAGCACCAATATCTCGTCAAAACTCATTAATAATTCATACATTATACCGCGATCGAATAATTCATAAGTGATGCATCATTAACCTAAGAAAAACACCTCACAAAAGTGTTTTGAGCGATTCCAGTTATATATATACACGATCGCGTTCTCGTAGCACACATCCTTTCTATGTTAATTTGCTTTCAAGATGAAACTTCTATTTATTTATTCTTTTTCTCTTCTTTTTATATATACACACCGATTTATGGAAAATATTCTGAGCTTCCAACACACAAAAAAAATGAAGAAGAAGAACCTGTGATGATGGCCGTGGGAGCGTGTCTATCGATCCCATGAGTGACTTGCTCCGCCGTGGAGGAAGCTGAGAACCCTATTTCCCCATTCCAACCAAGAAACCACATCTTTTTCTACTTTCCACATGCTGCTAATGCTATGATATGATCACGCACGCTCACACCAAACTATACAGTCAAACAATGGAAGGGTTTCTAAATTTTGACTTTCCATAAAGTTAGAAAATAATGTGCTTCCGTAATAGAAAAAAATTTTCTCCCTTTGGTTTTTATTTAAGGCATTTGCGTAGTGGGTGTGAAGATGAATTTGGTCAAATAGTGGGCGATATGATTAGATCCTTTTAATGAATGACATCTGTGATGTTTAGGCTTTGGGCTTTTCAAATTGGTGATTGTTATGGTACCAATACAAAGTTGATTATATTACATTTGTGCCATTTGGACAAGACTTGTCCATGTCACTAAGCTCACCTTCAACCTTTTTACTTTGCAAATCGACCCTTCCCCTAATTTAACTGTGCACACTAAATCATTACCATGATTTTATTTATTTTGCAACTTAAAAGAACACAATAGGTAAATAACAACACAAACTTAATTAGAGTATGATTTATCACTAGACAAACACCATTACTCCAAATATCCTAACGAGAACCCTAAATTTAATCTCTGTCATAGCCGTATATAATACCCGACTTTAAATTCACTTGACATTTAATTATGTTTTAAAAATTTTAAAATTTAAATCAGAAATAAAAGATTAAATGAAATATTTTTAAAATTTTAAAAGAAGCAGTTTAATAGTTAACTGATATCTCACTAATTTATAGGTTAATCTAATTTAGTAGAATAAATCCTTTATAACTAATAAAGATAATGTTATATTATTGTATTCTAACAAGAAAGAATAAAGAATAGGGTGTGTGTATATATATATATATATATAACACGTAAGCTTGCTGTTTTAAAAATAAAATAAAATAAATTGAATTTCCAAATTTCATTGTGCAGCACTTGCGGTGGAAAAAAATTAGAATTCCCTAAATTTTTCCTTATAAAGAAATTGAATCGATTTGATTAAACTTCTAAAAGTGCAGAATTCTTTATCCAAAAAATTGAAGTAAATTTCGGAAACATGCAGGAAACAACCACTAAATAAAATGTCAATTCAAAATATATGATATACACAGTGATATTAAGTGCACAAATTTTTGCATACACATACACAATTTTTTTACACATACACACAAATTGGATCTGCAATATATTAAATAGCCAAAAATAATTGTTTCACCCTCTCACCATCTCTCCATTTTCACTCTGAGTGTGTAGACTTGATATTTACTATGCACAAATATTTTAAAGCATATATACAAACTTTCAACAACTAGAAATAAAAAAATATGACAGAAACGTAAACGAAAATGAAGACAAAGAAGAAAATTTTTATGTTCACATGTACAAACTTTTGAACAAAAATGCTTAAAACTTTTGACTGACCAACCAAGTATGCACAAACTTTCCTACACACGTACACAAACATTTGAAAAACTAAAAACAACAAATATGATGGAAACGAAAATGAAAACTCTTAGATTCATAAAGAATAAGATGAAAACGTAAAAAAAAAATGAGTGAAGAAACACATATTAGAAAGGGTAAATTGTACAATAGTTGACAAATTTTAAGTTGTACATGAAACATTTTCTTCCCAAAATAGGTTAAAAATAACATTATCATAAAATATAAGTCCTAGACTTGAACTAAATTTTCTTTTTTGTCTTTAAATTTCTTGAAGTTAATGTTCACAGCTTCATTGACATCTTTCTTCTTCATATTGTGGTCCTTCTTAACCAAATACAGTGCAAGGCGCATCCTTGTTGCATCATTGACCTAATGTAAATAGTGTAATGTTGAGAATGATTCAGAATAAGGAAAGGAATTGAGTGTTTAATCAAAATTTCAATTTCAATTTTATATCAGAATTTTATATGTATCACACCAGCTGCATTCATTCATCCACGATGCCACCCACATGGCACAATCATTTCTGTATTTGCAAATAAAAGATAATGGGGCGAGCATGTAACAGATAAACCAGCAAATTACAGAAAGAAATTCCTCAATTCACTAAGCAACCAAACTTGAGTCAATAGAACATGCAGTGTTTTGCCCCAGATTATGACAACCCAAAGTAACAAGAAGTAAGGAGTAAATAACAATTCAGGAAAATCAAATGAACAATACTGAGAAATTCGCAAGGAATTCTCTTGCAGATCGATCACTTGCTTTTCGTTAGCCTCCATTGCAATAAGAAGAGTTTTCAGGATGATGAGTAGAGAGAATATCTTGACAGAGAGAAGAAGAATGATGCTTTTCCCATTGAATAAGGGAACCTTGTGAGAACGTTGGCTCCTCCTAATCTCCTGATCAGGCGGATCGTACGCCACCTGGCGCCCAGCCGTAACTAACTTCCCCAGATTATGATCAATTGATCATCATTGCAAGATCTTTCTTCTTGTGCTGCATTGCGGCTAGCAATTTCAGTTCCCTTCTTACCCTTGCTTATTCCTTCTAGTTTTCTTTTCTTGCCCTTGTTCATGGTGACATACCAACATATTTAAATCACAAATTGAGATGAATAATGTCTTACGAGCCATCGTGTTGTTCCCCCAATGTCATCTGGTTTCACAATTTCAATACATCCAATCTTAGGTCTACAAGTAAACTCAGTCGTAGAATGACTCTAGCTTTAACATGTCTTCCAAAAATAATGGTTGCCCATAAATTAAAAAAAAAATACGACTTTCTTAACATTAAAGTATATATATAAAAAGAATAATAAGTAGTAGTGGGTTTAAAATACGTATCATTTTTTGAACCATAAAATTCCTTTTCTCCTTTTTGGCAGGACAAGGCTTAGAATCAACCAACATAAGCTGATTTTTTTTGGAATATCTACCACAACGAGGAACTAGTGTATGTTCTCTTTATTAATTATATAAATATATAACAAACAACCATTAGAATAAATATTAATTACAAGTAAATATATTGTATTTGCAAAAAATTAATTAGATTAAAGAAAAGATACCTTTCGAAGACATTCTACTTTTCCCATAAAGACTAAAGTCATGTTGATATTCTTTTGCAATTTTTTCGGGAGATTGCTCCAACTTAATGCCTTTTGTTGTTATGAGAGTGAACATTACAAGTTAGCTTCATATAATTTGTTAACAAAGTTGGTTTTTATTTTAAGTATTAACTACCGAAACATATGTTGGGTGAAACCAAATGGTAGAAAAGTTGTATGGCGATCTCTCAGCGTGAGTTTCCATTGTAGCAGTAAGATTAATAACCTACAAAAATCAGTGAGCCCAATGTTAAATTTTGATTAATAGCACTAAGATACGGTGACACAATCAACCCCAAAACCAATATGCAATAACAAAACAGAGCAGCTTCCAAAACAAGTTTCAAATTTGATAAGCAACACAAGTTTCAATAAAAGGTATATATAAATAAAAATAAAGCAATTTATTTGATAAGTATAAAATAATATTTAAATAAGAATCACAATAAAATTATTAATAAATTTAAAGTATTGGGGTAAAAGTATAGATTTAACAACATAAAATTAGGGTTTTACTAACAAGTGCCCTAAGGGCACTTGTTATAGTAAAGCTTTGTTAAAAAAAAATTTAAGTGTTTAATGTATTAGAAACTTTAAAAGTTTATTTTTTTAATAAAATATTTTTATTTTAAACTTATTAAGAAATATCCTAAGACTATGTTCATGAGTTTGATTAAAGAGGGGAAGGCTTATGCGATTTATACCATGTTGTCCAGTTTTAATTTTTATAAAGAAAGACATATCAGATTTTTATTGATCCGCAAAATCTTCTCAAATTTCCATATATTAATTTTTTTAATTGGGAGAATTTAATTAATTTTTAATTGAACGTACCATTTTATTCTTATTAAAAATTTTAAATAACAATTTTATCATTTAGTTAAACATATTAATTATATCTAGTTATTATAATAAAGATTTAAATTGTAAAGAACATTTTCTTTTGAGTATTTTTAAACTCATGAAAAGATAAAACCTTCTAAATCCTATTATTCTCATGGTCTCTCTTCTCTATCGACCTCCTCATGTATTTTCTTGTCTTCCCTTATAAACTCATAAACATAGTCTAAAAATGCTATAAAATTATATTTTACAATATTATTTAATTTAGATTGGATCGGATGAATTTAAAAAAGCAAATCTAAATTCGATCCAATCCAAAAGTATCATCGGTTTGATCGTGTACCGAAGAATTGGACAATTAGTCTATCACCGGCTAGCTGGGGGGATGATTATGGTAACAAAAATACAAAGCGCTCTGATTTAAAAACAAAGTTCCTCAACAGTAATCATTCCGGACCTCTTGCTTTCAACCTCCTCTAATTGTTTTCTTTTGTCCTAAGCTCCCCACACTATGAAAAGACAAATAAAATTTATTTTGCCCTCGTATATGGCCAATAACATCAAAATCAACCTTGTCAAATACTCGCCACGAACTTCATTACGGTGCAGTGGAGACCATTGCTTATAAGAGATGGGCATAGGACACATGTTCAACAAAAGAGATAATGAAATCAAGATAAGAAATCGATTTTTGTTTGGAAAAATGAAACTATACTCATCACTTTGATGACATTGTGTATACCCCCCGCTTCTATGTGACATGTGTCTTAATTATGCACTTCCTCCGCAGTTTTAACCAACTAGCACATTTTGATAGGGGAAAGAATAATTGTTAGGTTATTGTTAAAATTTGATGTCAATATAATTTTTGTTAGAATAGTACCTTTGAGAAATTTTGTTAATAATTCTGCAATAATAGTTTTGACTTTAAGAGCGGGTCATGTCATTGAGTTAGGATTTCATATTACTTAAACATGGTTTGAACAAAAGATATAGAAATAATAAGAACAGAAACATATTTAAAAAATGAGAAAAAAAATAAAATTTAAAATTATTTTTATCTTAAAATAATTTTTTAATTAATTTTATACGCTTAAAAAGAAAAGTATAAAAGAGATGTTTAAGATGCAAGAGACGTCTCTGCCGTACTTATAAAATGGAGGAAGTAAGAGACGCAGCTGTGTTGTTTTTGTGTCTTTATATTTTTTATCCTGATACGCTTATCAAATAATGTCGCAAAAAAAAGATCTAAATAACATTTAAAAATGAGACAATTCTCCTCCTTAAGCTCCTTAAGCTATTTTCTAAGTACACAATCCTTAATATATACCATCAGTCATCACCCGCACTCAACTTCCTTCTTTATGATCATAGTTTAAAAGATTTGATAGAAGGGAGAAAATTATTTAGTGGCAAGGCAAGAATGAAATCTCTTACATTTATAAAGTCTATTCAAATATAATACACTCATTTATGTTTGGACATCTAAAACGTGAAATTTACATACATTTTGCATGTGACCCAACAATTATCTTAGAGTAAGTCATCTTAGATTATTAAATGGTTTAACTTAATCTTAAAAATTAGTTTAAGAGACGAGGGATGTCACTGACTTATAAAGCTTATTTATTCTTTATTGACAATTTTGCTCTTTTCCCCCTATCATACAAACTATTTACGAAAGTACCACTGTTTTGAAACATATTACAGGAATATCACTGTTTTGAAAACATATTACAGGAGTACCACTGTTTTGAAAAAAGTTTTTGTACTTTTACATTGGGCAAAGCATGTTATGTTTTCAAAACAGTGGTACTCCTATAATATGTTTTCAAAACAGTGGTACTCCTGTAATATGTTTCAAAACAATGGTACTTTCGTAAATAGTTTGTATGATAGGGACAAAAGAGTAAAATTGTCTTCTTTATTCCTAAGCAATTTGAGACTCTAATATGATTTTAGTGTGACTTTATGCACTCATACAACCAATATTGCAAGATAACATGCGTGCGATCTTATTATAGCCATCATTATTGTTCACTAAAGTAATAAATTGGGACAGTAATATCACATTGTGTAGTCTATTTAGATCTTTTAAAGTGAAGATCACATTTTAGAGAGTAAAATAAAAGATTTTTACCCTTAGAATATTAATAAAGTAGAATATGAGATTCATTTTAATTTTATTGATAAAACTCAAAACATTGCACCCATATGGAACTTGTGTAGAAAACATATGCACGAAGCCATCGATTAAATAAAGCATTGAATATTTTCCTACCCAAAAATATGAATGTTCTTTCTGTTTGATGATGAAACGAAGGCAAAACCAAAAAGTTGCAAAAGGTTGACTACATACGAAACTCTCAACTCTCAACTCTCAACAACTATTGCACTCAAAATGTAACAAAAGATTTTTATATTTTATATTAACAAATGTAATAAAATATGGAGACAAATTATTAATGGCAAATGACATAGAGCAACAAAAGTTATTGTTCTAACTAAGAACGTGTAAGAATTTCCAACTAAAAAGGTGGAGAGCTTGTCGTGGGCCAAGGAGGAACTCGTATAATTGTTTCAATATTTTGTTACATTTTAATATATAATATATAATAATTTTAAATTTCAAACCAAGTTTTAAAATTTTGTCCCCAAATTCTTTTGTCAAGCTCTATTATTGTCAGTTATAATTCAATAATCAAAATATATAATATAAAATGATATACATATCCGTATAAATGTATATAAATACCATTTTTAGAATAAAGGACAGAACAGAATTTTGGAACCCTCACATCGTTTTCATCATATGTCATAATTAGTCTTCTCTCATTAGAAGTTGCATCTTGTCTAATCAATACCATTTTTCATATAAATCAAACATGTTCTTGATTAATGAAAAGGTTTAACATCACGTCCAAAAAAAGTTTTAACACCACCGACTTTTTCTCAAAAGAAATTGAAAATTGGTGGATTGTAGGGCAACTTTACTCTCCCACTTAAAAAAAATGTAATTTATATTGTATTAACTTAAAAATTAGTAAATAATTATAAAAAGGTTTAAAATATTACCTTAATTTATTTCTGGTTATATATTTACTCCAATTCTTGTTTTAAAAAATCGAGTCCCCAAATTTGAAGTAAGAGAATTGAAAAAATCTTAAATAACCAAATAATTTGAGGATTCGATTTTCAAAAATAAAAATTGTAAAAAATAAATAACCAAACATAAAATTAAGCTATCATTGTTTGACAAATTTTAAGTTAATACAATGTCATATCGCATTTTTTAAGTGGGAGGGTATGGTGCTCTTAAGGGAACGTGTGGTTCGCCGAATCTTTTTTATTCTCGGGAATACAATTCTCAGAAATGTTATTGCTAGGAAAAGCTTTCCCAAAAATATGTTTTGAAAGCGTTTGATTGCAAATTGAACTCTTAGCAACGTACTTTTCCGGGATTACAATATTTTTTTATAAAAATACCCATGACAAAATGATGTATGTAGGTAATGGTCTGACGGTGGTTCGGCCTCGTTGGAGGTGGTCCGTTGTCGGTCAGAGCGATGGTCTATCATCAGTCAGGCGGTGGTCTGTCGTTGATCGGGTAGTGGTTCGACACCAATTGGATAGTGGTCCATCGCTAGCTAAGGGGGGTCGGTCGTCGGCTGGTGGTGGTCCATCGCCGATGAACAGTGGTCGACCAGCGGGTGGTGTTGACCTAAGGTACGAGGTTTGGGGTACTTTGGTCTTTTCATGTGTAAAAGCATTCCAATCCCATGTGTTGTCTCCCTTAGCCACTCCTACCGTTGTCGTCTCCCCATGTGATATCGAGCCCTTTCTGAAACAACTTCTTTCCCTTTCCAGTAATACACCTGTTGTCTTGTCCACCACCTCAAGTCATACAAAATGGTATTTTGATTCTGCATGTTGTAATCACATGACATCTGCATTGCATAACTTTTCTTCCATGACTACCCATGACATTGCACCGGCTATACACACTGCAAATGGATCTCTTATGAATGTTAGTCATAACAGCCCCATTTCCTCACCTAATCTCACATTGCCTAACACATATATCATCCCTAAGTTAAATTTTCATCTTATCTTTGTCGGTCAATTATGTGATCTTGGATATGAAGTTACTTTTTCTGCTTCTGATTGCTGTGTAGAGGACCCACGGATGAGACAAACCAACCATTTCTCATTGCTTAAATTATCATAATTCAAAGAACGATTGTTTTAAAGCATCAGTCCCAGAGGACGACAACCCTTTCACTATACTGCAATTGAATCTTTTTGGGATTTGAAAGCTATAAGTAGGATATATAAAAATGACGAGAGTGCAAAAAGCTTTCAACACTCCTCTTGACCAACCCGCTGACTTATTTACTTAGGCTCATCATCCTAGTCACTTTCGCACTTTGGCTTCCAAAATCAAATTAGTTTCATCAATGCCTACTTGAGTTTGAGGGGCAATGTTAAAGATACACATTGATATTGTTGATATGCTATATCTTGATTTGATTGATATATTATATCCTTTATTTAGGATTATGTAAATATCTGATTTATTGTAATTGATTGTAATTAGGATTAGACTGATACTCTTATTTATTACACTGGTATTTAGTTGTTAGGATTTCATCCTATAAATAGGCTCACCATTTGTTGTAAAGAGACACAGAAATACATTCAGTATTTACAAATTTCTCTTTCTCTCCTTTGTTTACTGTTAAGCTTCCGTGTTGAGTGTTTACACTTCTAACACATGATTATTATTTTTTGATAAAAAAATCCATTTGATTATCTTCTATTTTGTATAGAGAAATGCTAATTTGATAATTAAAATACAACAACTTGTGTAAATAACCACAAAAGATAAGAGAGAAACAGAGAAAGAAATAGTAGACACAAGTTATATTGGGGAGAAATTCTTTTATACTTCATGGAGTAAAAAAAAGCATGTACCACATATGGTATACATTATTGATCATTTTTTTTTCTCATTATCACTTTATTTTAAGAAAGATTAATGGTGTATACCTCATATGGTGCATATTGGGTGTCACTAAGTGGAACCCACTTATATTGTATGTGTAAAAAATTGATGAGTTAGATTTATATATAATTAAATAAGATTTAATTATTATGCTAATCATGTGTTATGCTATTTTAGGTAGTGGGAGTGAGACCTACCTATTTTTACATTTTATAAAAACACATTTACATTTTGAGGATGGAACATCTAACGTGAGATATCTCATTTTAGAGGGTAAAATGAATGATTTTACCATTAGATAATTGAAGTAAGGACGGGTCCCACTTTTTACTTTAGTGGTTCATTGGTGAGAGATACTTCCCTTTACTCTCTAAAATAAGAGATTCACTTTAGAATATATTTTCTCTTTAAATTTTATATAAAATTATAGAAGCCACCAGAGAATTACATATAATAAAATAAGGGAGTTAGTAATGTGGAGGTTAGCAATGCTCATATTTTGATTTTGACTAAAAGGTTACTTATTTCTTTAAGATATAACTTGTAGTTTTGGATGATCTCGTAATTTTGCTTCATCTACAATTATTATTTCTATAAACTCTTTCTCTTACCTATTAAACTCAAAAGTAATTCCATTAAATACACATAATACTCTATCCATCTACTTTTTATTGTCATTTTAGACAAAAACACACATTTTTATAAATCATTTAATTGACACTAAGAAAGAGAAAATATAGAGTGTTTAGACAAAATTAACTTTGAATAATAAGTGTTATAGTTATTAAATGTTATGGAAAGTATGAGAGATAACAAAGATATAAGTGTAAAAAATGCATTTAATACTTCCTTAATCTAATCAAATAACAATTCATTTTGAACAAATTTTTGTTTGAGAAACGACAACAAAAAATGAATTAAAGGAGTATTTTTGTTGCAACCTGATTTTAAATTAACCGATAAATTTCACAACTATCATTTTATTTTATTCAAATTATGGATTTTTTTTTTGTTTACTTTGAATTTTTTTCTTCTCGAAAGTGCTTCAAATTATACAAACATTCAGAAAAAAAAATGGTATTGTAAACATTTTTTTGAGCAACTTTAACAAAACAACAAACTTAAATGTTTATTAACGTTCAACAATTTTTAACGTAAATTACCGTAAAATGGTTTTAGAAAATACTCTTTAATATTATTAAATATGTGAAAATATGTAAAGCTTCTCATGATTTTTCTTATGAAAAAAAAAACTTCTAATGAAATAGTCCTCTTCAATTAAAAAAAAATCATGTCTATTTAATGCAGTTATTTTTTAATTTAATAGGTGAAAGAAAGAATTATAGGAATAATTAAAGCAGATGAAAAAAAGTACAAGACCATCCAAAATTACAAGTTAATTCTTAAAGAAATAAGTGAGATTTTAGTTAAAATAAAAATGTAGACATTATTAACTTTTACATGAAATTGTGAAAGTTAAGAAATTCCTAATAATAAAATTATATTCATAAGAAGCCAAGGAGGAAAAGCCACTCCGAAATTATACAAATCAAACTCCAAAAGCTGGTGACATTAAAAAAAAATAATAATAATAATAATAATAATAATAAAAAGTCTCAAATCTCAAAAATTCACTTTTTTCTTTTATACATGCTTTGTGTTGTGTATAGACAAACCCCACATGATGGCTATTTACCGCTCTCTCCCAAGCTAGCTAGCTCTGTCTCTTCCTCCCCTCCCACACTCTCTTTTCCACCGATTTCCTTATCATTTCCTCTCTCTCTCTCTCTCTCTCTCTCACTCTCTCCTTCTAATTCCTCCCTCCTTTTCCAAGAAAAAAAAAAGAAGAGAAAAACACACACTAGTTTTTATTATGTCTGCCCATTTAATTACATTAATTAGCATTAACTTCTTCCACACAATTTACTCTTTCCCCCGCGTCCTTTCCAACCCATTTTGTTGATTTCCATCGGCAACGCCTGCATCTATCGGGTTCTTGAAGAAGACTCTTGTGTAACAGTAAGTGGGTTTTCTTTTTCGTTCTTGTTTTCTGGGTAGAAGAAGAACCAGAGTATTCCATTTCCATTCATGCTTTTGTTTATTCCCATTTCTTTTTCTTTTATTATTATTTTAATATACACAGGTTTACGCAAGCCTCAACTCAGCACATACATACGTACATACATATACGCACAAACATATATACTTTCCGTCATTTATTTAGTGATGGAAATGGCGGAAATTCCCAAGTTGGTAAGAAAGAAGGAATTATCGCTTTCCTCCCTTAATGTGTAACTGTTCCATTGAATTATTATACTCGTGGTCGTAGAGATCCTTGAGCTGAATTTGGTGTTTGATTTTTTTTGGCAGGAAATGTTGTCTTGTTCATCATCGTCGTCGAAGAATTCATGTGGATGTGGGTCATCAGGGGAAATGGGAACGGAGGGCCAGAGAATATCGGTTTCTTCAGAACACATGAACGCATTTCAGCACACAGCCGAGAAAGCCGATAGCTTTGTGATTGATATGGATTCCTTCTCTTCCGCCATCAACAATCATACCCACTCCTCCACCAATCCTAATACTAGAATTACGGTCTCTCTCTCTCTCTCTGTCTGTTTGTATTTTTTTATTTTATTTTGGAGACTTGTTTTATTCATTCAATTTTTGTTGGTTCAGCTTAGCTAACCAGCAAAACAGGGTCAGTGTTCTGTTTTTTTTATTTTTTCCAATTTATTACTATATTATATATTAGTGAAAGTTCCTGCTACCACACATGTTTTTTGTTCAGTCCATTAACATTGCACTTTTTACGATGGAAACATTATTTGTGTTCTTTTAATGCGAAATATAATAGTGATTTATATTTTATTTATTATTAAATAAAATTTTATTAGAGTATAAATTTATTAAAATGTTATTTAATAATAAATAAAGTATAAATTTGTACAATGTCTCATATTATATCAATTGAAATATCACAATTTTTTTATTATACTACTAAGCTTCAAAATAAACAGGAGCATTATTCCCTATAAAAAAAATTAATAGTAGGAAAAAATAATAATAACAGTGGCATTATTATTACAAATTGAAATGAGAGGGAAAAGCACATTATCAATACCCATTAGATTTTTGCGCCCATTGGATAGAATGTCTTTATCAAGCATTATTATTCCCATTTATCTCGTTTTTACAATTAGTTTTAAATTGATTAATGAGACGTTGAAATTAGAGCAGTCTATTTTAATTTAACCTTTTTTAAGACCCCAAGTTGCCTTCTCGTTTATTCTTTTGGCTGTAATTACCGATTTTACTAATTATAAATTTTACTTTATTTTTAACTACATTAATTAGTTTTTCTTTTTAAAAAAAAAAAAATAGTTGCAGAGGAGCCTTTCCAGGAAAGGATCTCAGCGTGGGGGCGACAGGAAGCTGAATGGAAATGCTACACTTCATGATAAGGATACTGTCCCTGCTACATCCTCACCAAAAGGTACCCTTGTCCTTGTAAATTAAAATGCAATCTCATTCTTTTTATTATTAGATTTTAACAAAAAAAAAACATTTCAATTTATGAATATAATAAAAGGAGATCGAGCTACTCACCTACTCTGGATTTGTTTTCCTTTCCTTTTCCTCTTCTCTTTAGTTGAAGAGAATTTTAATACAATTATCTACGCATTTTTTTGTTTCCATTACGTGGCCCTCATTTACCTGGTTCATTAATAAAAGTATGTATAGGTAGGACAAAGGTGACAAAAAATAAAATGTCTACTCCATACCTTAGATTTATGTCCATTAAGTATTGGCATAAAATATTTCATTACCAACCTGTACATGTGTGAGGCCAAGGTGGGTGCCCCCTGATTGTTAGGTCTCACCTTGCTGGATTATGATGCCTCTTGTTATTATAATCACCGTTATTATCACAATATAGATTCACTATATATGTAGGCTTCGAACTGTCATTAAAATTGTTAGTTATGATTTATGTGGATGGTTGAAATTGTTAATCGTAGGTGAAACACGACTATGGGTCAACCATCGTAGAAGAAGGAAAGTTGGTCAGGGAAAGTGAATTGCATTGCATTACCATAGTTTGGTTTTGAAACCCTCATGTATATTTTGGGGCCACAATCATGCACAAAGCATTAGCATTATCAGAAGTCATGAGCTAACAGAATTGTTGCATATATGTATAATTTTGTATGTATGTATGGGTTGGTATCATTGAATTGAAGAGAAGCTGATGGTGTTGTGTTGTAGGGCCTTGCACGCCCGAAAAGGGTGCAATAGTGGGAGTGGGGTCCACGGATCATTCCATGAACCAACACATCCATCATCAAATTTCAATCACAGCCAGCGGTACCACCACCACCACCAGCGCCAACACAAACACCGAAAGCAAATCTATGACTCGGAGAAACAGTTTCAGACGCTCTTCTTCATGGGCCCTTGATCCTAAAAGGGTCCTCCTTTTCTTTGCCACCTTGTAAGTTTTGTCACATGTTTTTTTTTGTAGCAGCTCAATTGCCTCTAATTAAATAATGGCTCTATTGAAACAGATCAAGCATGGGAACAATGTTGTTGATATACTTCACTCTTACAATCAGTAAGCAAAATGAAGATGAATATGGGGGTTGAATTTAGATAAAAGGGCTATGCATTGTGGAGTTTTAAGTTAGAAGTTAGAACCACAGAATTGGAGGAAGAAAGCATACAAGTTCCAAAAGAAGACAACTTGAGGAGTTGCAAAAGCTAACAGAAGTTTCCGCCAACTTGATGTCAGGGATCAGTACAAATCTGACATTCGGCGACATCTCTTTGGCATAAATACAAACCAACACGTAGTGAACAATGGCAGGGTGGGGAAGGAATCTTTTCTATACCAATGGAGTGGAAGACAACAACACCTCTCAGTTTATTTGTTGTGAGATTGTCCAGTGCTTAGTGGTGGAGGTGGGCGATCAGAAAGTCGCCTTTTTTTTGCTCTTTCTACTCCTTAAACCTTGCCTTCCTCCCCTTGTACTATCTTCTATGTTCTCTTTTGCCCTTAATGTGTAGTCTAGTCTATAATAGCAGGTGAATGAAACATTAATTGTTTTGTGCATATGTGACTTATCAATGGTCAGAGGGGAAAGAAAAGCAATACACCTACAAAGCTATAATAGTGTTTGCCTACGCAGCTGAGTGGCACAAACGCATGCGTGTTCAAAGGCTTCCCCCTTTTTTGTTTTTAAGAATTAAATAGTGCAGTCAGTCCATGATTGCTTTCCCTGAGACAAAGAATGTTAGTTTATTTTTGGAGGCCTTTCCGAATAGACTAGGTATATATGAAAGGTATAGGCAAAAAGATATATATCACATGCAATGCAAGTATGGTTCGGTGGAAATAACTGGCAAAGATCATAAACTCTGTCCTCAGCCATAAGAAGTCGTGTTTAACTCTGAGGAAAGTAGCTTAATCCTTACCGTGTAGCCGACATTGCTGATGAATCCGTTTCATCTGTGACTTTGATTGAACAGAGAGAGGGAATCACTCACCATCATTCTTATAAGAAAGGTTTGGTGGGCGTATGTGTACTATATGGACATCCAGGATGCTAGCTAGGGAATCCAAGATTTCAACACTTTTAGTGCGTCATGTATAGTTTATTCATTGACTGTTTTCAGTATCCACGTGCTAGATATATTTGATAACAACATAGATCCATCACGGGCATGATGAGTACATAACACGAATTAGAATTAAAATTAAAAATTATAATTAGAGAAAGGTAATAAATCTTCTTTACACATCATTGTATAATACATACACTAATTTTTCTTTAGCTTGAATACCTAGTCATGAAGGAATCTTTCACTTGAAGAGGGAACAAGACAACTAATGATGTAGGAAGTAAGGGTGGGCTCTTATTCTTTTGGGTCATATGTACTGGCCTCTCTTGTATTTAGCACGAGTCATGCCTTTGGACTGTATTCTGTATTATATGTCCAGCATTAGCCCAAACTACAGTGCATAAATATTAGACTTGACATTTACATCAACCCGCAAGTCCATTAGCTTGAAAAAGTAGAATCCACAATATAGGAGGATAGATGGAGTGTGATTGCTTGGAGCTGATTGAAGCCTGCGGTTGATTCATTCAGTGCTTCAAGATGAGCTAGCTGGACCTCAAGAGAAGTTTCCATCATTATTGGCCCAATAGGGCCCATTAAGAAGTCCTTAAGACCAATGATGACAAACCAGGAGAGGACAACAATACAGGCCCAAACCAATTGCATTCTAATATGGATGGCATTGTTGGTAGCCACAATTGGGCGTCGCCCATGCCTTTACAGGCCTTGCCTTTTTCTTAATTTAGAATGGTAGACCAAAAACAAGGATTGACATGTTTTCAACCGTTTACCTCCTTCTTATTATTATAAATTGAAGTACATAATATTAATAATACAATAGTAATAACAACATGATTTTAGTCAAGAGGTCTTATTCGGTTCGAACATAACTGCCTCTTGTGAGATGATACTTATAGTCTAAACCAAAAAATAATAACATGCTTCTAAATGTACCACAATTGATTAATTGTTGTATATATTGTTTTGTAAATCGGAATATGTAGTTATGTTATTATTCTATGATTAGGAATCGTTTCTCTTTTCTGTCTCTATATTATATAGTTCGCAGCTTGTAACATAAAGAGCAGACAAAATGAGACAGCATCAAACATGCAGGGTGAAACCAGCTGCCATGCCGACCGTCTCTGCCAGTTTACTACTAACAGATCGAAGGATCGAGTACACTACACTGACATCACCATAACCACTCTCTCTCTCTCTCTCTCTCTCTCTCTCTCTCTCTTCAACTTCACACACAATATGACATATCCTAGTTGTAGTGCCTTGTTCACACATTACTACTAAGTGACGAGAAACCTTGGGAGGCCAATTTTGGAACCCAGCTTCAGAACATCGTCTCGAACTTGTTGTCTGTACTCCTGAAAGCTAAACTTCCTGTAGACAGAGGGCTCTGATCTTGATCTGCAACTCTCTATCACCGTCTCATTTGAAGGGCAAAAGAAATACGCCGTCGAGAACCTTTCCGCCTTCGGGTTCGTCACTACTCGGTGCTCAACACTCTTGTAGACCCCGTTGCTCCACGCCTGCCGCATCAATTCATTATTCATTATTATATGAGTTTCAACGACCACATACTAATTAATTTAAAACCGTGCCATTATCTAGGAGACAATGTAATTAGTAGGCCAATTGACTTTGTTTAGTTAATTATTACGTTTTATCAATTGAATTTATTCTATCACATTTCAAATCGCTATATCAATTCTGTTAATTTTTTAGGTATGGACTGAATTGATAAACAAAATAAATGTAATGGACAATACAAAGTTTATTTTGCCAAATTAGTACTAAAATAGTACCTGGAATAAGTCACCAATGTTGATTATAAGAGCATCAGGGTTCGGTTTAACAGCAATCCACTTCCCATCTTTGACCAATTGCAAGCCTCCCACCTGATCTTGATACAATATGGTGAGGAAGTCACTATCTGTATGCGGCATCAGACCGTGAATAGCAGAAGCCACTGGGCACGGAGGATATCGGTTCAACCGGAGGTAACACGTGTTTGGCAGGCAATTCTCCTTAAAGAAACTTGACTTATGGCCCATTATTTTCTCTGCCAGGATATCGGCTAATGTTTCTGCAAGGCTGGACACTGTGCTAGCAAACTGTTCGAATATTGTTGAACTGCAGAAAAACATATATCCACCATTAGAAATTAATTAATGATTGATTCGTTACATTAATTTGTCTATGGTTGCGTGGTGATTAGGTAAGGAATGATTCTAATATAGTAGTATATAATTAATGTTTATGTATACTGATTGTTTTTAATTTAATTAATCATGAATTGATTGATTAAATGGTATCAGTGTACCATGCCTGATGAGTTATATAGGCTCAAGCAGCAGATTGGCAACGTTCACGTGAGAAACTGTGGGATATATATAGGTCAGGGGATCCATAAGGTAGCAAAGGCAACGTGCATAGGGAATTTGTGTGAACAAGTTGGGGGGTAGGAGAAAAGACAATGTCTGTGTCATGTGAGGGTTTAGTGAGTAAATTAAATTAATTAAATGTTAACTAACGAATAATGTATGTAAGGGCAAAGCAAGACCACACATGATGGAACTGAACAAATTAATGCGAAGGAGTACTGGTGTGGCACGAGAAGTTGACTAAACATGATCAATTCGGCCATGTGTAACGTACCTATAGGCCTGGCTTTAGCTCTGTGAAGCAGAAAGATCTGCTGCTCTCTCTCTCTCTCTCAGAATGATACTTGAGCTCATGTATGAATGAGGGGGCCATAACGAAGATTGCAGGTTGATCATGAAAAAAGTTAAGACAAGGACAAGGCTAGCTAGCTAGGTCGTGATGTGTCTTACCTAGAGCCACTCTAAGATGGTCCAAATAAAAAGTTGCAGAGATTTTAATTTCATTGGAGTTCAATTAACAGGACAAGGTTGCATACAACGAAATATAACATCCAATAAATTTCACCGAAACTAGCGACACCATCTTCTAACTGCTATTTTTATTTAAACACTAAATCACATGTTCATTTTGTTATGGAAATATATACCAACTATGTAGGTTGTTGTGAATTTAATTAATTAAACATAAGGGAACAAACATTTTTTTTGTACAAGAAGAAAACTACATTCAAATTGTGGATATTATAACAAATATTAAATCACATATTATATATACACATTAAAAACAACAATGCAGCTAGGGATATAATCCAAATGCTATGAATTATACTGTCAACTCATAGTTTATATAGTGACATTAAACATATAAACTTTTATATACCTATATATGCACAATCTTTTTTACATACATGTACAAACTTTTATAAATACAAAATTAAATCAATCTGGATTTATGACGCATTAAATAGTTAAAAGTAACTATCGCACTATCTCTTCTCTCAACTCACATTCTAAGTGCGTGGATTCACTCTCTACCTTGCACAAACATTTGAAAATATGTGCACAAACTTTTGAACTGTGCACAAACTTTTCAACAGTCAGAAACAAAAATATGACAGAAACGAAGACGAAAAATAAAACTTTTGTACTCACATGCACAAATTTTTTAATATACATGTACAAACTTTTGACCGATCAAACATGCACAAATTTTCCTACACACATACACAAACATTTGAGAAACAAAAAACAACGAATATGAGAAAAACGAAAATGAAAAGTCTTGGATTCATAAAGAATAAGATGAAAACGAAAACAAAAACGATGGAAGATTGAGGAAGAAGAGAAAAAAATAAAGAATAAGAAGGAAAAAAAAAACGCTTATTAAATAAAGTGTGTTGTATAACAATGAGCAGATTTTAAATTAGTCAGCTAACCATTCTCTAAAAACAATATACATACACATATAATATAAAAAAAAAATCAAAATAAATATCTCGATTGATGATATTGAGAGGCAGCCAAAAATATGAGGGAATGAAAACCGAAAACATATGTAATGAAAAACAACAGACAAAACCAAGAAAAAAGAAGAAGAAGATGAATGATTTTGTATATAGTAGTACCCAAGAGTGTTGGATGGTGGAGTAGTGGACGCTATGATATCGGTGAGAGGAATATGAAAAGCCTCAGACCAAGATAACTGACTAATGCAGGTGGCAGTTGGTGCTCCCCAACGGTATGTACCGGCGGAGAAGCGGCTGCCCTCTCCGGTCTTCATGTGAAAGGGCTGCTTGAACAGCTTCTCCTGCTCACTCCTCAGCCTCCTCAGCATCTCCCTCGAGATTCCATGGTTCACTACCTGGAAGAATCCCCACTCCTTGGAAGCCCTACCTATCTCCCACTTGCACTCTTCCCTCGCCGCCTCCTCACCGTCCTCTAACCGCCTCAGATCGATCACCGGAAGCTCGCATTCCTCGACCACCCCCGCCACCGACTCTTCTTCTTCGGTCTTGTGGAAGAGTGTCCTGTATGTCTCCACAAAGGGTGGGTCCGAGACTGAGCCCATGCTTTTCTGCCCTGAGAGAGAGAGAGAGAGAGAGAGACGTGATGCAAGGAGAGGGAGTGTTGTGCGAAAAGAAAAGTAAACGAGCGAAGGCTTTCTTTGATGAAGAAACAGAGACAAAGTGATATGATGACAACCGTTTTTATTTTTTTTTTTCTGTTTATTTCGTCTTTGATGAAAACGCTTTAGACTTTGGAGACAAAGGTAGTTTGCATGTCTTTTTGTTCTGCAGAAAAAAAAAATTAAAAATAAAGATGCTCCCTCTTATCCTAGTTTTTTTTTTCTTTTACACTTTTTTAAATTAAATAGTTATATGAGCTCATGACACCTAAGATATTTCATTGACTCACAAACTATTTATTATTAAATAATATTTTAATAAGATTTACGTCTTATTAAAATTTTATTAAGTGAATTACTATAATCAAATATATCATCAATGAGAATTGCCAGCCAGAGGCATAAACTTTGTCACAACTTTATTGTGTGAATATTACAAGACATGATTACTGACCCGACCCCAATAACCGCCACGATATCACACCACTAAAATCATTATCCAATTATTTGAACCTCTAAACGGAATTTATTAATAAGTACAAAAGTGCGATGAATTGAAACTATTCTATTGTTTGCAATATTGTCCGTCAATATTATATTTGTCCCTCTTTAATTTGTAAGGTGGCACATGTCTCCTTAATTTAATTTTTTAGAGTTTATACGTACATTCACCTTCTTTAACCCTAAATCCTATTTAGTTTTTATAAAAAAACTGAAAATGATTAATTTACCTCTTAATTTTTTATTTTATTTCTATTAATTTACCATGGAACATTAAAGAGTAACTATGAAAATTTTAAATTTACTCCTCAACTGGTAAACTATAATTAAGGTGACAAATATAATATTGTGGATCTCAAATATTATAATAAGGGATAGAGGAAACCGAAATTTGGCAAAGAAGATAGATTAAAGCCCATATATAGCACCATAATTGTTTAAATTTTAGTAATAATACAGGTATAGAGAAGAGCCATAGACAAGTAGCAGAACAAAGGTACATACGAAAATACCTACGGCAACAGACAACGAAGTATTTGTAAAATAGTCTCATTCAACTTTGTTAGGAAGCGCATGATGACAGGTTTAATCCCTAAGAAGTCTCGTTGCTCGCATATTATCTGTTGAGTTATGTTATTCCAAATGACCTATTTATTGTAAAACATTATGTCAATTCACACTACATATATTATTAAATGAAATTTTATTAAAATTCATATTTCAATATTATCTCATTTAATGATAAATTTAGAAGTGATGTTCTACCATAAATAAGTATGCGTATCCTTTTTCTTAAACAAGTTGGTTATTTTGGGATTGGAGACCGGTCCACTCTAGCTACATATGGTCCGGATATAGCTAGTGGGTTGATTATATGTTCAAGGCCCACAATTTCACCAATAAAAATCGTCTAAAATTTTCCAAAATCATAATAGACCTATTACAAATTCATAACAATAGTTGACCAAAAAAATTTCATAAGAATAGTACCTTTCCTTCAATAACTTGGTGGTCCGAAACCATATTTGCTGGTTTAATTGTATGAATTCCAATTTCATAAGATGACTACAAAGAAACAAAATAGTATACATATATGTGCTAGCTACCAATATATGTCTGCAAATTGTACCGTATATATCAAGGATTTTAAAAAAATTGTGTCTCCACCTATGCTAGAAAGAGACTTGGACAAGGCACGGTAAGTCGGTAACGATAATAAAAGCTGTCTTTGTGTGTGTTTAACATGTTCAAATGGTGGCTGGATTCGGATTTTTCTGTCAACCATGTTAAACTTTTGGCCAATGATAAGAAGTTTCTAGATACTTAAAGTATTTTATCCTCTCACTCCACTTGGATTTTGATTGATACAAATTAAAGCTTTGAGGAAAACACATATATGTTACCAGCGAATCACTATTATATTAAACTACACCGCAAACAACCCAAAATTATTATAAAATTAATATATATATATATATATATATAGTAGCAGGCTCCTGATTAGTCAAAAGAATATAACTTTTTGTAGGTGATAAATAAAATAAGTAAGCTGTATTCTTCTTTTATCCACAAGAAATAGAAGATATCATGTGCACACAATGTTGTGGGAAATTATTCTGAATCGATAATATGGTTGACAGAATATATAATATATAAATAAATATAAATAAGATTATTAGACCTTCGGTTGACACATTCACATAGTCACATTTAACAAGAATAAATGGTCAGATATTCAAACCTAGAAACACGATCTGTTGACTTTCAAGTTCAAAAGTTTTATACTGCAAAGGGCATGTTGAAGAATTTTACGTGCTTTTATTTATATATATACACACACACACCTGGATGAGGACCTTTGTAAACCTAGTTATTATCTGACTCCTATGCCATGCTTTCACTCGCATGCAAGTTCCAACAGGTGTGGCCAGCACTGATCAAGAATCCATAATTCATAAATTTAACACAATCGTCAGGTAACCATGATTTCCTGATGAAATTAAAAGGTTTTACGTGCATGAGGCCTAGAGGCTCAGGTTGGAGAATGCACAGGTGCATAAGAGATAAATGATAATTAAAAGTCCCATATTAAAAAAGTGGAAGAAAATAAAAAGACTTATAAATTGTGGGACTAAAAAAGAGCTCAAGGTTTGCCTTTTAGACTCAAAAAATTATTTAAGGCAATTGTCATAATAAAAATATGAAACTCAAGTCATACAACAATGCTCACCTATTATATATTATTAGGGATGACTAAAAAATAAATATGCATATATAAATGTTATGGATAATTCTTTAAATTTATCTTAAAGGCTGACATAATTAATTAAGTTATTGAGGATAAATTTAACTAATATTAACAATTTTTAGACAAATTTAAAAGTCTACCTTAACTTACAGGAGTGGGGTGCAGATCATCTTATTTAAGAGAAACTAAACTTTCTAGCTAGATGTTGACTTGAAAGATGCATTCTTAAAATCATTGGAAGAGAATTTTGATTTCAGACAACGTATAAGCTGACACTTATGAACATACCTTACCGAAGAGGAACTTTATATATCTGCAACACGCACTTAAATACAGAAGAAGAGTAACTTGCTTTGCTATGTATACATGAACGAACACTATACTCAAGCTAGCTAGGCTGTGTATAAGAAACAATTGAATTTGGCGAGATTGGAGATAGACAACAATTTATAGGCAATAAGACCATATGCATCAATTATTGTCAATACTGATCATATAGGCAAAGGACATTTTCGATGATTGAAAGCTTATGCTGAAGAGAAAGACCACGCGGCTCATGTTGCTATCAGAGAAAAATATAGCTACTATCTACCTTAAAATTATACTTTTTTCTTCTCCAATATCTTAATTTTCACTAGTTTTTCCTTTTGAAATAAATCTAAGCTATAGAATTTTTATTTTTATTTTTTTAAAAAAAGTGAAATAATCTATGCTATATATGTAATTCGTGCGAATTTACTTTATTTGGAGATAACAGGAAAGTAAAACAGTATATATTAAATTCGCGGACTGATTCAGTGATTAGGCAAACATACTATCACAAATTAAATTTCAAGTTATCAATTTTTATTTTTAATTTTTGGAAATCATGGCATTTACATATAATATACATTTGTCAATTCCTTAATTATCCAATCATGAACTTTTCTTTCTTTAATTTGATGCAATATATGCTGAATAGTTTATACTACTAGGTAGTAGCTTAGTTGAGATGGAGAATGAGAGACTTGGAGTAATGATAACCATATTCCACCTGATTGGTACAGCACAATATTGCAGTATCGGAATTATTAACTTTGATAATTATGTTTTACTATTTTTTTTTTCTTTCAACATTCAATTAATAAAAGTTTACCCGGAGGGGGGAAACGCGCATAGAAAGGGAGGGGGGCACATGTGGATGTGAGAAGTGCGTGTAGGTAGTGTGTGGAAAACGAAGAGGGGGCCAAAGCAAAGGGGAAAGTCCATGTCGGCACCCAAACGTGGCTCCATCTAGGGTCACATGCACGTCAACATTTCCCAATTGGACGAGATTGAATTGAAGGCAAGTGCATGTGCGTTGCTTTCATTAGAAAGGACATCAGAATCTGCTCTGCTGCACCACCATCCATGGCTCAATTCCTCCCATAGCATCAAAATATCCTTCCATGCATTTTATGGGATTTTTTTTTCTCTCTATAATGTCGCATAGTTTTCATAATATTAGCAATTATATTATAACTGGTTCTCCCTAACCCTCCATCGTTTAGAAAATAGAAGGAAAAAAAAAATAGATTCTCTCACTAAAGTGATAATTTTATTTTAGAAGATAAAATAAATATTTTTATCATTAAATCATTAAAATAAAAATAAATTTCAGTATTCACTTAAATAATCTAATAAAAAAATACTTATTTTACCATTAAAAAAAATCCTTACTTTAAAGATCTTTCCTCAACTCTTTTGTTACTATCGCGTCTTCCTGGGGGAAGTAAAATAACAATATTAGACTGGCAAGTCTAAATTCTTAAATCAAAAATGTTATTTTATTTTAAAACTCATCCTCCCGATTACTTTTTTTGGTAATTAAAAAATAAAATTAAATATAATTAATGTTTTAAAATCTTAAAAAGTAAATGATCTTTATTTCCTTTAATGGTCCTAATGATTTAAAAGAATATAAAACTACTCTTATTAAATACTATTTAATTATAATTATTTTATTTTATTTTTTTAATTTTAATGAAATAAATGAGGTGTTGAAATGTGAAAAAGAACATAACACCGCTTTTTTTTTCTTTTCTTGGAGAGCATGTAAGAATTTTTTGATTATAAGGTGTGACATGGTGATAATTTATTGTCTTTTAATCATGTGGTGTGAGTTCAATTTCATAAAAGTGGACAAACATTTCGTGGTTAGTAATTTACCAATTCGTGCGAGATTAGTTACCACAGGATACCTTAAGTTCACCCACATATTTTGTCGGATAAGTCGGATTAGGATGAGATATCACATATCTTTAGGGGACGTGTGGTTTGTGAAATCCGTCAATATTTCTTGGAATCTAAGTTTGAGAATGATAGATTCGTGCGTTTGATTTGCGGAATAGAAAAATAATTATGAGAAGTTATATTTTCATGAATCATAAAAGTCCCATTTTTTCTCATTTTCAATCTCACCCTTCACCGTGAGAATCAAACATTTCCATGGGAAGTAAATGTTTCTACAATTGTAAATAGATGAATTTACCCTTATTTAAAATTGAAAATCAAACTCTACCCTCTCAGAATAATGATGATGATGGATTTGAGAAAATAGTTAATATTAAATAATAATAATAATAATAACAAAAAATATTAAATAATAATAAATTTAAATAACTAATAATAATAATTAATAGTAAATAATTAGTAATAAAGATAATAATAACAATAAATACTAAATAATAATAATAGTATTAATAAATACTTAATAATTAGAAATATTAAATTAATTATAATAAACAATAATTTTATGGGAGTTGATAAAATAATTATTATTTTTTAATAAATTAATAATAATTATTTTTTTTAAAGAGTTGAGAAAATAACTATTAATTATATATAAATTATATTTAAATATGAGTTTAATGTGTGTAATTAATGATCATTTTTTTCATTTGTTAATGGTATTTTCGATAAAAAACAAAAAATATTTTTGGGAATATTAGTGTTGACCAAATGCATGAATAGTTCATTCGTATGCATATTTTGCAAGATTCCTAGGAATTTAACCAGTAAATCAAATACGTTTAAAAGTCATTCCTATAATAGTCATTCATGGGAGTGACATTCTTAAGAATGTTATTCCTAAAAATGTTTACTGATTTCTGCTTTTTGGCGGCTATCTGGCATTGGGTTTACTGGGATCTAGAAATATTTTGTGATGAACGTACAGGAAAACCCTCTTTAGATTTGCCAAAAATCTTTGGAATTCATTTATTTCTTGCAGGGGTGGCTTGTTTTGGTTTTGGCCCATTTCATGTAACAGGATTGTATGGTCCTGGAATATGGGTGTCCGATCCTTATGGCCTAACCGGAAGGGTGCAATCCATAAATCCCGCATGGGGTGTAGAAGGTTTTGATCGAATCACATGTCCCCTTAGAGTTGTTGTAACTTTGGCAAGCCTTGGATGGTAAGCATGCACGATCAATGATGTAATATGAGTTTCTCACACCGGAGGTGATACTTATAAGATCACTTTGACTCTCAAGTCGGCCATTGAGTAAAAATGTGTATGAGATACAATAAAACTTTACCTACTTCGAGTTGTCTGTGTCCTATTAGTACTCAGGATTAAGAATAGTCTGTTGGTAGGATTATGACATTTGAACTCTCATTATAAGCTATGTTGGGTTGATTATGTTGCCTAAGTAATGATGGACTCTTTATTGCATTTAACTCTATGTCGACTGCATGTTAAACCTATGGGTTCAACTATTCAAGTCACCTTATGAGTCTAGGTTTATATGTTACTTTATCGATTGAGGACCATGTATTTGGGTGATTTCGGTTTGGGCTCATTGGGTTGGGTTTTCACATTTTGACTAATAGCTCGTACTTGGCTCTTAGATTTGTTTCATAACAATGCTCTTAATTAAAATATTTGTTAGCAAAATCTATTAAAATATTCCATATATTTTCAAATAAAGATGCAAACATGAAGTAAAAAATTGATTAACAATAGCTCAATGTTAGAGAGTTTAAGAGTATTTTATAAAATTATTTATTATTCTTAATTATTATATATCTTCTTCACCATTCTTATTTAACAGGGATATAATTAATCATTATTATTATTATTATTTATAACATAAAGAATTATTATCAGTAACAAAATGATTATGGTGCATAATTAAACAGTTGATATATATTTCTCAATAAACATTAAACAAGACACAGCAGGGATAGGAAATCTAGCAATCGGGTGGTAGTAAGTCAAGGGGCGGCTCTCCTATACTTGAGGGGAGTTGAGGAGGGGTTATGCCCACCGTAAACACCTTCATGTTTATGTTTATAGAGCACGATTAATATTAATATGTGTGCTATAAGTATTATCAATTATTTATTTAAATTTAAGTGTTTTAAAAATATTAAAAAATTAAAAAAATTAATAGTTAACAATATTCATAAAATATATATTAAATGTATTTTATGAACATAAAAGTATCTTTTTATGATCATTCCTAAAATTCTAATTTTTCTTGTAAAAAATAATTTTTCGTATTTGATTCCTAAATAATTTTTTAGTGCTTATGCTGAAGAAATTTTTTATTAAAGGATTTTAATAGTCAAATTTAATCAATTTTTTTATATAAAATATCTCTTTTAAATTAGTTTTTTTCACTTCATGTAGATAGGAAAGTTGTGTATAGATCTCACCACTAATATTTTCTTGATCATTTATGTTTCCTCTTTACATTCAAACAATGAAAAATCACAAAATTACTTCAAACAAACAAACAAACAAACAAACAAACAAGGGTAAACGTGTGAAAATAGGCAATGAGATTCCATTTATGTGTACCAGTGCCTGTTGTGTTGGGATGAGGAAGTGGTTTCTGGCCCTCCCCTTATCACTTACACATTCGTTGAATCAAACAAAAAGCCTTTCGTGGAGACTATACGGACATGTGGAATATTAATTTTATCTCTCCCATATGGCCCCGGGAATTAAATATTGAAAGTTTTGGGTACAAAGTATTTAAAGCATATTATGCCCCTACCACATAGGCATGGGCCATTGATGTTCTGCGATCCAAGCAAGCTGCAAGTAATTTACCCTGTACGGTATTTGGGGGATCGTTCTTCTTAATTAGTACTCCTTCGTCATATATTTTGTTTTAATTATCTATTTTTTTATTTTTTAAAGTTTTAAAATATTTGTTTATTTATAATATTTAGGCTAATTTTTTTCATTCAAACCTCTAGTTATAATAAAATATTTATTAATATAATAAATGTAAAAAAAATAATTTTATTAATTCATACAGTTTTATACATTTACTAAATTGTTTTATTTTTTACTTTGATATGTGTAGTATTTTGCTTTAGACAATTAAAACGAAATAGAAGGAGTAGTATTTTTTGTTTTTGAAAAGCTAACAAGTGCTAGACACTTGTTAAAAAAATAAAAGAGATAATAATATTTTTCATTGAAAACATGAAACTTAATGATTCTCAATACTATTATATGTATTAAAAACTCTAAAACTTACCTTTTTTTTTTACTTACTAACAAAATCCTTTTTTTAAAATTAAGTTATGTGATTAGTTAAACATATTACATGTTCTCCAACAGTAATTCCTTAATTATATTACTTTTCTCCTCATTTTTTTAAATAACTATTCACATTTTTTATCTCAATATTTTTACAAATAGCTATTATTTTTTAAATTAAATAATATTAATTATTTTTTGAATATACCTCGGTTAAATAAATTTAGAAAGCAGTGGCGTAAAGTAAAGGAAATGCTATTTTGTACTGCACTTGTTGTCGTGAAAACTACGAGAAACATGTTAATTGGCCAATTATCCATGAATTCCATCAAAACCCATTTTTGCCTCTCACCATTTTTTTATATGAATTTTGCTAACAAATATTCTTAGATAATAACGTTTATTAAATATATATATATATATATGATAAGTTTGTATTAAAAAAATAAAATTTATATGTTTTCAGTTAAATTCAATACTTAATCGATTTAATATTTTTTATTTTGGCTTTCTTAACTTCTTAACTAATGATAACAAAACCCTATTTATTACTGATTTGTTATGGGTTGAAAGTTATGTTCAACAGTCAACACTTTCAAGCACGCTAGTAAAGCCAAATAGCAATGCCTGTAAAGTAAAGAGAGAGAGAGTAACGAAGCAATACAAACATGATACATCACATTAAATAGAGACAGTGAGGTCAAATATTATTACATTTTTTTTTAAATTTTGGGTTAATTTTTTTCAATCATATTTTTAATATGCATGTATAACTCACACTAAACAATTAATATAAAACAAACAGAGTATTTACTTTTAGTTTTAACAATAAATAAAAATATTATAATTATTAAATATTCTAAAAGCAGTTATTAAAAAAATAAAATAAATTTAAATGCATGTTTTCTTTATTTCACAATATATTTCATTTTTTTAAAATGTAGTACTTGAAAATATTTGTTCATTTCTTGACAACGTTAATTTTTTTCTACAATTTATACTTTTTAACCCTTGGAAACACAAGTACAATATTAATTGCATTCACAGAAGTGAACTATTTTTATACAATAGTAATTTAATTTCTCTACTTATATATTTCTATACTATTTTCAAAAATTAAAGTTGTTTGTTTTAATATGTGTGTTTTTCAGTTTTTGAGAGATATTATGAAACAATAAAAGTACTTAAAATGCTTATATTTTCAGTAAAAGCAATTTTTATTTGTTTTCTTAACCAATAACAAATGGCAACAAATCAAAGAGGACTATGGGTGACATGGCCGGGTGTGAGTTGTAACACCCTAGCTAACTGCATACCCTCGAGTAGTACGCAATGCTCACTAGGTTGTTAATCACTTGGTGGGAATACTTATAGTCCCTTATTACTTTTTTGAAAATACTTGATTAAGGAAAATATGAACCAATTTAAAACTTTGTTACTGAGTGCTTATTTACAAAATATGAGCCATGTGTGAATCACAGTATATAAGACAAACGATAAGACTTACGAATATTCATTATCCTTAGTCTAAGCAATTACATAATCAATACATGGTTCGTCACAAATGGGTACAACAAGTCACATATTATTATAATAAGGTGCATATACATGTCATAATCATCCATATACGTAATAAAAGTTCATCTATCGTATAACCAGCTAAGCATGTCTTCATAGCCTTGAAGCTCTGTCCGTCCGTCATTGGTGGCTTGTTCCTCCGTTCTTTCTTTTGATCCTCTGATTGCTTCTCATAGCTCACGTCTACTACTGGAAGCATAAGTGAGTGGGGGTGAGAACATTCGTCCTCAGTGGTTTACCTCAGCGTCGGGGCATCTTTTTAACTCACTTATCAACCGGCCGCTCAGGTGTTTCTAATTGATCATGCATACTAACATCCTACTGGTTATTATCTGGCCTAAGGTCCTGAACGGCTTTATCTACTTTACTAGGTGACTGGGGAACTAGTCTTTCTTATCTAAGTTCTCGTGCACATTATCTTTACTTCGCGTTTATACATAGGTCGTCTCGAGCGTTCTCTTGACGACTACACAGACATACATTATTATATACTTATACTTTACATACTCATACATCATCATATACTCATATACTCATTCATTACATACTCATGCAACTCATACATCATATGCTCATGCTTAGGGAACATGGGGATTCTCTTACGCATATCGGCTCACCCGGGTTAGCGTCCTTCTTCTCCTTTCTTTATTCTTTTAGGTATGACGTCAACCTTTCTTTCACTTCTTATTGCTTCGATGAGCAATCTTTAGTTTAACTTTAACTTTAACTTTAACTTTCTTTGTGCCATTAACCTCTGCGAATCAATCCACCCTTTTGGGATTAATCCGTTAACCAAATCCTCCCTTTTGGGATCTGGCAAGGTAACACATTTCCTTCCTTGTGTCCTTAACCTCTGCGAACTAATCCACCCTTTTGGGATTATTTCGTTAACCAAATCCACCCTTTTGGGATCT
>QANU01001262.1:531433-570465 GCA_003254905.1 Nissolia schottii
ATATTTATCCTAATCAAATCATTAGCAACACATGCAAGTTCATTTCAAGGCATAAAACACATAAACATAAACACACATAACACACATAATCATCCACAAGCTCAAGAGCATTAGGGAGTGAGTAAAAGCCTAAGTTACCCACTTGTTGAGTGTTGGTTTGATGTGGTGTAGTGAGCTTGGGTTGAAGTCCAAGAAGCTTTGTTGCTCCAAAGCTTGATATCCCCTCCTTTCTCAAGTTGAATATTTTGAGAAAATATGAAGGATGATGATGTTTGCTTTCCTTGATGGTGAGTGAAGTAGAATAAGTGAAAATGTGAGGAAACTTGGCTATGGAATTCGGTTTTGGCTAGGGGAAAATGGTGGAAGAATGCTTGATTTTTGGTCAAGAAGATGGTGGTTCTTTGGTGGCTTTTCTCCAAGCTTTCTTGAAGAGGTTTTGGAGTGTTTTAGAAGAATGAAAATGAGAGTGGAGAGGGCTGATGGTGTTCGGTCTTGAGTGGCTGAATGGTGAGGAATTTACTTGAATTTTGTGATTTAATAAATTAGATGAATAGTAGAAAGTATGGGTGTAGGTATGGGTATGTGTAAGAAAGGTAAGGTGATGGAAGCATAATTTAGGAGATATTTTTGACCCAAAATTTCAAAAAAAACGTGCAGCCCTTCTCCTTGCAGCTGCTGAGATTTTATTTTCTCCCGGTCCCGGTTCGCTCGTGTTTTATCGCTCGCAATGTCGGTGCATCGCGCACGGTTGTCCGAAAAATATTCCGTTTATACCGCCGCGATCCTCTAATTCCCCTCTACCTAAGAGTATTAATATTAAAGGTGTTTGTGAAATTTTCCTCCGGGAGATTATTTTCACGGACACCGTTTTGCGTGCCAAAGTTTCATCGGCGAACAACGGCTGTTCGGTTGTCTGCCGAATTTTCTACCGCGACACGTCCAAATTCCTAGGTATATTTTAGCTAAAATTTTCCATCTCAATTCTCTAATCATGATTAAAAAATCAATTAATCATTTATATTTTACGAATATTTCTCTAAGGAAAAATCGGGATGTTACATGAGTCGGGTTAAACAATATTCTTACAATACCTAATAAGTAATGGGTGCATTTATTTGTCATTCTAGTAAAAATATTTGTTTTGGTATTATTTTCTTTGTCTTTTATTGTTTTTAATTTTACCAAAAGCAAATAAGATATACTTATAAAAAAATTGATTATTGTTATAAAATATTACTGGAAAGTAGATGTCCTTATCTTAATTTGGTTGGTATCTAATTAAATAGATATATCTTAATATGACAGAAATTTGATATAATATTATGTAACTTACCCTTAACCTATAAATAATCACTCTCTCAGTAATATCACTCTCTCAATTCCTTCTCTCTATCTCCTCTATTACTTTTCCTAACACTCTTTCCTATTATTTCGTAACAATTATTTTTTTCTATTTTTTAAAAATATATAAGCGAACAACACAAAATATATAAAAAATATAAAAAAAATATTTTTCACGTTCCAAAATCACAAACAAACGTACCTAATTAATATCAAGTCAAACAAAATTAGCTCGATTTTTAGACAATATGTGAAGATTTCGAGATTGTGCAGTTATAAAGTTTAAATGTAAAAAAGCGAACTCAAAACATATCGCACAATACGTATTTCAAATTTGTTGCAAAATAGGGTTAATAACAACTTACCCCATGTATTATAGTTGTTATGCACTTAACTTCTTAATGTGGGGTATTAACATATTTATAGTTTTGATGTATGTAAAATTTGAAAATATGGTTGGAGACAAAAAATTACAAATGTATGGGGAAGACGACTGAAATTGCCATTACGTGCGGCGATTTCAGGTTTTTTTGTTAAAAAAAAATTCGGGGTCTGAAATCGCCACCTTCTATGACGATTTCAGCCCCAAAAACCATACATCCGTAATTTTATTACACTGCTCATATTATGAGAAATAAACATTTAAAAACCAATATAAAAGTAAAAAAACCTCTTAATGTTCTAAAATATGTAATTCAATCTTTTAACCTTTTAAACCGTACCAATAAGATATTTCGTCATTTTTAACGTCTAAAAGGTCCGTTAGTACATACGTATCTATTACATGATGTATTGCAAGGACAAAATTATAATTTCTTTTAAAAAAAAAGAAAAAAGAGAAGAACTAATTTTTTGATGACAAAACAGGAATAACAATGAGAAAAATAGCATCGACAACAACAAAAATTAGAAGCAACTGCCGAAAAAAATGAAAAAAAAAGGACAGGAGGTGATGTAGGAAGCAAGATAGTATACTAATAAACCTTTTAGATATTAAAAGTGAGTGAATGACTTATTTATACTATTTAGAAAGCTTAGGGAGTTAAATTGCACGTTTTGCAACGTTACAAGATTAAGTACATAAGAACTATAGTACAAAGATAAATTGCTATTAATCCTATAAAATATTATTAATGTGGATGCCCCTATACTAATTTGGTTAGTGTGTGTATATACATATACACACACATTGATATTATAGAGACATTACAGATATTTGATATGATATTATGGATTCTCATTATTCTTAAACTATAAATAAACATTTGAGTGTTCATTATATAACAAACTTGAGATGGTTAATAGAATAAAATTTCCTTTCTTATTTTTCTATTCTTTCTTTTCTATTTATATTACTTCTTCTATTGTTTCATAACGATATTAAATTAAAACAATATAAAGATAGTATAATGTTATGCAAAATGTATTAGTGCAAAGATCTTATAATTAACTTCTTTCGAATTGTTTTTAAATAACTTTCAAATAAATATTTAAATTCGGGTGGAATCAATTTGTAGTATGGCCCAAACCGAATATAGAAATTAACAGCGGATTAAATTTCACAATAATTAAGACCCGACCAAATGAGCCTCAAACATCACGAAGGCCCTACATACCTATATGGATGGTAAGGTGGATTGTATTTGTAGTTGTAGAGGAACCAGAACCAGAGAGAAGAAAGTAGTACTAGTAATATGGGTCAAAGTAGTAGTAAGATTATTAGTGATAGAGAGTGAATAGACGTGTCGATTGTGAAGTTGGATGGTAGCATTGGCGGCAGCACAATCATTATGAGGCCCTAAGCAATAATGACTCTCACTTTCCAAATTTAATATCCAACATTACGTGCCCACCCTTAGGCAATTCATCAATATTGAGTTAGCCCCACTCCCCTCTGCTACTTTTCCATGTGCAATTGTTGGTAACCCCCTTCTCTTCCTCCGCTTGCTTCTTACAGTCACACAGAATGCCACATCTATAACTCGTCAACATCTTTTCCCATAATTTTATATATATATATATATATATATATATATATATATATATATATAGTTTTGATAACCAATACTCTAAGAAAATTAATTAAAAAATAAAAAATAGTAAATTTTGTAAGTTTTCTAATTTTTAATGTATAAAAAAAATTTAAAAATCTTATTTTTAATAAAATATTTTTATTCTTAGTTCCTTAAATAATGTCCTTAGAACATTGGATAGTTTTTCCCTTATATATAATCAAGATTTTATGTAAAACTTTGGAGGAAAAAACATATGAAAAATTATTGATTGTTAAATACTATGAATGGGTGATTAATTATTTAATCATTTTAGGAAAATACTTTTTACTCTATTAAATTGTTTCCTTTGCAGATATTTGTTTACATCTTCTGTGATTCTGGTTGCGAGTATAATGTACTATAAACTTATAATAATTATGCAATGGCGATATTCCTGCCCTGTACCGTTGGTGGTCCGTGGCCCCGCAAACCCTTGAAGTCTATGTCGGAGTTTGATTATTATTTTTTTGTTTGCAATGAAAATGAACGCTACTTAATAGTTAAACTTTATTGAAAGGAAAAGATAGAGTATATATATATATATATATATATATATATATATATATTTTAATTTCCATTTTCGCTTAAAAATTTAGATAAATGTTAGAATAAGAAAATGTGCATTTGTAAATCAAATCTCGAGAAAGGAATGGAATAATAGAGAAAGCAGTTAGTAGTTATTACGGGGTTATTCGCATGGTGGGGAAGATTAAAAGCCTTTGGTCTAATGCTCACTCTACTTGTAGTAGTGAGATGATGATGTTATTGAGAGGACCTTATTGTCTCTCTCTATCCCTGTACTGTGTTTGATAGGGTGATAGAAGGAAATGATGAAATGACATTGAAAAGCAAAGAACTATTGATTTACGTGTGAGAAACTAACTACTTGTCTATATCTATATTATTATTAACTAAAAGTTTGAGGTTTTTCAACTTTCATTTAAGAAAAATTTTCTCCTAAAACTAATATTACTAAATTTATAATGTATAATAATAAATAGAGATATCAAAAATATTTCATAAGGCGGGGACCTCGTGAGAATTACCTTAAAAAATCCCTACGGAACAGGGATGAGAATTAAAGGCTCCAGTGACATTTGGGACAAGGATGGACATCATACTCTCCAACTTGCGAACCTGTTATATGTGAAAAGTCTATATTATTATTATTTTAATTAAAAAATAAAAACAAAACATAATTTTAATCTAATTCACTCTTCACTTTTTACTCTTCTGATTTCTATCTTAATCTCTGTCGTTTGCTCACTCTTTCAATCTTTCTCTCAGATTTCAATCTCTCGTCTCTCTTTCTGTTGCTGCATGTCTGCCATTGTGCTAACGTTGCTGCTGTCCGCTGTAGTCCATTCAAGTTGCTGCCCGCTGGTATTCGTTGTTCGTTTTGGTGAGAAAGGTGAGTTTTTTTCTATTTCCTTTATCCTTCCTCTTAAATTCCAATTTTTTTTAATATATATTTTTGAGCTTTCAATTTTTTGCTAAATTTTCTTTCTCCTTTATTGTTGTTTGCTGCAAGCTCTTGATTTGTTTGCCTTTGAATTTTACTTTTTATTTTCAACCTTTAAGTTCCTTTATTGTTGTTTACTACACTATGATTTTATTTCATCTCTACCAATCAACCTGAATTGATTGCATACAAGGTTGTCAAACTCGAGAGTTTAAGTAAACTCGTAAAGTCTCAGCAAACTCGAATTGTAAACTCGATTCGTAAACTCGTATGAGTTCACATACGTAAAAAAATATGTTATATGCAATATAATTAGGAACTAAACTTTATTAAATATTTTATTTATAATTAAAATTGAAACTTTAAATTAAATTAATGAAAGAAATATCATAAAATACACATTAATGCATGACACTTATTGGTTATGTCATATTTTATTCAGTATTTGTATTATTTTATAGTTCAATAAAATATAGCTCAATTATGATAAATATATGAAATTAGCTAAATAAACTCAATATATATATTATCTAATATAAACAAAGTTAGGTAAGTATCTAACAAAGTTATAAAATTTATACATTTTGAGGTAAACTCGTAAACTCGTAAGTAGATTTTAACTCGTAAACTCGCTAGAATCGGTAGTTTACTTAAACTCATACGAGTTTACTAAAAAAGAGTTTACATAAGTGTTAACTCATTTTGTGTAATAAAATCGTAAACTCGTAAGAGTTTACGAGTTAACTCGAGAGTTTAATAACCATGATTGCAGATATAATCTCGATAATGAACGCATAGAAAGTGGTCTCAACCCATCTCATTATTCCTTTTTTTACCCCCTTCATTCTCAGATTTAATGAAGTCACTTACCTGTTCAGAAATATGAAGTATCATCTTGGTGATTTAGATTGTTATTTTCAAATTTTTTATTTTTTTACATTAATTTTTTGCACTGACAGGGATCCGTGGGGTGGGGGAGAACGGGGATGGGAGCAATTATTCCCCCGTAGCAGGGGCAGAGATGGAGAACGAGGGGAGTTTGGGGGTGCAGGGTTCAAACCATTTTTAATATAATTTTGAAGTAAAAAAAAAATTCAAAATAGAAACATCCTTGACAAATTCAAGCCTTTCATGAATGATGGTGGATCATCTCAAGTAAATTTTTTGTCATGTAAAATTAAATATAATCTCTTACCATTAATGTTTTTGTTGTTTATGTCATATATAGATCACATCTCTTTAATTAATGATAAAATATTTTGACCTTACATGACAAAAAATTTCACTTGAGATATGACTCATTTTCTTCCTAAACAATCAAATTAAATGTCTAAATAAGAGGTTGGTAGAAAAATGTTTAATAATAATAATAATAAATAAATAAATAATAAATAAATAAAACTGAGAATACAAATCCAAATGAAACCTTCTGTGTGTTTGCGGAAGACGGGAAGAAAATTGGAACGACCTAATTTCACAACTAAGCAAACCACGCAGAGGTAGAAAAGAAAATTGTTATTTTGATATCAGCGCCTACGCTAAACTTTATCTCTCACAAATATTATGCGCCTACACTCATAAATTTGGTGTCAAAAATAACAATATCAGGTAGAAAATGAATCTTCATCAATAGTGGTTGCTTGCGACTTGAAGGCCATGAAAGAAATACAATTTTAGATTCATTGGGTTCGACAAATTGAAGAACTTGAAGTGCAAGTGGAGAGCTCAAAATCCAAGTGCAGCAATATGCAATGAACAGAACTTTCCGTGAAGATCTTATAAAATCCAAGTGTTAGTATATACTATGTCAAAATGTTTCCCAAACACAGTGCTGAGCCCTTGAAGTTTACTTTAATATTGTCGTGCGCGCGCGCGCGCAAGTACTAATAGTGTTGTCCTTCATTGGTCCGGCTGTTGGTTTTGGATATACAAGATTTTAACACCCACCCGCTGTTCTTTTGTACGATGCCTCTCGTCTTATCGGACACAAAGTGCGGGCAATATGAGCTTTCTTGTTTTAATGGAACTACTGTTCATGTGTATTTCAAAAATATATAAAATCGTCCTGCTACTACTTTTTGGTCAATTTTTTTTTTTTTCTGGGTTCTACAGCCTACCACACTGTTATTACATTACATCTCTTGGTGTTTCTAAAACCTATTGAGTTTTACTGATCCGGTGCGAGTGTTTAACAGATGAAGCAACGATGTTTAATCTTGGGCTGAGAGTCTTAGACGCTTGCGGGAGAAATCTTCAGCCTCTTGCGCTGCAGTCTCTCTCTTACCGGTTAAGTAACTCCGGAGACTACTCATTCATTAATGTTGCTGTTACCAAGTAACATCATAGGGTTAGGGATACCTAATCTGCGTGTAGTGGACGAGAACGGGTTACAACCGAGTGACCCTCCTTTTTATTGGCTTCCGTCTTTGGTCAGTGTATCTGTACAGACTCCAACGTCTAAGTTAGCTTGGTGTTGTAAGTGTTAGGTTAAAATTTAAAATTTATCATATACACCTCATAATATATATATATATATATATATATATATATATATATAATATGTATATAATATGGCAATAATAAAAATTGATGAATTTAATTGTAAAATTTATTAAAAAAATAAATTAAATACCATAAAATATTTATCCTATAGAATAATTAAAAAATCATCTCATAATGATAGATGAGTATAACTTAAACTCTTATTAAGACTCAGATATCTCAACATTTAGTCTATAACAATTGTTTTATTTGTTGAATGATTTCTAGGACATAAGTTATTGAATTAATGAATGATTTCTTTATGGGGTGTGTGCAATTTATTGATTCAATAAATTAGATCTACTATAAGTAATTGAAATTAATTGGTTATTTAGCTTATGCATTCTTGCATTTCAATTTGAACAGCCTAATATTAGGCAGGGGGACGAGCTAGAGCGAGGGGCCAATGCTTAATTTTTTTATTGGTACAGACCAATGCTTGATAATATTTAATATTTAATTTTTATTTCCTTAAAATTAAATGAAAATCATAATATAGGTACTATATATATATTTCACAATTAAATTCATGAGATACACATGTGTGCATATAATATGTATTGGATCATTCAGTTAGAATAAAATTATTTTCTTATCTTAAGGATGATAGTATATTAATAGTGCCAAATTAAAAGAAAATAATATTTTTACAAAGAAATTTTTTTTTTCTTGAGGGTGGGCACAAGGTAAATCTGACCTTGTTAATCCGAAAGTTTTATTAAAATTCCGAAGGTTGTGACCAACGAGTTTACATATTTATAAAACATGGGTTTTTGCAAGAATACGATTCTATTATTTTAAATTTAATCACATTCACAAAATTGGTGAGTCTCACCGGTTTTATTTATATGAGATATTAATTTCACAATTTTATGGAGGGAGAATTAAACACTACTTCCCTCTAACATTGAGATTTTCGAGACTTAAAGTTATGAATAACCTGATTAATTAATTCGATTTGTCATTTAAAACATTACCATGATCATGGAATACCAAATCCATGTATAATAGTAATTCAATGTGCATGAGAAATTGAAGGGTATATGTATTTAAAAAAAAAGAAAAAGAAAAGGGAACGCAGAATACTACGTCGTTTCGCACTACTATCTGTCAGAGTGACGAACGACGAAGGGTTTCGGGGTTGGAATCCACGAAAGCAAGCAATTCATCAGAGGTTTTAGCCAGCCACCGGGAAACCGTTGCCGGCAAAACCTCTTCACCGCAAATCGGTCTCTGTTGCCAGCTGAATTGATGTCTCATTCTCAGGTCTTTCTTTTGCTTCTACACTTTCCTCATTTCTATATTTTTCCGTGACATCTGATTCCCCCCCCCCCCCCCAAAAAATTGATTGGTTCGGTTTGAACTCTGAAGGTTGGTTACTTGGTCCCCTTGAATCGAAGTTTGGAGGAAGAGCCTTCAGCTACAAAGTTACCACTCTCAGATGGCGCAAACGTTATTGGCCGCAACAGCTTTCCTCTCTTCGACAAGAGGCTTAGCCGCAAGCACCTCACTTTAACTGCTTCTCCCAATGGCTCTGCTAATTTGGTTGTGGTAATTCTACTGCTAAACTTAAACCACAACTTGCTCATTTGTTCTTGTTCAGTTCATGTTTTTTGTTCTTAATGTAGGAGGGGACGAATCCAATCGTTGTTAATTCTAAGAACAAAAGAAGGAAGCTGAGTTCTCACGAAAAAGCTGCCATCTGTGATGGTGATATAATTGAGCTCATTCCCGGGCACCATATTTTCAAGTATGAAGTTTTGGGTGGCAACAAGAAGGGGTCTTCCCTTAATACCCGTGATACATCTTCAAGTGGCAGAAACAAGGAAGCTCAAGAGTCATTTGGAAATAAAGCTTCACGCAGGCTTACCCAGGTTTTCACTGCTGTGTCCATGATCATACATTTTATGCATTATTATGTCTTGAATAGCCGTGATTACATTGAGTTGAGACTTTTCGGACTTACATTAGGGTTAAGCTAATAATCTGACGTTGATTCTGCCCCTATTCTTTTTGTGTTAAAGTGAATATTTCTTATGTTGTGTTAAATCTTCAGGATAGGACTGAAACTTGCAGCCAGGGACGAGGAAGCAATGCAGTGGCGTGCGAGCCTGGTCATTCTCAGTCCAGTGAAGACAGTACTAATGTAGAGGCCATTCGTAATTTCCGTGTCCCTGACGACAAAATACCTTCCACCTTTCGGCTTTTGCGTGTGCAAGGGCTACCACCTTGGGCAAATACTTCTTGTGTTTCAATAGATGATGTTATTCAGGTAATAACCATATATTTATTTCAAGATATTCTTTTCTTTTTGTACTCTCTTGAATTGGTATCCTGAAATTGACTCTGGTTGTGTTTCAAGGAATACCTTGAACATTTCAACAATTGGCTGAGCATAATTTTGCAATGCTTCAAGGGCAACCTTGACTCTTTCAATCTTGGGGTTAAGACTTGGGAGTATTCCTGCATGATAAGAAAGCACTCATTTGTTAAATTACAGAATTATGTTTAGTTGTCAAAATTGGAACTACTTATTGATGTATATCATTTATTGTCATTGTAGGGGGATATTCTTATTGCTATCCTTTCAAACTACATGGTAGACATTGACTGGTTGGTTACTGGTGAGTTATTTGCTCAGATTGTTCAAATTCCTCTTTGTTTTTTCTTGCCCCTAATTTCCCTATTTTGCCTTGTTTGCAGTCTTACTTTCATTTTTGTCCTTGAAACTGCTCAGAGGTGCAGCACAAATTTAACAGTCACACTTTCTTTGTCTGGTGATGACTGGATTGTTAACTCTCCTTTTCCCTGCCCCTGTTCTCCATCCTACTGAATTTTGTATAAATAAATCTGGTTTCATGTCTCCCTAAGGAAGTGTATGTGGCACAAAGGATATGGCACATGTTCTGTCTCTCTTATGCTTCTTATGGGGAAACTTATTTTATTGTATAAATGTGTGTTAACATAGCCAAAAGGGGCAAACTAATGATCAATGTCTTCATGATGCACTGCCGTTGGCAGGTGCAATATTCTTAAATTTGTGCATATATGAGTACATTTAATTGAAGTGCAATATTCTAATATTCATGTTGATCTCATTCTTATAAGTTTCTCCCTATGTACATTTTCTTGGTGTAGCATGTCCTGCTCTTTCAAAAGTCCCCCATGTTCTAGTTATTCATGGAGAGAGTGATGGGAGGGTGGATTACATGAAGGTAACGCCTCAGATCTAATTTATTCATTTACCTATCTGTAAGATTGAAAATTTAAGAATGGTTAAATGAATATTGCTACTTCTGTGATTGTTAGAGAAGCAGACCCGCAAACTGGATTATGCACAAACCACCACTGCCAATTTCATATGGGACACACCATTCAAAGGCCATGCTTCTTGTATATCCTCAAGGAATAAGGGTCATTGTGCATACAGCAAACTTAATTCATGTAGATTGGAACAATAAAAGCCAAGGTTTGTGGATGCAAGATTTCCCGTGGAAAAATCAAAATAGTCCGAGCAAGGGATCTGAATTTGAAAATGACCTGGTTGAATATCTCAGTATGTTGAAGGTATTTTTATTTATATAATATATTCAATATTGTTCTTTTGTACTTCTATGACTGAATAACCATCTCAAGAAAAAAAATGTGCTGCAACTATATTGATGTAGAAAAATTAATGCCTTTACCCTAAAATAAATATAGTTATTTAAAAACCCAGTGGCTGCATGATGTCTTCAAATTACTTGGCGCTTGGATTAAATCTCTTATTTGATCCCATCCTGTTCTAAAAAATTTTCATCATATCATTTGTAGTTTTTTCTGTAGAAATAACTCTTCCTTTGATTGAATCAATTTATGTCATTTCTGTCCTCTAGAAAATTCACCTGTTAACATTTCTCCTCTTAGATTATTTGAAAAACTTGTTGCATATCTTAGTACTTACATGACTTGCAAAAGTTAAATAATTTCCAACAGAAATTGTCATTGATATTTGATGTTGTTGATCAATTGGGTGATGTCATTAGTGTTGCTGCTATGGGACCATCCATAATGTGCATATTACAATTTATTGGGTGTTGCAGTGGCCAGAATTCTCTGTTAAACTCCCATCCCTTGGAAACTTCAGCATATGTCCATCCTTCTTCAAGAAGTTTGATTATAGTGATGCAATGGTTTGTTCTTCATTCTATGATCTTAAATTCCTTTTTGTTTTTTAAAGTTACTTATCATGTGTAGAGTTTGGTACATCTTCTGATACGCTGTACCTAACGATATCCAATGATGTTTGCTTATATTCAGGTTAGATTAATTGCATCTGTACCTGGATATCATTCTGGTACTGGCTTGAAAAAGTGGGGACATATGAAGCTGCGTTCTTTGCTGCAGAAGTGTATTTTTGATGAAGAGTTTAAGAAATCTCCCCTTGTTTATCAGGTACCATAAGGCTGTAGGCTAGGTTGCTTATGTTTTCTTTCATTTGTTTGTCTTCATCCCATAGTTAGTAAAATTCTGTCTAGTATGTATCATGTTGTGAAAGATTTTGGAAAAGTGCTGTATTAATATTCACAATTTTCTAGATATTCTTTCCCTAATTTTACTGCAGTTCTCCTCCCTTGGCTCTCTAGATGAAAAATGGATGGCTGAGCTGACAGCATCAATGTCAGCAGGTTCCTCAGAAGATAAAACGCCCCTTGGTGTGGGGGAGCCTCAAATAATATGGCCCACTGTGGAAGATGTCAGATGCTCGTTGGAGGTTGGGGCTGTAGATTTGAGGATGTTTCTTTATTTGCTGAAAAAGAAAATGCACTTTATGGTTATGTGAAGGTTTATAAGCTGTAGTTAAATACTTGATGGCGTCATTGGCATGTAACGTGCCTATTCCATCTGTATCCGGTAAAGAACCTCTTGACTTTGGTGATGCATGCGTAACAATTCTGTGGAGTCTCTTGTACTAATGAAGCTGGTTTTGGATGTTATCCAACCGCCAGCTAGGTCAGGTTTTGGATGTTATGAGAGCGTATTTAGGGTAATGTTGAATTTGTTGTGATTCAAATTGAAGCAATCAATCCCCTAAACTTACAGATTACCAAATCACAATCACACATTTTGTTACTATATTATGTTTGAATAGTTACAGAGTTGTGCACGTGATGTTGGCAGGTGAAATCAGAATATGTGGGGAAATCTCATTATCTTCGTCTTTCTTCATATTTGTGCACTCTTGACCATGCCTGCTATTGCTCTTTGATTTCTTCTAATTATCTGCATCTTATTCTGGCTAATCGCTGTCACCAGACTAGGATATTTGTTAATAAACTGGTGGCAATTTGATTTGATTGGAAAAAGTTATTAGACTGGATTCCTAACATTCTTGTTGATGCACGAGTTTGTTTACTTTTTTTTTTTTGTTAATGCTTTTGATTTTAGGCCTCTTTCGTAATTGAATCTTTGAGTGCGCTTTCCTGACAACTTTATTGCTTTTAATTTGTTCTCAGGGCTATGCAGCTGGAAATTCAATTCCAAGTCCTTTAAAGAATGTGGAGAAAACATTTTTGAAGAAGTATTGGGCCAAATGGAAATCAGACCATGCTGGTCGCAGGCAAGTATAATTTATCATACAATGGAAGTTATACCAGGATTTGTTAATTGTTATTTTTACATTAAAACTCCTCTAGCCTTCCAATTCAATTGAAATTGTTAATAATTTAATATATTCACACTCTCATCACTTCTATTTGGAAATTTTGCTGTAGTGTCTGTGTCTCTAGCCTCTTCATGGAATGTATCACTTATAAACCTCCCTCATTTCCTTGTTTCTTGGCACCCCAAAGAATTATCAACTGTAATGATTGTGTCATAGCTTCATAGGGAGTTGGTTTAGTATCTAAAACCCCTAGAACGCGAAGTAGAAAACTATGCTTTCCAATTTAGCAATTTTGAATATGCCTTAAAAATTTCTTTTGGAAATTCATAGAAATATGCGTCTCACCAATTATACCTATTGTTGTACTTTTCTGTTTCAGCCGTGCTATGCCACACATAAAGACTTTCACTCGTTATAATGGTCAGAATCTTGCGTAAGAGCTTCATCAGACCTACTCTTTGGTTCAATTTATTATAATTATTGATTTTTTTAATCATTTACTGCAATGCTAAGTCATGCTATAGATAGTTAACCCTGAAAACACCTTCCCAAATAGTTGGTTCTTGTTAACTTCGGCAAATCTCAGCAAAGCTGCCTGGGGAGCTCTCCAGAAGAATAATACTCAGTTGATGATTCGTTCATATGAGGTATGTATGTTTGTCAAGACTGTCAGTGTTCTTATCTGCCAGTAGTGTCCAAGAATTGGCGAGCCTCATTGTTTTGAAGGCTTGCCAAATGACGAAAGAACCTGGAAGAGGTTGGATGGAGTGTTTTTGTTGATTATTGTTATATTTGAGGGCATTTGCGGCCTAATACCTTCTATCCTGTTCTTCTAAGATTGCATTATGACAACATTCTATACCTACTTTCTTTTCAGTTGGGAGTACTCTTTCTACCATCATCATTTAAAAGATCCGGATGTGGATTTTCCTGTACCAGTAGTGTTACACCAGCTAAGGTAGCAGACACACAGTTGCTCTTTGATGTTGTTTTATGCTTGACATGATTTAACTTCAAAGTACAAATGGTTAGGGAGAAGGAAGGATCTTCTGCTCACATCCTTAATCATGGGAGTTAGAAAGGGGAAAGGACATTCATACTAACAATTTAAGAATTACAGGATAAATGCACAACACAAGAAACTTCTGGAATGAAGAAAACAAAGCTAGTTACCCTAACTGGGTTGACAAAGATGCATTCAACATCTGAAGTGATGATCCCATTACCTATACCTTACGAGCTTCCTCCACAACCTTACTCCTCCCAAGGTCGTGCTCTGTTGCTTAGTTATTTCTCTCGTGTTGAGTTGTTACCCATATCTTCTAATTATGGTTTCCTTGTGCAGATATTCCCTGGTCTTGGGATCGGCGATATAGTGAGAAAGATGTATATGGTCGAGTTGGGCCAGGGATGTGAGCATGTCAAAGATTGATGGTATTCTTAGTGTATAAATCTATTGGTCCCGTCTCCCATATTAATTCAATGTGGAATCTTTAAGAATATACCACCATTGTCCATTGATTTTGCAACGCTTAGTTTCCTATGCGTGCGTGTGTGACGGTGTCTTATTTTTCATTCCAATCGTTTTTGTCAATAATCAGGGCAAACTTACTATCATGTGGACAATCTTCAAAGTTATAGCTATTCATGTTCAATCTCTTTACCAATTTTTCGACATGTGAAATGAAGTAAAAGAACAAATGCAACTCTATTTAACAATAGGGGTGTAAAATGGGTCGGGCTAAGGCTGCGGCCTAAACGGGCCAGTCTACTAGCCTGTTTTTTTTTTTAAAAAAAAATTTGGTCTATTTTTTATGATTTAAATACAAAGTTGTGAATAAGTATACACGATCATTTTTAATTATTTTTTATTGTTCATCTATTAATTAATTAGAAAGAAATAGATTAAATGGTTGATTGTGATATTATATTATCTTTTTTGTTCCTTCAACTATCTTGCTTGAAAAATATTGACACACACTAAAACGTCATTAATTTCAGTGTGCCATCAAATAATAATTTATAAACTAAGAAAACCCAAAAACGTAGTACAGGGGCTAACATAGGCCATATCTAAGGAAGCAATTTTCAAGCTAATTATAATTATAATTAAAAAGGGGGGTTTGGATTGATGAATATAAATAAAAAGAAAACAAAATGAAAGTAAGCCAATAATGATAAAAAGCAATATCCTGCATACGGCTTTTCTAGATCAATGATTAATTGTCATTGGTTCCTAATTAATTATTCATAAGAGGGGATGTTGTTTATTAGTTAAAATCTCTAACTAATACGCAATTCAATTAAGAGACTACGATCTTCAATCCCCTAAACATTTATTAATACAGGAATTAAAACTAAGATCTCAACATTTAAAACCAATATCAATTATGTCCCAATTGCACAACCTAATTAAATCTAATTAGTTCCCCCAAAAGTTCCCAAATCCTAAATGAATAAATCCTACAATCGTCAAGCTCTATCAACCTAGAATTAACTCTAACCAATAAACATGCGGTCGCTATATTACTAATTATGGGTGGAACAAATCATGAATAAATGTTAAACACAATACCTCGAATTAAACCTAATCTAGAGTTACCAAATGCAAAATATTAAGAAAACTACTCCTCCATGGATGGAGGATAAAGGCTCATAATAAATAAATAGAAGAAGAGAGTGAAAAATAATAGAGAATTAAAGTAACAAAACCTGAATATAATAACGGAAGAAATTCGCAAATAGTTGGCAGCTTGCGTTGTCAATGCGAGTGATCCAACATTAAGAATGCGAGCGCAAAATCCGTGGCAAAATCAGCACTAAAAATCCTCAACAAATCTTTGACTAAATATTTTTCAATTTGAATTCAATCTTGCATTTAGTGGTCTAAATCTTCTCTTCAAATCTCTTCTTTAAAATTTATATCTTATCAAATCTCCTTCAAATCTTCATTGATCCTCTTGACAATTTATTTTCTGCAATTAAAATAGAAAACTAAAAAAGAACAAAAGAAATCTACATATTAAATTGTAAGATAAAATAATGCTTAAAATTGCATTTTTCTCATTTTCTCACAAAAGAGGGCAATGTGCAAAACATATTAATTAAGCATTAAAACCACACATTTTTAGTATGCAATGTTCAATTATATAATAATAAAATAGGATACAAAATCCACCTATCATATATCAAATGCTTTCAAATGCTATTTGAAATTGATTCATGAATTAATACAACTTTCATTAATTAAATGACGTCATATAACATTGATGTGAGTACTGTTATGTTATTGGTCAAAAACACAATTGTAACTATTTCTCGTAGATTAATCAATAATAAACAAAGTTTGAAAGTATATATCAACTTGTAGGGCATAGACACTTATTGAAGGAATAGAATGCAAAAATTTATCAATATCTATGTCATAGCTGTATAGCAATATAAATATAATTAAGTAGTTAAGTATACCAAATAGTTAAACATGTTCAATTATAAGTAAACTCTTAAACATGTTCATTTTGACAGCTCTATTTAACAATTAAAAGAATTTATAAAAAGATTTAATGGGAGAATTTTTTATTTGTCTATTTGAAATTAACGTGGGTTTTGTTTTCTTGGTTAACCATTATGGACTTGAATATTTTAAAGTGAGATTATTATCGGGAGAGAGGCTGACAGAGCAATGGTAAAATTATTTGCTTTTTTAATCTTGAAAAATGCAAAATAGAATCTTTCTGATCAGCCTCTGCTGGCTGCTGCCGCTTAATGGAGAGTGGATCCCATTGTGATAAGCTCCAGAAAGGCGTATTTCGATTTTTTTAATATTTTAGAGCCCACTTGCCATATAACACAATTTACATGGGCTCAACTATTTATGTCTTGGGGCCCAAATGACAAGGACATAAAGATGATAACGCCGTGACGGTAATGAGACGGTGAATGCAAGAGCGTCTAGGTGCCTTGACTCCAACCAACGCAATCCAAATTTTGGCGTGATACCTAACGTTGGCTATCTTCAGTGCCAATTGACACCTCATCCGAACACGTGTCGCAAAATGATTGGGCAAGAGGTCACCCACTTTCCGTTGCCGTAACAAAGGCGGTCACCTCCTTTCTGCTATAAAGTAGGCTCCAATCCCTGTTGTTCCCTCACAATTGTGAAATCTCTCGTATAGCCGATTCCGTTTGTGTTTCTGCCAAATCCTTCAAGGTAACTTCCTCCTCCTTCTCTTCGCCTTTGATTCATTCGTTGATTTTTTTTTCTCATTTAGCTGTGGTTCTTTTGATTAGATCTGTAAGCTTCTTATTTTTTATTCTCTCGTAATTTATGCTATTTGAGATCAGTCTGAAATTCATTCTATTAGAACTTTGATTGTTGTGTGGATCAAAAACTATCGTAAGATCTGTTCATTTTTCTCATTTAGCTGGGATTCTTCTGATTAGATCGATGAGATTGGGATTTTTTTCCTGCTATTTTATGTGATTTGAGACCTGTTTGTAATTCATTCTGTTAGTACTTTGATTGTTGCGTGGATTAAAAACTATTATCAGATGTGTTCATGCTAGTATAGCTTTGTTGTTGTTCACATAGGATCTGGCTTGATTTAGCTTCACTTCCTTTTAATAACAATAATTAAATTTTCCTGGATTTGTTTACTTCGAACGAAGCCGTTTATTCTCGAGTTTTCTTTTGTACTGTGACCTATTTACAGTAATGAACATCTGCAGATCTGACCTTGAAAGATTTCCAAGATCGCTTTAACTATAGATTTAGGGTTTCTTCTTTTCCTTTTGATCTTGAATAATCTGTTCATGGTGGTGCGAATATTATCTCGTCCCTCCCCCTCCTGCTTTATTATAAGAGGTGTTTATTCTTTTCTGCGGTTTTGTTCCTGATTTATTTGGTCTTACTTATGTAGATGCAAATCTTCGTCAAAACCCTCACCGGCAAGACCATCACCCTTGAGGTCGAAAGCTCTGACACCATCGACAATGTTAAGGCAAAAATTCAGGATAAGGAAGGGATCCCCCCAGACCAGCAGAGGCTGATCTTCGCTGGGAAACAGCTCGAGGATGGCCGCACCTTGGCTGATTACAACATCCAGAAGGAGTCCACCCTTCACCTTGTCCTCCGTCTCCGTGGTGGGATGCAGATCTTTGTCAAGACCCTCACCGGAAAGACCATCACCCTCGAGGTCGAAAGCTCTGACACCATTGACAACGTCAAGGCTAAGATCCAGGATAAGGAGGGAATCCCCCCAGACCAGCAGAGACTGATCTTCGCTGGAAAGCAGCTTGAGGATGGCCGCACCTTGGCGGATTACAACATCCAGAAAGAGTCCACCCTCCACCTTGTCCTCCGTCTCCGTGGTGGGATGCAGATCTTTGTCAAGACTCTTACCGGAAAAACCATCACACTCGAGGTGGAGAGCTCTGACACCATTGACAACGTCAAAGCTAAGATCCAGGACAAGGAGGGAATTCCCCCGGACCAGCAGAGGTTGATCTTTGCCGGGAAGCAGCTAGAGGATGGCCGCACCTTGGCTGATTACAACATCCAGAAGGAGTCCACTCTCCACCTTGTCTTGCGTCTCCGTGGTGGTATGCAAATCTTTGTTAAGACCCTCACCGGAAAGACCATTACCCTTGAGGTGGAGAGCTCTGACACCATTGATAACGTCAAAGCCAAGATCCAGGATAAGGAGGGCATCCCCCCAGACCAGCAGAGACTTATCTTTGCCGGAAAGCAGCTCGAGGATGGCCGCACCTTGGCTGATTACAACATCCAAAAAGAGTCCACCCTTCACCTTGTCTTGCGTCTCCGTGGTGGTATGCAGATCTTCGTGAAGACCCTTACTGGAAAGACCATAACTCTCGAAGTTGAGAGTTCTGACACCATCGACAATGTGAAGGCGAAGATTCAGGATAAGGAGGGAATTCCCCCGGACCAGCAGAGGTTGATCTTTGCCGGGAAGCAGTTGGAAGACGGAAGGACCCTTGCTGACTACAACATTCAGAAGGAGTCCACTCTTCACCTTGTGCTGCGTCTTCGTGGTGGATTTTAAGTGGGTTGTCTTCGTGATGGATTTTTAAGTTGATTGTGGATTGTTGAGTTACCGTTGTGGTGCTCTTTCTATGTTTTTAAATTGCTGAACTAGTTGGTTATGGCTCCGTGGTTGGCCCTTCTTCAAATAATTTGGTGTTTTGTGTTATGTTTGTCTATTTTGAATAACTCTGTTTCATATAAAACTCATCCTTTCTAATAGGTTTCGGTGAAATTATGCGCTTATTTTGTGTTTATGTGATGATATGAACGAATATCTAGTAACTATATATGATGATGACTTTCTCCAAGGAAATTACTGCTGAAAAGATGAGCTTCTGTTGTATAATCTTTCTTCTTAGAAAGAGAATCGGTGAACGTGTGAAAGATGAGTGATGCAACAACAGGTTAATCTATCTATCAATCAGCTAAAGCATAATTCAAGACTCAATTAACTTTATGGGTATTAGTTCGCAAAAGAAAGAATATTTGCATTGTTGTTCTTCAGCAAATTAAATTGGAATATAATTTTCAACGTACACTACGTTTTTGCTCAAGATAGTAGAGATTATGTGATGTCGTAATAGTTGTTTTATTCAATTACAAACTATGTTTTTGAAGGGGAGCTACGACGGAGACGGAATAAAAATTAAAATTTTAATATTTGCAATCACCAATGCAAAATCTGAATGAATTATATAGACTTAAAATAATTCCAGAGCAATAATGGCACATTCCACTCTTGCTAAAATAACTGACGAGGCAAAAAAAGGGAATGGGTATTCTAATCCCAGGGGCTCAAGGAACACTCCTCTGGAAGGGTCGGAAACCGTTCAGAATCGTTGCAATAGTCATAGATGACGAGGTTCCTCTGAACCCAAGCATAATCCATTTTCTGATCACCTGAGAGGTGCCAAGCATTATACTGATCCCACCAATTCTTGGTCGTGGTTGAGACACAATCAGGATATGGGTCTTCCCATTGGCAACCATCCACACTGAAGTCCTTGTATGATGACACAAACGGGCTCAATTTCCAGTTTGTCTTCTCGAGCCCACCTCTTGTGGCCCATTCATCTGCATTCCAGATGCTGGAGAACAAGTACATGGGCTTCTCATTTGGGAAGAAATTGTTGGGCTTCCCATTGTTCTTGAACACCCTTATGGGAACTCTGTCCACAAAGAACCTGCTTGCAAGCAATTTCCAGTAACTCCTCAGTCAGGAAAACAAAATCATCTGTATAACTAGGTAGGAGGAGGAGAAGAATGAACTAACACTATCTGCTGATTGTTCCAGAGGATGGAATAGGTGTGGTAGTCCTCGGTTGGGTCGAACCATAGCATGTGCCTCATCTCCCGGTTACCAGTGCCATTCTTGTACACATTTGTCTGAATCAAGTAAGGCTGTCCTGTTCTGTTCCCCAAGAACTCAAAATCAAGCTCATCCCTCTCTGGCCCTGCCCCATTTTCAGAGCACATCTGCAACAATCATTTCCCACCAATTGGAATCAAATATATAGAAAGTAAGTAACTCAACAAAGAATTTAATACTTACATAGTAAGCTGTCACGACACCAGCAGAGTCACCTCCTACCAATTTCAGCTTCATGCTGAACCACCCAAATCTGTAGCGTTGCTTTGTTTGAAATCCACATCCTATCAAACAGTTTAATTTAATCCTTCAAATAAGATCATAGTAATACAGTGGAATGAACACATAATGTCTAACAAAATAAATGCACATATTATTAATTTGGCACCTACCTGTGTCTTTGTCAAGTGAGAGATACCAGATCTGGCCATCTTTGGAGGTACTGAAATGTTCCTCAGACCACATAATGCTGAAATTGTCTTCAAAAGATCCCTTGGACACTGCTGCTTCATATGAATGACTAGCAGCGGCTAGGAGGAGAAGAATCAAGGGCAATGATGAAGAAGAAGAAGAAGCCCTCGCTTCCATTCTGAGTTTGATTAGTATTTTTTTTTTTGGATTTTTGGACACGAGAGAGAATGGATCGGTGCTAGCTTGTGATCTCCCTCGAACCGAGATGGTGATGTTCATTAAATGAATCAGAATATGAACATGATTTTGGCACATCCAGTTGTAATACCATATGCCATATGCTGCTGACCTTTTCTTTTTGGACAGAAGCTGGACATTATTTACTTGTTTGTTAAATGCTTGCATGTGCCCAATGTCCAAAGTTGCCCTTTCATGCATTACCTGAACCCCAAATGGTAAACTGCTATAAAACTTATCTATGACTATAACATGTCCCTTCATTTGGGTATCAATATATCTAAATTGGACACTTTAACACTATGTGCTATTATTCTGAAAATTTTAGTATTCCAATTCATGAATATTTAAAAGTTAGTACACAGGACTTGGCAAAGTATAGTGTAAATGTAAATGGGTAATAGGAGAGGCATGGCCGACAAGGGCATATTGGTCAATGAAAAATACAATAATGCAATCTATAATAATAGAAATATCAAAACATATGTGGGACCGATAGCCAGGCTGCATTCCAATGGTTTTCTAGGCTAGCACCACCACGGTGAGTTTAGAGGTGGGTCCTTCCATTACGGGGTAAGAACGTGACCACCTCCATCTATTTGGTCTTACCATCATTCTAATAGAAACTACTTAGGTATTAGTCATTAGACATCTAGATGACAGCATAAGGAAAAATAGGCTTCAAATTTATTTTTTTTTTTGTATAGTTGTGAATAATTTATAAATGTATCACACAAACACCAGTGAAACGTTATCTTCTAAATATGTTTTCAAGTAAATTACTAGTAACCCTAGTCTAACTAATAAATTACCCATTCTTATGCAGTCATTTCTTGCCCTTGGTAAAGAAAAGATTACTTGAGATCTTATAATTCATTACAAAGACCATATCAAGAACATTTAAATTAAATATCATTCTTGCATTCAATTTTTAAACACTATATATACACACTACAAGGAAGCATAGCATCTGTAGCAAAAGTTTCGTATGTAACTTTATAAACGCAGTTTATGCTCAATGCATTTATATATTATACGAAAACGATTATAATATCTGCACATTAGCATACTCCTGTTGGAATATTTAAGCGTCGGTTAACAAGTTGCTTTATTGATGTTTGATACTAGTCAAAACGTAAAAGAGAGATTGCATCTATAATCGCTAATGTGTGGTGCTTTTTATAGGATGTGCTTAATAAAATCGTGCATGATTAATCCATCAAACAACGGCTATTACGGGAAAGCAGTGAAAAATAAAGCTTGATTTAGTTTATGGTGATGATGAATGAACATAAAGATGACCAACATGCTATCACACTTGGCCCAATAAAAAATATAAAAGATGCCACGGGGAATAAGCGTTTGTGCTCAATTGACGGGACGATACATGTGACAACATGCTGTAGTATATTTAAAAAACTAACAAAGCACGATCTTAATGAAAAGCATTTATTCAAAAACAATGCTTTGATAAATAAAAATAATAATAATAATAATAATAATCAAACATAAGGCATTAGCTCCATGTAGGGCTGTCAAAATAGGCGGGCCGGCCAGGTCGGGCCAAACATATAGATATTTTTAAGGTCCGGCTCGTTTATGGTCGGTCCGCAGGCCTAAACAGACCGTCCGTTAGCTTGTTTATTTTTTTTAAAAAAATTAAAAATTAAAAAAAATTAAAAAGTAAAAAAAAAAATCATGGATAAACGGGCCAGTCTGCGGGCCTAAAAGGGCTGAGCTTAAACGGGCTGGTCTAATTTTTTTCAAATTTTTGCAGGCCTATTTTTTGCATGTAAAAGTCCGTCCATTTAACCGGGTAAACGGACCGGACCCATTTTGACAGCCCTAGCTACCTGCAAATGCCAATAATTACCCTTATAAGGTGTGCCTTCTTATATTTACGTTTATTGAAGTGCTTGGGGTACTCGTGTGAAAAGAGGTGAATTTTACTAAACTGAGTTACAAAGCGAAGAGTGAAACGGACTTACTCTGTGAAGATGCTACGTTCTCCTATATTAATTTTAAGCGACGACCCTACATATAACAGGACAGTTTGGCCGAGTGGTCTAAGGCGCCAGATTTAGGCTCTGGTCCGAAAGGGCGTGGGTTCAAATCCCACAGCTGTCATATATTTTAGTTTTGTGTTGCAAAGTTAAAGGCCCCACCCCAGATAAGGCAGAAAGACTTGTTAAAATTTATGGCCCTCTTACTTAAGCAATTTTATATGGGCTTTTAAGGTTAGGTTTTATAAATAGAAGTTGGACCCAAAAAAACAGTTTATTAGTAGACCGTGCTTTGCTTTTGACCTTTTTTTTAACGAGTATACAAGTAGCCCATGTTAGTTGCCTATTAGAAGATGATTATATACACAAATATCTCACAATACGTGGTGTATTATTGTAGAGAGTATATTCCACATGCTTATAGATGTATATTTGGCCCCCTAAAGGGCAACCTAAATTTGCGATTTTGTGTATTATATTATTATTGTGTTCCAGACAACTACTTTGTCAATTCACCTAATCTTATATAACAAAGTAAAAAAACTTAGAAGAGATACATCCACTGTCGCTTGATATGTTAAAATACACAATAATAATTTTATCAAATACGAGATCCCTTATTTCTGCAAAGATATGAATGTCTATTCCTTAAATGTGAATGAATTAATGCTTGTTTTTTTAGGCCATGGTTATTATATTTATACCTTTATTTTTCTCTGTCAAACGTAAAAACGGAAGGAAATCCACTGAAATAAAGCATCTTCCTAAACAAACCAAACAACCAAAGAAAAATAAAAATTTATTACCCTATTAATTATGTAAAAATTAATTTAGTGTCTCACCCAAAGAATAAATACACAAAAGATTTGTAATTAAAAAAATACACACAAAAATATTAGTATATATTTTTTTAACCCAAAAAACATTAGTATTTATTGAAAAGTTTATTGTATTCTTTTTACATTGAATATCATGTAATTCACTTTTCATTATTAAAATTTGATATAACTTAGAGCTAAATAAGACAATGTTGCATATGCGAAATGAATTCCCATAGTACATGCAAATTCCACTCAAAGGACCTTGTTGAATATGATTTTTTTTGAAACAAACCAATCAAATTGGCAGCAAAATATCCCAATCAGGAAGCAGATATATGGAACATAGAGGCACTCCAAACCGTTCAAATTCTATCTTCATCACACAAAAAGTAGATTTTTCAGTTCAGATATTTCACTCAACACCAACCCCAATGCTGCTTATAAACCCAATTCACAGCATCACTCCACTCACCACTCACCAGTGTCCATAACAATTAATCCTCTTCAATGGCAGCAATGGCCACCACCACCACCACCACCCTCTCCTCCAACCTCCTCAAGACCTCCTCCGCCTTCCACGGCACAGCCGTCTCATCCCGAGTCACGCCCGTCAAATCCACCTCCCAACAACAAACCGCCGCAATCTCAATGTCCCTAAAGCCGCCCCCATACGACCTCCAGTCCTTCAAGTTCCAACCAATCAAGGAATCCATCGTCTCCCGCGAGATGACCCGCCGCTACATGACCGACATGATCACCTACGCCGACACCGACGTCGTCGTCGTCGGCGCGGGCTCCGCGGGCCTCTCCTGCGCCTACGAGCTCAGCAAGAACCCCTCTATCCGCGTCGCCATCATCGAGCAGTCGGTCAGTCCCGGCGGCGGCGCGTGGCTCGGCGGGCAGCTCTTCTCCGCCATGGTGGTCCGCAAGCCGGCGCACCGCTTCCTGGAGGAGATCGGCGTGGCGTACGACGAGCAGGAGGACTACGTGGTGATCAAGCACGCCGCCCTCTTCACCTCCACCATCATGAGCAAGCTGCTGGCGAGGCCCAACGTGAAGCTGTTCAACGCCGTGGCAGCCGAGGACCTGATCGTGAAGGGAGGGAGGGTGGCCGGCGTCGTCACCAACTGGGCCCTCGTTTCCATGAACCACGACACGCAGTCGTGCATGGACCCCAACGTGATGGAGGCCAAGGTTGTTGTGAGCTCTTGCGGCCACGACGGGCCTTTCGGCGCCACCGGGGTGAAGAGGCTGAGAAGCATCGGCATGATCCAGAGCGTCCCTGGGATGAAGGCCCTTGACATGAATGCCGCCGAGGACGCTATTGTTAGGCTGACCAGGGAGATTGTGCCTGGCATGATTGTCACCGGCATGGAAGTTGCTGAGATTGATGGATCCCCTAGAATGGTACTACTCCTTCATTCATTCATTCATTCCTTCCTTCATTTTTGTGTTGTTTTCGAGCGTCGTCGTGCATAATGAATGAATGACATTTTAGTTTAGTCTTGTGTTAGCATGTAGAGTCAATCCAACCAAAAGTAAAAAAGATTGATTTTGAGTGTTCTTAATTACCTGAAAACCAAGCATGGTATGGGTCTAATTTCGATTGAAAATTGGAGTGGGCATCTTCAGATGCATCTAGCTAGTTTGACAAAGAAGATGGGCGTTTGGTGCATGTTGATTATCAAGAAGATATAAGAGATATTCATGTTTACGAGGTTGTGTGTGGTTGCAGGGTCCAACATTTGGGGCAATGATGATATCAGGGCAGAAGGCAGCACATTTGGCGTTGAAGGCACTGGGGAAGAACAATGCGATCGATGGAACCTGTGGAGTTGGAATTGAAGAGCCGGATCTTGTTTTGGCCTCTGCTGATGCTGAGGAGATTGTCGATGCTTAGAAAATCAGATTAAAATTAGGTTTTCTTTTTTGGTTCTGTTTTGCCCCTCCTGTGATCTGCATTTGGGAATAAATAAAGAAAAAATGTGAGTGAACAAGAGACAACCCATTCCGTTTGCATCTCGGTTATGAATTGACAATTTGGCAACCCTGTGCCTCGTAAAAGAGACGAAATTTAAATCTAACTAAGAGAAATTAATAAGAATGACATCAAAACCAAATCAAACTAGGATTTTTTTACATCATTGCCAAACAAAAAAAAAACAGGGTTCTTACATATGTAACACCCACGCAGCATAACCCAGAAAATGTGCAAACGATGTTCTGTAGTTTTGTAGAAGTCAAATTAGAGTTTTTTTTTTTTTTTTTTTTACTTTTGACAAATATAAATATATAAATTAGTAAATAATAATTTTTATTTGACTTTTAATCACGTAAACTAAGCCGAACTTTGTTCAATGGTAAATTTAATTTTAGTAGCTTTATGGAATGAGCCATGTTATTTTTGGCACGACTCTAAGAACATAAATTGGATTCTTCAGGTGATAAAGCAAATATACTATCTACCCGAAATTCTGCTTAGAGTTAGATAATGTATTAGTATGCGTGTGAATAAAAAATGTACTACTACGTACAAGAAAGTGAGGGCGTTAATAGCAACTAACAAGGCTTAAGAAGTTAAAAATATCCCATTCGGGAATTTTTTTTTGAAAAAACATTCACAAAATATAGGTCAATTTTTATTTTTGATATTGTGTGGCTGCACCAACCTGAAATCCACATCAAGTAGGTCGATTTCAGTACTGAATTTAAAAAAATAAAAATTGCAACTTTTCCTGCAAGTCTCAAATTTTCGTGCAGAGGACAATGGTGTAGGTCTCTTTCACCTCACCCTTCCTGAAATCGGAAATGGGCATGTTGATTTCAGTTCATCGTTGACCGTGTCCGTGTTGCTGAAACTGTGACTGTGTGTTTGTTTCCACTCCCTCAGCTCCCTAAATATACTATTCGAAGTGGAGTTTTGAAGAACATCCTCAGCTCTCTATTCTTTCTCTGCTTTATACAAATTTAGTGAATAAAAATTATAAAAATACATTGTTGTGAAAAAATCAATTTAGTAAATATGGTGAGATGACACGTAGATACTACAGTGAATTTTGTCTTACATATTTCAGAAGTCATTCTCCAGAATCCTGATCAGGTTCGTTGATAAACGCAGTATTACTAATGTTATATTTTATTTTTAAGTACGATGTTAAAAATAAAGACACTATGCTCTATACTTGCCGGATCCTATGTATTAGAAACATGCGCTTATTTTGACATTAAAAAAAAGAAATTATTAATATTTATTAGCATTACTTGTTAATATTTTATTTGTATATTATTTCTAAGTATATTGTTAAAAATGGAGACACACAATCTGCTTTACACTTGCCTCATTGTTAGGATCATTGCCGAATTTTAGATTAACAAAACAATTTCATTTTGTTATTAAACAAGCTATTATTATGGTGTATCATTACTTATTTATGGTGTATCATTAAAAATTCTATGTTCGTACTTATATTTACAGTTACAACTCATACAATACTTGACAAACATGAAGTATTTGTCAAGGTACACTAATTTTAAAGAATGAATGTATATGGTGGAAGATATGATTTTTCGATAGACAACGCAATTAGATGAGACTTTAATTTTATTAGAAAATAAGGATACGGATTTTTTGTAATTATTTATTTTAATTATATATTTATAAATTTAAAATTACATTCTAATAACTTTTTCAAATGTGTAAATGTTAAAATAATATAGGGTTAATTAATTTTTTAGTCCCTATAATATGAAAAAGTTTGGTTTTACTCCCTCATTATAAGTTTTAGTCCCTCAAAAGTGTGGAAATTTGATTTTGGTCCCTGAGGACGGTTAGTGATGGACGGTGATGATGTGTCCGTTAACGCCGTTGACGTGGCGTCACACGTGGACCCGCCACGTGGCGAAACCCATTTTTCCTTGGGTCCAAACTGAACCGGCCTGACCCGACCCGGTTCGAACAGAAAAAAACCCAAATGTTAAAACCTAATCCCCAAATCAGATCCCAATCTTCTAGATCGAGCTCTCCTTGCCATCGCCCTCCCCCCACGGCATCGTCGTCGCCACGCCGCCGTCGCTGTCGTTATGATAGTCTATACCAATTTCAAGTTACCATAGTCATACATATGATAAACTTTAAACTCACCCATGTTTCAATATTCATTAATTATGAATACAATAACGAAGCCGAGTTTTTTACTATACTACCCCTATTAGTAAAACATATTACCTAAATGCCACTATTTCAAAACATATTACAAGAATGCACATGTTTCAGACAGCATGACAGGCGAATTCGTGTGGCAAGGCCACGTAAGATTCACCAACTCGTTATGTGAATATGGGTTGAATTCGCCAACCCGTTAGGCAAATGTGGGTTGAATTTGCCAATCTGTTTAGCGAATATGGGTTGAATTCACCAACCCGTTAGGCGAATATGCGTTGAATTTGTCAACCGGTTTGGCGAATATGTGTTAAATTCGCCATTCGGTTTTAGCGAATTTAAATTAAGTTATAAAATTTGAATGTCTATTAATTACCAATAAGGACGTAAACAAAAGAACGTAACATTAGCAATTTTTTTTGCTTAACAATTATTTTGTTTGGTTAGCTAATGTCTATTATTATTACTATTATTATTATTATTATTATTATTATTATAATATAAATGCCATATATTTAAATAAGTAATCATTAATATAAAATGTTAGGATTATGAATTAACAAACGTTATTTATTATGTAATTTTTGCGATAGTGTCTCAAACAAACATCGGTAAGTTTGAGATTTTAGAGATGATAGTAAAGAGGATATATTTTTGGAGAGTGAAACGTAGGAAAAAATAATTAGGTTATTTTTTTTATCTAACTAATCCATTTCATTAGGTCATTTTTTGTAATTTTATTTTTAAAAGTAATTTCGTTTTATTACATTTAAATAAAAATAATTTTCTCAAACTTAATTTTGATATATCAATACTAAACACAAATTAATTCTTCCTAAGTCACTTATTCTAAAAGTAATTCTTTAAACTTAATTTTTTAAAAAAATTATTTTTTTCAAAAGTTAAATCAAACGGATCTATGATAGGTTTTTTAAATGAGTTTTTATGAGATAATTAATGATAACTTAATGCAAACCCAAATTCACCAAGGGTAGCGAATTCAATCCATATTTACCTAACGAGTTGACGAATCCTACGTAGCCTCACCACACGGACTCGTCTGACATGCTATCCCAAACAGATAATATGTTTTGAAATAGTGACATTTTGGTAATATGTTTTACTAAAATAAAAAACTCAACGAAGTCGTAACCCCTCCCATTCGTTACCTATGATATTTTATTTCTTTTCGTTTTATAAAACCTTTCCTCTTTTTTTGGGTCAAACGTTCGATAAAACCTTGTAATGCTAAATAATAACTGTAGCATTTGTTGTTGTTGTTTAAAATTTAACGTGTTTTGGGCCTTTTCGCAGGGCTATTGGTGTATCAACAGTAACACGGTGCATAAAAATGTGGGTTCCATGACAAAACTTTCCTGGGTTTCTCAAGAGCTGTTGTGATGCAGTCCTTCCACACTAACTCAACAAGTTGGGCTGACTGAGATGATGACCACAATTAAGCACGATTATGGACTATGGAAAGTATATGAACAGTGCTGGCCCAGCTACGAAGCCATTACAGGTGGCCTACAATGAGGCTGCTAGTAGTATACAAGTGGGCGGCTTTACTCTTGTTTCTTGCAATTATTGACAGATATAATTAATTGTAATATATCATATTTAGTCTAGAGCTGTTTAGATTAATTTTAAAAAAATGATTTTTTTAATTAAATTTTTTTTACTAGTTTTATTTTACATTTGTAAAATATTTTTACTAAACTACTTCTACTTTTACATTTTTTTCTTCAAAAAGGAGCATTGCAAATTTTTTTAAAACAATGTATTTTTAACTTGTCTTACTTAAATATTTTTTAAATTTATATTTAAAAGCGTATTTGTTTTTAGAAAAAATATACACTTTTTTTATGCTAATCCAAACAAACGCATAGTACAACGGACTTCTATAAACTCTACTAAGATAAATAATGCTACTTGTACAATACAAAAAAAGTTCAACATACAACTAACATATAGTTATGTATGACAATTTGCATTTGTACTAGAAATAGGATAGGGAAATAAAGACAGAGAAAAGTCATATTCCTCCAAGCTCCAATTTTGTGTCTTCCAAGTAAAAAAATGATGTCCCCTCTATCATAACTTCAGTGAGATATAGAAAATACAATAACTTTTTATCTCAGTGTCTCTGTCCTCCTATCATGTTTCTAATACCAAACACATCAGAGATAAACATGGACACAAACATTTTAAATTCAGAGACACAAACTTTACAAAGTAGAGACATAAACATTATCAAATATGAAAACTAAATAAAATGAGACTTGCGTCCCTTTAAATAGCGAAAAGTAATTATTACACTATCTGTTTTACTCTTCACTCACTCTAAAACACGTGCACTTTCTCTCTATCATACACAAACATCTCAAAACAAAGACACAAACTTTAGAAAACAGAAACAAAAATATTATCAAACATATAAACAAAACAAATTGCGATTCACACCCAATTAAATTAAATAGCGAAAAGTAACTGTCACACGCTCTATCCTGCAGCTCCCATGCACAAACTTTATAGCAATCAGAAACAAACTTTGGTACCCATAGACACAAACGTTACAGCAAATAGAGACAAATGTTGGACTTACATGTATAAACTTTTGAATAAGCATACTTAAATTTTGGTACTCACAGACACAATTTTGAACAAGCAAAAACAAAGATTAATACAAAAACAAAAACAAAAACCATGGAATTCATAACGTCTTGCGAAGAAAAAAAAATGAAAACAAAACAAAAGAAAGACAAAAACGAAAGAAGAAGAAGTTAATTAATGGAGGTTGAGGATGAAAAAAAGGGAAAAAATGATGTTTATATTTACAGATGGAAGAAAAGAGATTGAAATGGAGGTTGTAAATTGAAAATGTGATAGAAAATGAAGGGAGAAGGAGAAAGAAGAGGAAAAAAAAAAAAGAAAAACGGGTGAAGGAAAGTAAGGAAGAAGATTAAAAAAAAAATTAAATGAATTTGACTATAAATTGGTTATATTTCAGCACATTGTATTATTGATTAAAGAGGCTCATTTATAGGTTTTGTCAACAATATTACTATGACTATAATTAAATATGAATTATTAGAATTCTATCTTTTAGATTTTTTTATCACAAAAATCTTGTTGCCAACCTAATTATTCCATGGTTATCATTTTCCTATTAATAATTACCTTACAAGATTATTTTAGTATGGATATAGCTGCTTTTTCTTTTTCTTTTGGTGTAAATCACTACTCTTTTTCTCCTTATTGACCCTTTGTGCTTGGGTTTTTTTTTTATACAGGTACACAACACTCACATGTAAGATTACCTTAAAAAAACAACACTCACATGGAGTGGACCCCACTTGTATAATACACATTTTTCTCCTTTACGTTTTAAGTCTTCATGGGCGGGCGCAATTAATTAATTTTCATTGATTACAGTAAATTGTAGGGTTTGGCAAAGTAAGTATAGTTTTAGTTGCATCTTTAGGGTTTGGTCCCACGCTTCTCTAATTAATGGACATCAATCCATATTTTGCCACCATTTTGAGCATTTATATTCCCGAGTTCGAGACCTTGTGAACGCAGTTATCTCCGCTGAGAGACTCACTCGCCATAGCCAGGTGCGTGACCCGGGTCGACTCGGATTAGTCAAGGCTAAGTCCTTGGATACCGGACAGACAACCTAAAAAAAAAAGAGGGTAAAAATCAACGCAGAAATTAAGCAAAAGATAGAGGGGGGGGGGAATCTTCTACAAAGAGGAAGAGTTTGTCCAAGTCTTTGATATGTATGCACATAAATTAATAAATTAATTAGCTGTTCGCTAGTATTGAGTCTATTGACAATGATCACAGCTACTTTATTAATTATTGATTTCGGTGCAAAACATTATCTTAACTATTTAGTAGTATTTTTATACATTGCACATAAGTTACAGTGCGTTGCACGACGCCCAATCAGATGAATATGATTAAATTATATATTATTAAATAATTTTTTAAAAAAATTCTCATCAACTATATTATATAATATATTTTTACATATTTTATATAACATATAAAACATTAATGTCAAAATAATGATAAAATAAAATTATTAGTTAAAAATAATAAATTTAGAAATCACTTACAAAGTATTATAACAATAGTAATTTTTGTCAAATACGTAAAATCAAAAAATCTGCTACAAATTAATGCATGGTAAAAAAAAAAGTTTCCTAAAAAAAAGTTTTCTAAAATGCATAATTTTTTTTAGGTTGTTTACCCAGTATCTAAGGCTTAGCCTTGACTAATCCAAAACCTAAATCATTAATATCTATAATACAGTTGGTAATACTCATATTCCTTTGTTGGCGTGAGAGCATCCTATTTGCTAGTTGTTTGGTAAAAACCTGAAAACATGAGTCATCTGTACATGATTTAATGAAAAAATAATGATAAAAAAAATGTTAATTAACGATCCAATGCATCTCTCGGCTTGGAGTCTTCTATATATCTATTGAATAATGCATTATGTCTGCCGGTCGAGGAAAAAGCTTGTTCTATTGAATAATGCATTATGTCCGTCGGCCGAGGAAAAAGCTTGTTGACTAATACGTATTGAGGGCAATATGATTATTATTTTCATTTAAACATATCATAATTTAAATTATATATTTCATTCGTTTTAAAATAGTTGCTCATTTTTTATTTTGCGCAAGTATTAAGAATATGATTGAAATTTGAAAATGTGAAAGTAAAAAATAGTTAATAATATTTTATCTAATTATTCTTGTTTATAATGAATGATTAAAGTTATTATAATTGACAAGTATAAGATTGAGTTCATTTAAAAAAAAGTATATTAAAAAATAATTAATAACGCCTAACTTATTAAGTGAAACAAACAGGTTTACAAGTATTTTAAACGGGAGAGATTTTAAAGAAAGTGAGAGGAGGCAGCTCATGAGTGATCCCTTGGTCTATATAAGGATCATGAAGCAAAGGAAGATAACGAAGAGCAGCCACTAATTAACCCTTCGCTATGGCTAGCCAACAACCTCTTGTAGTTGTACACAAGCCTAAAAAAACCATTCCCAAAACTTTGTGGTTAATCCTCAGTGTAGCTGTTGTGATAAGCTCATCAGCACTTATTGCTTCCTATCTCAACAAATTACCCACCTCACTCTTCAACCTCTCCTCATCGCCTCAGAACCATGTTTGTGACCATGCTATTGACAAAGCATCATGCATAGCCCATGTCTCAGAAGTAGCCCAAGGCCACAAATTCACACTGCTCCAATCCTTCCTAATGAAGTCCACCTCACACATCCAAAAAGCTATGGACGCAGCCAAAGCTGTGAAACTCCGCATCAACAGTCCTAAGGAGGAAGCAGCCTTGCAGGTCTGTGAGGAGCTCATGGCCTTGTCCAACGACAGAGTCTTTGACTCAATGCTGGCTCTGACCAAAAACACCACTCGTGCATGGCAAGATGCACACACGTGGCTGAGCAGCGTGCTCACTAACCACGCCACTTGCTTGGACGGAATAGAGGGGTCAGCCCGAGCTCTCATGGAGGCTGAACTCGAGGACTTGAAATCGAGGGCAAGCACTTCTCTAGCGATGCTTGTTGCTGTTTTGCCAACGGAAAGTGAACAACAACTTATTGAGGAGCCACTGAACGGGAACTTCCCCTCATGGGTCACACGCAACGATCGGAGGCTTTTGGAGTCAAAGGTTGCGGATATAAAGGCAAACGTTGTGGTGGCTAAGGATGGCAGCGGCAAGTTCAAGACGGTGGCCGAGGCTATCGCATCTGCACCTGACAACGGTAAGACAAGGTACATTATTTATGTGAAGAAGGGAACATACAAGGAGAATGTTGAAATTGGTAGCAAGAAGACCAACGTTATGCTTGTGGGTGATGGTATGGATGCAACCGTAATTACCGGCAGCTTGAACTTTGTCGATGGAACTGGCACCTTCCAAACTGCCACCGTTGGTAATGAATCCTTTGAGTTTATATATATATTTATTTATTTATTTATTTGAAAATCAGAATTTGACATTAAAAATAATTTTTTTAATAAGTAGAGTATATTTATTTCATGACGTTTGTTTATCTCAATTTCAATTTTCTATTTCTAAAAACAAAAATCCTAGCTCAGATCAGGAGTGTTTTTTCCACTTTTTTTGTTCGATTTTTTTCCTTAAGCTCTTGTTGTTTGGCTATACAGTATTTTTCATATATGTGACAATTTAATTTAATAGTATCATCTATCTTAATCTTTTGAATCGTATCCAACCAACTTCAGTTCTGATATTTTGAATGAAAGATGAATGTTGACCTGACACATAATATTGTGGGCCATGCAGCCGCCGTTGGTGACGGGTTTATAGGGCAAGACATATGGTTCCAAAACACAGCAGGCCCACAGAAGCACCAGGCCGTGGCACTTCGCGTGGGTGCGGATCTGTCAGTCATAAACCGGTGTCGTATTGACGCCTACCAGGACACTCTCTACGCTCACAGTAACAGGCAGTTCTACCGTGACTCCTTTATCACCGGCACCGTTGACTTCATCTTTGGAAATGCGGCTGTTGTGTTCCAGAAATGCAGTCTGGTGGCCCGAAAGCCCTTGAGTAACCAAAACAACATGGTCACAGCTCAAGGACGCGAAGACCCAAACCAGAGCACAGGGACTTCGATACAGCAGTGTCAAGTGACCCCAAGCTCGGATCTGAAGCCCGTGGTGGGGTCCATCAAAACATATCTAGGCCGCCCGTGGAAGAAATACTCAAGAACGGTTGTGATGCAGTCAACGCTAGACAGTCATATTGACCCAGCTGGATGGGCCGAATGGGATGCTCAGAGTAAGGACTTCTTGCAAACATTGTATTATGGAGAATACATGAACAGTGGGCCCGGTGCGGGTACCGGCAAGAGGGTGACGTGGCCTGGCTACCACATCATCACAAGTGCTGCGGAGGCCAGCAAGTTCACTGTAGCTCAACTCATCCAAGGGGATGTTTGGTTGAAGAACACCGGGGTTAACTTCATTGCGGGCCTCTAGTGAGAACATGCACGTCAATCGCTGGTATTTACATTGAATAAAGTAAAACTCTTGTCATGCAACTTCGTGGAAATAACCAATCATCAAACTAATTGAAAATGGAAACCGATTCAAATCACAACTTTCAAGGGTTGCTTCCGTTTTTCACTAATTTTAGACAAGAAAGCGGTTCATTTTATTATTTGGCAATCCAAATTAATTAAACAAGATGTTTTTTTCCTTTTTTTTTTTAATTTTATTTTTAGAGTAAAGGCTCCCATAAGGGAGAATGCAGCACCTACTACAAAATGTTCAACTAACCACAAGGCCAAACAGCAAAAACCAGTCTAGCATCAAAACACATCTTCTAATCAGCATGTACGTATGTACACGCAAAACAGAAGGCTGAAAGATAACAATCAAGTGGAAAAATCAATCACCAACATCTGAATCACCTTCACGTGGAGCTTCAAGTAAAAAGATTGAAACAATTGGTGGAGGAAAAAAAAAACAGATAACAAGCATTGGTGTTAAATTTTTTGGGTGTAAGAATAACATTTTTGACTCAATAAAATTATATAAATGATATTTTAGCATTAGATTTAGTGTCGACATTGAGATTTTCCCTCACAACATATCATGAGATCCACACTCACGTATATGTGTTATGAGAAAAAGACTTAGTGTAGATACAAATTTAATGCTAAAATAATACCCCTCATAAAACTATGAACCAAGTGGGTTGGGGATACACGGGTTGAGGATGTCTTCTATACAGCCGAGAACATGATATGACTGCAAATTAAAATATATATTTTATTTGCAAAACAATCTTTTTTGATCATTTTATAATTTGTAATCATGCTTTACAATTGGTGATTCAGAAGATATCTTGGATTACTCTATCCATAATCAAATCTCTTTCATCTAATTTGAAGCTCAAAAACCTTGCGCACTGTTTAGATTGTTATAGTGAGCAAAATCAGTGAGGAATATTATTTTTTACGGAATGGGAGCAAAATGAACAAATATTTATTTGGAATTCTTTTCTTATATCGGCGTCGTTTAATTTTCTTCAAAAACTGAATGCGCAATCCAAAATTAGATCAGGTCCTAAAATAGATATAATGCAAAACTAAACTGAAGTAAAATATGTAGTATTTGAATCAAGTGGATTAATTATTTCGCCTAAAGTCGATCCAAAACCACACTCCGTGAAAAAAAAATCTTTTTCTGTACGTACGACTCCACCTGACTTCGAAGTACCACATATATAAATCTTCTTGCCCATCTAATTATTGTATAGTTATCATTTTTCTATTAAAAAAATACCGCACTATGTTATTTTAATATTTAGCATACTGCTTTTTTGAAAGAATACAAATTATTGCTTACACTTTTTTCATATTTAATAATCTTCGTGCTCAGTCTTTCTCATCCAAGTGTTATCCCCTATTCAATTAATTAACGTTAATTACATCAAGTTATAGGGTTAGGTGAAGTAAGAAGTCGTTCTAGTCCACTTGTTGCATCATTACAAGAGAATAATGTTTTTTTTAATGTAACTTTATATTCATCACACACTCTTTACTCACATACTTTAAATATCATCCTTTTTATTGGAGTGCAACTTTTTATAAAATCATTCAAATTATATATCTATATATATATTGCACAGTATTTCCTTTAGGTTTACATATAATTTAATTTTAATGTATCACCAATATTTTCTTTATATTAACCAAGGCAGAAAGCAAAAGATAGAATCTTTCGTGCAAAAACTCGGAGGAAATGATGACATGTTTAGAAGTGGTACAAGAATAACGTAAAATAATTTTTTTTTGTCAATTAAATATGAGCATGAAAAATAATAGTGAAATCAACAGATAAATTTAGACAAATAATAAAAGGAAAAAGAAATTGGAAATTAGGATTAATATTAATAAAATATATTAATAAGTCGAATAAAAAAATATGTTGACAATTTCCTTTAAGGAAAAGCGATATTATACATTAATTTATTATCTACCCCAAAAGATACATGACATTTATTGATTTATAATGTCTCTATTAACCATGTTGTAGGATTAATATATATTCAACGTCACGTTCACCTGTAAAAGTCAGTGTCATATCTTGCCACTATCTCCGTTCTTAATTATTTAATTATTTGTTACTTTGATTTCATAGATGAATATTAAAAAATTAAAATTTAAGTAATTTTAGAAATAAAAATATTAAAGTACTCTTATTTAATTTGGTTAAAGGATTCAATGATGAATAAAGAATATCAAAAAGTCACTTTTTAAAATTTTAGTTAATATATTAGATGCATAATTGAAAATTTAGCAATAAATTTTATCATAAAAAGTGAGAGTGACAAATTAATTTAGACAAAAAAATTTGGACAAAGTTACACTTAATTAAAAACAGAGAAAGTAAAATATAAAGGATGTAAACTAATATCACTCAACTATATATATATATATATATATATATATATATATATATATATATATATATATCTTTTCCAATTATAAAAATTTAAGTTGTTGAATAAAAATAATTTAAGGTTTTTATATATTTACACAAATTAAATAATATCGTGAATAATATTGTGAAATATATATAAGAAGAGGGAAAGATACGCGTAATTCATTATTATTATTATTATTATTATTATTATTATTATTATTATTATTATTATTATTATAATTCATTTTGGTTTGTAGGAGCTTTGGAAACTAGGGAATGAGAAAATTTGTGACAAGCGAGGATTAAATCTGACTCAAAGCCAACATGCAACCTATGGACAGATATATAAACGAGTTCAACACAACATTTTAACTCAATATTTTAAAGTGGGTATGAATTTTTTTAAACATATATTTTTTATTTAGTTAAAAATTTGTCAATATAAAATTATTTACATTTACAATTAAAATACATTAACATGAATTAGAAGAGGCGTCACTGGAATTGCCGGTCATTGGCACTATCAGATATTTAATAAACGTGGTAGAATACCGTTTGCTTTTATAGTACCATTATTATTACATTTTGTGGTGGTGAAATTATGAGGAGATATTTTAGAGTGAGTATGTGTCTAAGAAATTTTTTGAAAGTATATATAAAAATTTATCAGTGTTATAAGATTTATTAAAAATATATTTAAATATATGTAAGAGTTATTACCTTTTTATATGTGTGGGCAAAAAAAAAATAATTCACCTAAGAATATCTCAATCATGAGTGCGTACCGAGCACTGAGACACAACAACTCTGCTTTAATTTTTTGTCATAAATTACACATTGACAAAAGTAACTATGAAAACCAAGATGGTGGGTGCCAGTGGGAGTGGGGTGGCGACAATAATTAGGGACGAAGGTCGTGAATATAAAAGAGGATGTGCATTAAGCAAACTGGGTTATGCTGCCATCAAGTCAAGCTGATCGTTCGAAACTGTCTTCTATTTTTGAAAGAAAGTTTAGATCAAGGAAAACACTTGTCCCCTGTCGGGTATTATAATATAAGTATTGAAATTCATTGACTGCAGAGTTATCTATAAAAAAGAAATACTAAAACAAAAGCACATAACTACATAGTACTCCATGTGCCATACTTTGGAATTCGGTGCAAGTTGTCATATGGGGTTTTCAAAAAAAAATCAATAAGAAAAATTTTATTTAAAAAAATAAAATTTTAAAGTTTCAATGTATTAAAATTTTAAAATATTAAAAATCTTAGCACATATTCTATTTTATGGCTTTTAATAAATGCTTTAGAATATTTGTTAACTTGATCAATAAAATATTAGGATTAAGAGGAAACACGTATTAATAGTACAGATGTTGTCGGAGACAAGAGTGGCCATTTAAAAAATACAAGTCATATATACAAGATTTGTTTTTTTTTTT
>QANU01001262.1:570942-619876 GCA_003254905.1 Nissolia schottii
TTTTTTTTTTTTTTTTTCCTTTTGAAGCATCTAAATTTTTTTTACTGCCCACTTGTCGAGAGGAGTGCTTATCGATCCGTTGGTCTATATAAGGATTATTAAGCAAACGAAGATGAGCAAGAGCAGCCACTAACACTTAGGAAGTGCTAGCTTTACCAGTATGGCTACCCAACAACCTCTTCTGGTTCTAGACAAGCCTAAAAAATCCGTTTCCAAAACTTTGTGGTTAATTCTTGGTGTAGTTGTTGTCATAAGCTCATCTGCCCTTATTGCTTCTTATCTCACCAAACCCGCTTCCTTCTTCAACCTCTCTTCTCCTCACCATCATGTCTGTGAACATGCCCTTGACAAAGCATCCTGCATAGCCCATATCTCGGAGGTATCTCAAAGCCCCATCCATGCCACCACCAAAGAGCACACGTTCACTCTGCTCCAATCCTTCCTAATGAAGTCCACCTCACACATCCAAAAAGCTATGGACACCGCCAACGCTGTGAAAATCCGCCTCAACAGCCCCAAGGAGGAAGCAGCCTTGCAGGTGTGTGCGGATCTCATGGACTTGTCCAACGACAGAGTCTTTGACTCAATGTTGGCTTTGACCAAAAACACCACTGGTGCATTGCAAGATGCGCACACGTGGCTGAGCAGCGTGCTCACTAACCACGCCACTTGCTTGGACGAGTTAGAGGGGTCAGCCAGGGCCCTTATGGAGGCCCAACTCCAGGACCTGAAATCGAGAGCTAGTACCTCTCTCGCCATGCTTGTTGCTATTTTGCCACCACTCGTTGAGGAGCCACTGAATGGAGACTTCCCCTCATGGGTCACACTCAACGATCGGAGGCTTTTGCAGTCAAAGGCTGCTGATATAAAGGCCAACGTTGTGGTGGCTAAGGACGGGAGCGGCAAGTTCAAGACCGTGGCTGAGGCTGTTGCATCCGCACCCGCCAACAGTAAGACACGGTATGTTATCTATGTGAAGAAGGGAACATACAAGGAGAAGGTTGAGATTGATAAGAAGAAGAAGAACGTGATGCTCTTGGGCGACGGTATGGATGCCACAATAATCACCGGAAGCTTGAATGCCGTCGATGGAACTGGTACCTTCCAGACTGCCACCGTTGGTAAGTGGATCTTTCCTATCTCATCCTTTCTCTTTGCCCTTTTCGCCCATTTAGCTACACATATATCTTTTTTATATATACACGCTATACCTACACGTACACCAAATATTATATACCATACATACACCTCGTGTTAAATACGTTTGGTTCAACTACTAATACGCACCGATCCCCACTTCGCACTTAAACGCGCGTGCACAAACTTTATATGTATCTGTGCACAAACATTATGTAGTAGAATACATAAACATTATTTGCTTATGCGCACAAACCTTTATATGGATCATACATCCCATAATTCATTAGACTCATGGATTCACAAATTTTATAAGCATTTGTGCACAAACTTTATGTAGTAAAATGCACAAATATTACTCGTTTATATTCACAAACCTTTACATGGATCATACATTTCAAAATTTATTAGACATCTGTACACAAACTTTATATGGTATAGTGCACATTACTAGCTTATGTTAGTTGGCCCTGTGACAGCCCAATTATTTTATTTGGGTTTGGGCTTATGATTTTGTGAAAACACAAATGGCATGTTTAAGAATATTGTGAGGTTTGCAGGCGCTGCTGGTGACAATTTCATAGCGCAAGATATCTGGTTCCAAAACACAGCAGGCCCACAAAAGCACCAGGCCGTAGCACTTCGCGTGAATGGGGACTTGTCCGTAATAAACAGGTGCCGCATGGATGCCTTCCAGGACACACTCTACCCCCACAGTAACAGGCAATTCTACCGCGACTCCTTCGTCACCGGCACCGTCGACTTCATCTTCGGAAACGCAGCCGTTGTTTTCCAGAAATGCAACTTGGTGGCACGAAAGCCCATGAATGGTCAGAAAAACATGGTCACCGCCCAAGGACGAGAAGACCCAAACCAGAACACTGCCACTTCGATACAGCAGTGTCAAATAACACCAAGCTCAGATCTGAAGCCCGTGGTGGGGTCCATCAAAACCTATCTGGGCCGCCCGTGGAAGAAATTCTCGAAAACCGTGGTGATGCAGTCCACAATAGACAGTCATATTGACCCAGCTGGATGGGCCGAATGGGATGATAAGAGTAAGGACTTCTTGCAAACATTGTATTATGGAGAATACATGAACAGTGGGCCTGGTGCGGGTACCAGCAAGAGGGTGAAGTGGCCTGGCTACCACATCATCACAAGTGCTGCGGAGGCCAGCAAGTTCACTGTAAAACAGCTCATCCAAGGTGATGTTTGGCTGAAGAACACTGGGGTCAACTTCATTGAGGGCCTCTAGTCTGGATATATATGGGCTTCTATTTCTGCAGAAAATAAAAAATATTGGATAGCCTATGTGCGCTTTTGTCTTTGCTCTCCGGCCCACTGTACCAAAAACAAAATGTCATGTATGAGTATTTGGCCTTGTTTGTAGTGGCCATGTAATGCCATGAATAAACCGGAAATCAAAATGCTTCTTTCTTTTGTTTTCCTCACCCGGAACGATGAATGCAAAGTGGGTCACTGTGATGCACATGCACACCCTTGCCCATGATTCGTGACATTAAATTTTAAGAATTTAATATTTAACTCAACCATGATTCGTTTATTTTTATATTTATTCACGTGATTATTTTACTGAACAATCATGAACTCACATTTTTCTTTTATGGATAAAGTTTATTAACTCCCTCATAATATGTGATATGAATTAGAAAAAGCATTCTGGATTTGGCTGTTGATACACAAAAACTTCAATTGTTATACAAACTACATCATAGTTTGACTTTAAATAATATATATGTGTGTGAAGATTGAAAAGTTGATTCTGATGCAGTCCTTTTAATCAGCTTTGACAATTTTATAATTGCTTGTGATTTTTTTTTTCTCCTTTTGGGAAAGAGTTTATTGAAATTAAACTTCTTTAGTTAGTCCTCTCATTTATAATGTCAAACAAAATAATTTGAGTTTCATGGCAGATTCACTTGTCATGATGATTTGGAAGCGGTAAGCCCGAAAAGTCTTCATATAATGCAAGAGTAATCGCGTGGAATAATCTATTTTGTCTGATTTTCTACTATATTTAAAGCATCTTAATGAAGTTAACGATAGAGTCATCCAGATTTTTCTGTAGGTAAAGGGACACATTTCCATACTGGGAAGGCAAGAATGAAAGATATAGGGGTGCTCTGTCTCATATAAAAAATTCAAACTGTAAACGTGCCTCCAACCATGCATTCTGTCAGACATAGGCCAACAAAGCAAAAGAATATGACTACCAGACCAGAGGTTGCTGTCTTTTTTTTTCTTTCTGAAAAATAAATGCTCCGCAATAACACTAGGATGCAAAATGTCATACAAACATCGTTATTAATTTGTCCTTTCACAAAAGCCAAGATCCTTTTTCTTTTTCGGTTTTTGGAAAGTTCACTTAAATAAATAAAAAAAATGACTTCTTCGGTGCTTGGGTGAGTTAAGGTCCAAAAAGAAAAGTCAGGTGGCAGCAATATAAAATAATAAATATTTATAAAAATATGAAAATCAATATCATTGTGTAGAAGCTGAGTTTATCCTATACAATCAACTAATTATAAGGTGGGCATCAATTAATTGTTTTACATATATATTCTCATTTGATTTTATGTATCCGATTTAAATTCATCTTCAAATTTAAATCTTGAAGGTGAAATCTTTGATTGAGTTAAAATAACTCCTTTTGTTAAACTTACATGCTCGCTAATTAATGCATCAAACTTAATACAATAAAATGACTTAGAATATTTAAATTAAAGTTAAAATGTATTCAATAGATCATTTTGTGTGAATTTCTTTACTTTGATATTTTGTTCCTTGTATGCCAAATAAAAGTTATCAATATTAACGGCGGATTCTCTCGCTTTTTGTTAATATGAGATTAATTCTGTTATATGGTTAACGTAAAAGATTTAATATTATTTACTAATATGATCATTATGTGGGTAACTTTTGAAGTAATTATCTATGATCATGTGTGAAGTCTTCATTATCGGAGAAATGTGAAGACTAAAAAGAGGATCTAATGTTCGTGTAACCAACCAACAACCATGCAGCGCACTGCTGGAGGACTATTGGCATGGCAGAGCTGGCAGATCATGGACAGGATTGGCAGAGTCCGAAACTGGACTTGAACATGTAATTAGTGAATACTAGTATACACGCGTACTAGAGTAAGATAAAATGTATTGTATATTTATCTATATAAATTTAATTATTTGGTATGTTATTGCCATAACATCCACATAACACAAAGCTAGTAGAAGAAGAAAGAGAAGGTAGTTCTCTGTGAACAGGATTGGGAGACGTGTGACCATTTTGAAATGTGGAGGCGTAAGCAACCCCACTAATTCAGAAATTACAGCTCTCTTTATCGCTATCCATGGTATCCGCAATTTAAGAGAGCAACAACATTTTACATCCGATAGACATATATAGATAGAGAGAACAAAAGACAAAGACCCGCGCATTACTCGCTCAACAACCACGCACAACAACATTAACCTACATACATACATCACCTTCGCATAATAATTATTAAATGGACAACACCTCTCTTTAATAAACCAACGACCCTCACATTAACCCCATTATTATTTTAATATTGTTATTATTATATCACTTACCCATTCTTAAATCTTTGTCCCAACCCCCCCCTCTCTCTCTCTCCCCTTTATTCACTGGCTTTCAGATTTTCATGGATCCCCACCTTTTATTCTCTTCCTCCTCTTCTTAGAAACAAACCCTCTGCTCCTCTTCCTCTTCCTCCTCTTCTTCAACTTAATTAACCTGCATTCCCTCCTCCTATCTCATCAATAAATATCTTAAATTTTCAGAACCCCATTTCTTCTTTCTCCATTATTTTCGAAGAAGAAGAAAGAAAAGGAAAGAGAAAAAAAGCAGAGGTTTTGCATGCGTCTTCGTTGCCTCTAAAGAAGTTTCTGAATGATGACGAATGGAACAATGGTTGGACTTGGAGCTGGAAAACATACTTCCCGGTTTCAATGTTTTCTCTAGCACCTTCATCACATTCCTCTTGAGGTACCGCATTGTTGCAGTTTATTTATTTATTTGAAATTCTAATCCCATTTTCCCATAATAATTTCAAAGAGCAAAATCTTCACAAAATCACATTAATGTGGCTATAAAACCGTCTTTGTATCCAATTAATCAGATACCAATCTTCATTCCTAGACCCAAAAAAGGCGAGGTTCCTAGACGAATCACATGCAGTGAAGCCTTAGCTGATACTCTACCCCCTTTTTTTTCTCTGAATGAGCATCTGTATATATCACAAATCAATTCCATCTCTGATTTCAGTTCAGTGTATCCATTTTTGTGATAGGCACCTATTAAAAATTTGGTCTTTGCTTCCACATTTTGTCATTCTAATACTGCATCATTGGGTTTGTGATAATTCCACCATGGTAACCAAGATGAAAGGGATCTACAAAGGTTTCAAATACATTACCCAAATTTTCGGTAATCTTTCTATCTTTGTGCACCGCTAATGTATTTAATTTTCCTGTGCTTTTTGTTTTTTGTGTTTTTTTGGGCTAAATTGGAGTTGGGTCTTGGTGTAGTTGTGAAGGAGGAGCGTGAGATGGAAATTAGTTGCCCGACGGATGTTAAGCATGTGGCTCACATCGGATGGGATGGTCCCTCAGGCTCTGGACCCACCTGGGTATGCGCCTTATATCATTCATCCTGCGTGGTTCTTGGAACGCCATGTTGTATATGTATGTTTCATGATGTGATTAGAAGCATATACAACATGACACTTTTACAACCACGCAAGAATTTCCCTAAACTTATCTAGCATCAATTGTTTCATCATTTTTTGCATTCTTTTTATTTATTTTTTATTTATTTTAATGGCAGATGAATGAATTTAAAACAGCACCTGATTTTTCAACATCGATTGGTAGCTTGAATGAACGAAGAGACCCCAAACCTATGGCTAATGACTCATCATGGTCCACCCAAGGTATGCTATGCCCCTTTGGTCTGAGTCAAGTGGTGGTTTTGGTTTCCAAATGTGATGCTATTAAATTATTGGTATTCCGGATTCATGTGGAAACCGTGCATTCTCTCTACAGCCCAAATAGTACAACAGAAGGGCCTTTCACTGGGATCTTACTAGTAGTGAGGGAATATGTAATTTGATTATTATTTTGTGTCTCTGCAATTTCTTTTGAGAGAAATATGTGAGGATTGCAAATAGATTCCTTGCCTCCATGGCAAGAGTTTGGCAGTTCCGTCACGAGCCAAACATATCCACAAGGTAAGAATCTACCGGCTCTTTGGCTTTACAATTAACTCCGTTTATAGTGGACCACACCCCAAATTTTATTAAACATGAGAGGTTTCATTGTATTATATTTGAGGGTACGTTTGGATTGGTGGAAAGAGAGGGAATTGAGTGGAATGGAATAGTAGAGGATGGAATAGACTTCATCATCTCTTCTCATTTTTCTTCCCCTCCAATGTGACCAAATTGAGCCTATTAAAAAAATGCAAACTATATCATGCTGATATGGAGAAATTGGGGCGAAGCTGCACACCAAACATGTATAGTTCTGTTAAGAATTTGATAGAAATTATGAGAGTCATTCTTCTCACTGTGTGAGATAGATTGATCAGCATTATAAGTCATAAGTTATATCAAATATTATGTCTAATGGTTGACAGTAAGGGCAGTGTGCTTATATTCTTAGTTTAGTTGTGTAGATATGCAAGCTATATATACTATTTAAGTGAGAATAATGCAATCGTGAGTTGCCAAATGGGTTTATAATACTGAAATGATGTGTTGCCAAATTGAGCTGTGCTGTGATCTATTAATCTATTATGCATTTCTGAAAGGGGGGTATCCACCTGCCTTTCTGAAAGCAATATGTTTTGCTTACATTTCTTAACCAGCTGCAACATGTTTACATTTGTTCTGCAATATGTTTTGCATTAGTAGGCTTAATTGAAACATGAGGCCTTACATTTTTCAACAAAAACTTACCTTTCTTAACAAGTGACTTTAAGACACTGATTGGCAAAACTTTTTATTATTTATTATCGGTGGTTTGGAGTATTTATAATGTGAAATTGTTAATGATAATACGTTTACCACCTTGAACCTTGTGAACAGATTTTGAAGAGCCCACAGGAAGCCAAGCAACGTCAAACATTCACCAAAGCGATCCATCTGGAAGGGTAGCCCATGCTCATGATCGTGCTCATGCACCCAAGAAGCCCAAGCGGAAAAAGATAAAGTCAACTTCGTCTCCCACCAAGTCTTCAACAAGACAGCCAAGAGCAGCAAAGTCAAAGGCTGCTGCTACTTATTACGACAGAGAAGCAAAACCAGTTGCTCAAGTGCAGCAGGCTCAAGAAATCAATTAGTACAAGTTGGTTGGTTCAGGGAAAGAAAAAGATTTATTTGTCGATGTGAATAGCAAAACCCATGTGTCTAGTAAAATAGAGGGAGCTGTGTTTCATGGGGTTTAGTAGTAAGTCCTAATTCGCCTAGAGTGAAACTTGCTTACAGGCTGGGAGAAAGACAGTGAACAGAAAAATGTGATTAATTTAGGTTGATTTGATTGTGTGCCTGTGTTTGCTTTTTGTGAATTATATATATAGACCTTACATTCACAAATCTTATTGTCAATTTTGCAGATTACAATGAATAGACATAGACATGAGAAACAATTTATAAACAAATCGATGCACATCAGCACATGTATATTAAGATCAGAGTATGCTATAGACCTTATAGTTATACTACCAGGAAAAAAAATGGGTAATTATTTTGAGCAAGAAATACGTAATGATAATCGGCTGATTCAGGGGATTGGGGTACCTTGATAAAGTAAATACGAGGTTGTGCTACTTCAGAAAAAAAATGATGAGATTGTGGTTAAAAAAGCTAAATCACCACAAGTTTAGGCAATTTTAGTACGTCTCGCATCAAGTGATTGAAGTGGCAAAATTAAAATGACAATACTTATAGCATATTGTCAAAGTCTCTCCCAATTTATGCAAAAATTAATAAAAGAAGGAGCTGGCGAGCGTGCTACTAGAATTACAGGAGTTGATGCGCGTGTTTTAGGGGTCTATTCCGTCTATTGTTACTTTAAATATTTCATATCTTTTTGTTGTATGCCTTGAGCAAATTGTGGAATTTGTTGAAAAGACCACAATCTCTGATTTTGTTAAAAAGATCACAAATGTGTAATTAAAACGTAAAAACTAAATACCACAATTTCATAATTTTTTCAAGATAATCATTATTATTACACGGTAGCATATTCTTAAAATCAACTTCTGCTTTAACTCAATTAATATTATTTATGGCCAAAATTTATGTAATATTTAATCATTAGTGTAAGGCCTAATTTCCGAATTAAGCCCACTAATCACTTAAATAATTTGGGCGAGATGCACAATACATATGCAACACAAATTTACCAAGCTTTGCTACCACTGGGCCTATGATACCATGTGTTGCTTGGGCCTTAAATTCCCAAGACAGAAGGGAAGAAGGGTGAGGGGGAGAGAGATTTTAAATGACAGTTAGTGGTTGCCTCCCCCGCCAAATCCATCGCAGATAAGAGGTTCAGGTTCCCCTCTGACTTTTTCATTCATCCACCCCTCATCTTCCGCTTTCGCATCCATCCATACCTCGCCATTCACTCCTTCTTTTTCTTACTCTCCCAGTCACTCTCCCAACAATGAGGCTCAGCCTCCTGATTCCAATTTCTCATGTGACTACCCATCCTAAGCAGGCAGATTAGATATGACAAGAAGAAGTGCACTCATATATCTCTCAATACCACTGTTGCTTGTTTCCTTTGGCACTCACGTGAGCGAGGCTCAAGCTCCTATTGCCGAATCGGGGATACCTCTAGCAGCAGAGAGCTGCAATGGGGTCTTCATTTCCTACGAATTAATGGGGCGGAGGAAGGAGTTCCCTAAGGTGAAGAACGCGACGGCGCAGCCATGGGCCTTCAACGCGACCGCCAAAGTCCTCAACATGGGGACCGCTGTCGTCAAAGCCTGGAAGCTCTTCGTCGGGTTCCAACACCAAGAGATCCTCGTCTCTGCCGCTGGAGGCAATCTCTTAGACGGGGGTGACTTCCCTTCCCCTGTTGGAAACGGTACTTACATTGTCGGAGCTGATCTCCCTGATCTGGACACCGCCATCAACACCGCCCAAGACTTGAACCAAATCCAAGCGCTGATCAATATTGTTGGCACCCAATTCGGGGTTAGGCCTCCCGCAGTTCCCATGCCTAAAACCATCAAGCTGGTAATTGATGGATACAAGTGCCCTCAACCAAATATCGAAAGTATGCGTGCCATTGCTCTTTTCATTCATTCATTTTATAAGCTGAGAAAGATGTAAGATATGAAATAATGAGAAAATTGATCAATTGAATTTGGCAGAGAGTACCATGTGGGCGTGCTGCAAAAGAGACCCCAAATCCAAGTCTCTGGTTGCGGAGAGGAAATACCTGCAGCGCCAGAAAGGGGACCTTGACATATCCTACGACGTTGTCCAAGTGTATCCCAATAACTACATGGTTCAAGTGACCCTGGAGAACAACAACCCGCTGGGCCGCCTTGACCGGTGGAACCTGACGTGGGAGTGGACGAGAGGGGAGTTCATATCCACCATGAAGGGCGCCTTCACGCGGGAGATGGACTACTCCGGCTGCATCTACGGCCCCGCCGGAGAGTACTACGCGGACATGGACTTCTCCAAAGTCATGAACTGCCAGAAGAAGCCCGTGATCAGCGACATGCCGCCGGAGAAATTCAACGACACCGAACTCGGGAAGATCCCCTACTGCTGCCGCAACGGCACGTTACTGCCCAAGCTGATGGATCCCAGCCAGTCCAAGTCGGTCTTCATCATGAACGTCTTCAAAGTCCCGCCAGATCTCAACAAGACGGCGATATTCCCGCCGGAGAAGTGGAAGGTCACGGGGATCCTCAACCCGAACTACAAGTGTGGCCCACCCTTGAAGGTGGAGCCCGCGCGGTTCCCGGACACGAAGGGCCTCGGGGCGACGGTTTTCTCCGTTGCCAGCTGGCAGATCGTGTGCAACATCACGCGGGCCACCAGCAGGCACCCCCGCTGCTGCGTCTCCTTCTCCGCGTACTACAACGAGTCGGTGGTCCCCTGCAACACGTGCGCCTGCGGGTGCACCCAAAATGAGCATTGTAACCCTGACGCCAGGGCCATGCTTGTCCCCCCAGAGGCCCTCCTGGTGCCCTTCGAGAACAGGACGCTAAAGTCCGTGGCCTGGGCGAGGATGAAACACGTGCGCGTGCCCAAGAAGCTGCCGTGCGGTGACAACTGCGGGGTCAGCATTAACTGGCACGTGGCGTCCGACTTCAAGGGCGGGTGGAGCGCCAGGATCACGCTCTTCAACTGGGAGCACCTCAGTTTCCAGAACTGGTTCACCGCCCTGCAGTTCACCAAGGCCTCTCGGAGCTTCGACAAGGTTTACTCCTTCAACGGGACGTTCCTGCCGAGACTCAACCACACCATATTCATGCAGGGCCTCCCGGGGATGAACTACTTGATGGCCGAGAACAACGACACCAACCCCAGGGTGCCCGGGAAGCAGCAATCTGCCATCTCCTTTACCAAGAAGCATTCGCCTGGGATTCAGATCGCCAAAGGGGATGGCTTCCCTTCCAGGGTCTTTTTCAATGGACAGGAGTGTGTCATTCCCGCCCACTTCCCTATTCCAAGTGGAACCCAACCTCGTTTAGACTTAGTGCTCCCCTTGTTACTTTTAGCTTTTACATTTATTCAATTACTATTATTTTAACACCACCACCTCTCTCTATGTTTCTTCTTCTTCTTCTTCTTCTTCTTCGGATTATAAAAAGTGAATCCTTGAATGCCAGAATGCCAAGCAGCCGTCAAATTCCTCAAATTTGCAAATAATTTCTCATCAAAACAGACAGTCACACAGCACATTTACATGTTGCATTTCCCTCACAGTGTTCGAGGCTAAAGACCGTCTTAATTGGATTCCTTTACTAATGTGTTGTAAGTGTGACATTTTATTATTAATTTATTTTTTGTTTAATGTCTACAAAAATCACCTCATCAATTAATGGTTAGAGATTATACTTAATGAATAACGTATGACAAAAAATTCAATTAATTAACATGATTTATAACAGACCCCACAACTACCTCATCCTCTATTCAGTTTAATTTAGCTTCAAGGATTGAAACTTTTCATTCCAACAATGGAACTTAATGTATGATAGGCCATATATAGTCGGTCAAGGGTGAAAAGTCCTTAACCATGGAGAACAGCAGGGGCTTATCTAAATTATCGTAGGAATCTTGTGGTTATAAATTTTACCTCAACCAACTTGGTGAAAACCAGAATACTGGACCTGAAGGCCACAGAAATCAATATTATCACATCATTTTTTTTTATCTCTCTATTGTTATTGCTGTTCATTTATTTAGCTACGTACCTAGCATTGATTCTGCACAGGAAGCATTGCACATGACGTCTGACCCATAATCTAATTGACCTAAAATCTATAGATTTAGCTATACGTACCTAACATTGGTTCTGAGATATGCTTTTAATTTCTGATCTGCTTCAAATTAATGATGGAAAAAGAATGGTTTAAAAATTTATTTTGAAGACACCTACTCGACTTAAGAAGTGGCCCAGTTTGATGCTTTCCTCATATAACAGTCATTCTATCCGATTAAAAAGGTATTGAAGAAGAGTTCCAGAAGATAGGTTCAATGAAATATAAATGTATAACCACGCTATTGAAGTAAGATGTACAATATTTTCCTATCCCTGTAATTCCTTCATTCATTGTCCTCTCAAAAGTACATTAATTCGATTAACTGAGTCCTTTGGTATATCAATGCTGCAAAGCATGGCAATTGTGGATTTGTAAGAACAAAGCTATCATGTATATGGAAAATCCATGTATTTTGTGGAGTTGAAGAAAAAACCAAGAAATTAACCATTGTCGTTTTGTGCATTGGAGTACAAAATTTGGAATGAGAATTCTTATTTTCCACAATTAATGTTGTCCAGTACTGGCTCCTCATATTTGTGTAAGGTTCCAAAACTCCATTTCAATCCAACCAAAATAATAAAGATCTTACCAAAAAAAATGAAAAAGCCACGTGTTTGTCGTATATATTGTGATTTTCACCGATAAAGTAGCAGCAATAAATAATTCAAAGGGTATTAGATTCAAGCATGAGAAGGGAACAGCTTTTAAAAAATATACTCCAATTATGGAACGGCTCAAATTAGCACACTCATAGCATTAGCTAGGCTTAAGGTGCAAAACCAAGAACATATATACAAATACAATTGCTGAGAGACCATTACAGCTAGTACATGATCAAATTTCATTACTCAACCAATCGTATATTTGATGCAGAGCTTTTTCAAGAACTTCAACTAACTGACTCAGACCTCGTGTTTTTTATGCTTCCAGGAAGGTTTAGTGGGCACATGCAGCATGCAATAAATAATCTATTCATTTAACATCCCTTAATTGGCACAGCAAGAAACTCAGTGTGGACAGAGCTAACACAGATCTGATGCTGATCTAAAGAGAATCTTATGCGCCAATATATTTCGATTCCATATGCTAAGATTTATGCCTGGAACTTGAGTACCTCGACCGAATGATAATAGTAATGATTGAGCAAATAGTTACAAAATTTATAGCTATTGTTTGCTTAAACAATTATGACAATATTACTATATCTTCCAGATTTGTAAGATTTCGGTTTATTATTTGAAAGAGATGTTAGGGGTGAAAAAACATTTTTGAGTCTATAATTCAATTCCAATCAAACTTAAAATCATACAATTTGTCACGTATCCTCAAGCTACTATTAGAGGGGAACTGTTTATGATAACATGTATATTGTTTAGGGTCGGCTCAAAGTTTTATAAGAAACTGGAGACCGAAAAAATAGTTATCTCGACATGTTTTCAAGTACTTATAATTGTGATAACGAGGGAAAAAAAAAGTTCTACGCAAAAACGCCGCAACAGAACGCAATCAAAACGCGTCTATATTGCATCCTAACACAGCCAAATCGTAGCATACAAGCCCATTTGTACACGGAAATGTATCCTCTGCGATCAAAATTGGGCATATATGGAGAGAATACAGACATTAAAATTTGAATTGGATCTTATATTTTTTTTTGTGTAATGTTACTTAAATAAAAAAATTAGATAACATAAAAAATACAATAATATGTGAGTACACATATAGAATACAACAATCATGTGAGACTCATGTGCACACATATCAGGGAAAACAATCACTCCTTTGCCACTAAGTTACCTATTCTATTGTGTTAAGATAATCAATTTAAAATATATATTATCTACAATAAGTGTTACTAAAAATAAATCCATAATTTTCAATTTTATTACAAATGACATTTAAATGACCGTAAAGAAGAGTTATAAATATTTGTCACTAGACAGTTGGGGATAGCGATGTGGGACTAATTTCTGACGTGCTGAAGCGCTCCCTAGGCGTTGCAGCGCCCTCATGCCACGCTGCTGTAGCACATCCAATGCACTGCAGCGCGTTGGCTTTGCTATCCTGCATCTCGTGCGAGATGACTACACGAAATGCCCCCTACGTCAAGCCCAAGATGTGCCTGTCACAACCCAAAAAAAAAGGGGGGCGTCTTGCACGAGACGCAGGTAGCATCTCGAGCGAGATGAGCGTCTGAAAGCTAGCTCGCTGCAATGCGTTTTGGGCCCTGCAACACGTTAGAAAACAAGTCCCACGTCATTTAGCACTGTAGAATGGGGGTCTCCTCTTCCCCCTATATATAGAGGTTTCCGTGAGTGTTTAGACTTGTTAATTCACTCCAGAGCTTGAGAGGTCACACCTTTGTGAGACTTTTTGCTCTAGTTATATTTTTATTTCTTTTCTCCCTCTCATCTTCTGTTCGTGGGGAAGTAATGCCTCCACGTAGGGTGTGTCAGAAACTCTTAACTTAATGCTCCTTAGCGTTCACCCATTTTTTGGTGAGTGGCTTTCTTCACGGTCTATTTTAGACCATGTAGTTATTTTTAAAAGTTATGTATTTATTTTATTTATTTTAGCATTATTTTATTTATGCATGTTTTATAAAATCCTAGGAGGTGAAATTTATTATTTTAATTACGTATTTATGAAGTTAGTTATTCTTTTATTTAATTTGATACTTTCTCATGATTATTTATTTAGAAAATCTTTATTTATGAGATAGATATTTACGAAACTATTTTTAGAAAATTATGAAACTATTTTTAGAATTACATGGGATCACATTTTATTGCATTAAATATATTCATGTTGTGTGTGTTAAGCGATATAGATATTCATATTAGTTAGCTAAACCTTTAATAAAAGATAATGGTTACAAAAGTATTCTGGTGGGAGGAGACTTATGTTAAGGAGAGGTTCTGGCTAAGGACAAGATTTGGTACTTAAGATGTCCATTGTGACGCATCTCTCTTACCTAGGAACCTCTCTAAACATGAGATCTTAATCTACAATTTATTTTGCCAAATAAAACACTTAAGGATATTAAGTCATGTTATGATAAGGATTATGTTGTGACGATCATGTTATGCATTTGATATTGTTTTCATGAGAGTATATCTAGGATAAAACTGTAAGTCCGCGACAGCCTACGTTGATCCTGATATACCTTTTACGATCGTAAAGTAGAATAATATTCATGTAGATTTAGGAGCAAGACCGTAAAGCTTGGACATGACAGCCCGTGATGCTTGATGTCATGTATCACGTATCATGTCATGTAGATCAGGGGCAAGACCGTAAAGACCGGACATTTCAGGAACAGTTAAACCGTAATGCTCGGAACTTCTATATAGAGAAACTCCCCAACTATATTATATTTTCAAATGCTTTTATGTATTAGTTATTATAGAAATGTTTTATGCTTGTTTTATATATATATATATATATATATATATATATATATTATGTATTGCATCTGCATGCCATGGTTTTTCGAAGTGTCCCATGTCGCCAGACGAATGGCCTATCGCTGAGACTCTCCCCAGAGTTCTCACCCCTCACCTCCCCCTTCAGTTACAGGTTATGAAGCAGCGCAGTAGAGCATGGAGTTTATGGTCAGTGTAGCGATGTCAAAATCCAAGAGTCAACAGTTCACCTTGAGGTGAAGCTACCTATAGGAATTGTTAGTTTATTTTTATTTTCTAATCGAGTTATGTCTAGAGTGCTCCAATTGTATTCATGCAGGATCCTCGGACCAGTCGCGTATTTTATCATGTATATTTATGTTTTATATAAAATTTAAAGTGCATGTTTTTACAAAAAACCATTCTAGAGGCTTCCATAAGGGATATAGTCCCTTGCGTGCCGGTCACTACCCTAAGTTGGGGCGTGACAATGCCGTTCCTTTTTTTTTTCCTTCTCTTCTAAGGGCTGTCACATAAATATTTATGTGATGATATATTTTTTATTTTGTAATATTTATTTTTTGGTGTGGTGTACCCATAATAATTGTTTTTGTATTGTACAAATAATATTTTCTTTCCACAAAAGACTTTTTTTTTATTCTTAAATTATAATAATGGCATTGAAGTTTGAATCCTAAACCTCATGCATATTACTCAAACATCTCTTACATGCATGTAACTCCAAAGACTCCTCCACTAGAGGCTAAGATAACTTTACCTCCATTTACCATTAAACTATCAGCCTGTTTGGTACACTCTATAGAATAATACCTGATAGTATTATACATGATAGTATAAGACCATATAGTATAATATAAGAAATATATTGTATAAATTTATATTTATCATGTGTTTGTTGCACCACATATAATTATATGATTTTATTCTGTTCAATCTTTGTAATATCAATTTATAATTATTACAAAAACAAAAAAAATTATTTTTTGAAGTGTAATCTCTCTTAATCATTTAAGGAAAAAAATAAGATAAACATAAAATGATATTCCGCACTTTCAAGACAAATTATTATTAAAACACAAATTTTTCACCAAAATTAAAAAAAGGTTTTTTTGTATGCTCATTGCCTATGGCAAAAACATTTCTCTCTTTTTTTTTTGTGAGAAAGGTTAACAATTATTATTTTTCCAAATCCCAATATATAGTAGTGACTTACCTTTGTCACAGTTCTCATCAAAGAAAAATGTTATGGTAATTAAGAATAAAAAAATTAACGAATGAGACACAATTATCACTTTAGAAGTGGTCAAATATAGGTTACAAGCATGACAAAGAAAAAATTACTCACACGAAAAATGGAAACTCATAAAAAACAAATGATCCAAAGCAAAATTATCAAATTTCGTAAAAACTTAAATCAAGAAAAAAAATTATTTTTCTCCAAAAATATGTTTTATTTATTTGAGTCAAATTGATAATCGAAAAAGAAAATGAACATGAGATTTGTGAGTAATTTTTGAATTGGCATGTGCAAAAAAGTAATAGATTTGAAGAAAAGCCAAAAAAAATGGCCACAAGAGAGAGAGAGAGAGAGAGAGAGAGAGAGAGAGAGGGGAAAAGAGAATGCAGTGATGATTGACAATTACAAAATGATGAAAAGGGAAAGAGAGAATAAGTAAAAATAATTTTTGATTGAGTAAAAAAAATTAATACTATCACTTCTAATCAGTTCTCAGAAGACATGATAAATTAATACGATAATTATAGAATAAAATTGTATAAAATTATATTATCATATGTTATATCAAACATATGACAAAAGCTAATTTTGTAGTATTAATTAATATTATCGAATCTCATACCACATAATAAACGGGCTTAAACATTAAATTATTTCCTGATTCAATAAACTAGACGTAAAATAATATTATCATAAATATTGATCATTAAAATATGATATAGAACATAAACATACAATGGCACATTAAAAAACTTAAAATAAGTAGGATTGCTATGTAGAATTAATTTGTGTGGTATATACATATGAAGCCATTGTGAACTGAACATGTGGCTACATTTTGTTACAAATTAATATCAAGTTAAAGACCCAAAGAAAACGAAAGTATTTGACGGATATCATGCCAAGTTGCTTCATGCCTAGATTCACAAGAAATTTTCATAATAATGATCACTTCTGTAAAACGAATGGATCTAATAACACTAAAAATACGTAAGACACATTTGACATTATTGTGTATGTAGAAATATACAAAACCAGTAACTAGCTAGATACAAATTTGTCTTGATATGAAGTCAGTTTGAAATTGACTACACAGAAAAGCATTTTAAGGAAAAATGATTTCTTTAGCGAGAAGTCTCCTTGTTCTAGGCGTTCACAAGTGCAAAAGTCAAACAAGTTATCGAAAGTTCGGGATCAATGCATGAAACAGTTCATACTCCTATTGGATTTGATAAGGAAACGGTTTTCTTAACCCACCATATTGCGTAGAACCAAAGATTATTCTAACCCAACTTTGTGAAATTCTCGATCAAACCAGACCTTTTCGACGTGAAAATTTATGTTATGCAAATGGTGTAGGCAAAATAGGAATAATTGTTTTATTTTCAGGTTGCTGTGTGAATCACACGTTTTGAATTCTTCAGCAAAAGAATCTGTAGATTCTGTACAGCCTAGTGCTACGGGCTGATCATTAAGAATATCTCATGATAGTTTATTTTATTTTACTTATTAAATATTAGTATTGTCTTCATCTGTTAAATAAGTTACTAAGATTGATCTAATGGTGAAGAGTTTAGATATATATACAGGATTCTAAATTTAAATCTCATTATAATTAATTTAATGTAATTTTTGAAGTTTTTATTTTCAATTTTTAAATAAGTGCACGCACACAAATTAAAGAAGGTCGCAATGGTAGAATAATCCCTTTTTTATCTGTAAATACAGAGTTAAAATAATCTAAGTCAATTAAAATTACTTTCGATGTTTCTTAACAAATTAAGTTGTTTTCATTTTTATTTAATACTACTCTTTTCAATTTTATTTAAAGGATAATTCCTCGTGTCCATTTATTTATCACTTTGTGAAAATAATGTATATACCACTGTTCATTTTTTTTTCTTTCTTATATTTATTACTTTTTTTTTCATTGCTAACAGCTAAGAGTGAAAATAGATCACACCATCTGATAGGAACCTATGACCTAACTCATGTAGGCTTATCTTTTAGTTAAAAACAATATTTTAGTTAATGAATATTTTTTATAACCTTTAACATTATCTTTTTAATTAAAAAAATAGTTAATGAACATTTCCTTTTGTTTATAGCCTTGTCTTTTTAATTAAAAAAATAATTTTTGTTTAATGGTCATTTTTTAGAGGTTATGGTTTCATCTTTTTAGTTAAAATGATTTTTCGGGTTACTAGACATTTTTTCATTGCCTATAACTTTATATTTTTAATTAAAAAAGATTTTTTGGTTAATTAACATTTTTCATAACCTATAACTTTATATTTTTGCATAAAAAATGTTTTATAGTTAATGAGCATTTTGCATAGCTTATAACCTTATAGTTTTGCTTAAAAATGATCTTCTAGTTAGTGGACATTTTTCATCTCCTATAGGCTATAGCCTTATTTTTTTAGTTAAAAATGATATTTTGGTTAATGATCATTTTTTTTGGTATCATATAGCTTTATATTTTTGCTTAAAAAAAGATTTTTAGTTGATGAGTATTTTTCATAACTTATTGTAACGGCTTGCGACAAAGGGCCCATCGCAAAGGCTCAGACAGGCCTCAGAGACACGCTGCAGCGCGCCGCTGCTAATCAACAAACCTTATTTGCACCCCTTGGGCCAAGAGAGGGTCTGACCCACCCTTTTGGCCATCTCTCCCCCTATATATAAGCACTCCTCTCCCATTTCAATTCACTCAGAGCTTCAAACTCCTCTTTTCTCTAGAATGAAGTTTCTTCTCAATTTCTTCCCCTCTCTCTTGTGAAGAAGCAATGTCTTCACCTAGGGTAGGTAGCCAGTCCTTTTTGGGATGACCTAGGGTAATAGGCCCTGGCACCGGCGCCACGACTTTGGTAGTGGTGGCCCATGGTTGTCCACGACCGCTGTGGTGATGCCGGATCGCCGTAGCGGTGCCAGATCATTACCACAGAGTCTACAATTATGTTTTCCTTATGGGTTTTTGATGGTAGTTTATGTTGGCCTTTCCAGGTGCCAACACCATGCTGCTTGGAGCCCCTAGTTCTAGTGTTCCTCAGTTTCGCGACATTCCAAGTGAGTGACGGTCCCGACGCGTCGACGGGTTCTACTTTGGTGGTTCGTCAATAGAGTCAATTGCACATTATAACATGTTGTTAGATATTTATATACATGCTTAGTAGTTGACAGTTGTCATGCTTACATGCTATGTTATTTATGATATGCCTATGCTATACTTATGCAATGATAGGATAGAGACTTAGGATTGTAGGCATGATGTCTCTTAGAATTGTTTGGTTTGGATAATATAACAAACTTTAATAAAGACTCCGGTTAAGGAATGTACCCTAACTAAGGGCAGGTTCTGGTAAGGCAAGACTTGGTATTTAAGTTGTCTATTGTGACACACCTCTCTTACTTGGGAATCTTCCCCTAATTATGGGGACCTCAGTCGTTGATCCCGAACGAATAAACAAGATTAACTAAATAGGACTCCCCTGTCATAATTGGTAGACTTAGGTCCTAGCAACTTGGGTAACGAAGTTAGCTCACCTAAAAGACTTCACAAACAGTAGATCCTATGGCAGATGACCTATAATAGTACGAGGTCAATGACGTCGTAACCCAAACTTAGTAATAGATAGCTTTGAGTGCCAGGTTCCTCAGATTATGGCATGCGTGCCCTACTAGATCAGTAGATTATATGAGCGCCAGACTCTTCAAACTTAGGGTATGCATACCCTTACAGGTATTCGGGTGCGCGTATTGGAACCACCCAGATTTATCCTGATGAAGCAAGGTCGAGCCGAGATTCCCTTGAATTTGAGGATTGAGAGGCATCTCTCTTTGCGTTCCTCTGTCAGAGAAGCGGGCATGCGTTGCACAACTTAAGTTTACTTTTCAACAGTTTACTTTTAACAGTATTCTTCAGTTATATTTTATAGTAGTTATTCAGACTTGCTTCATTTTTTCTGTTATATTTATTTATTCAGTTTATACCATGATTATATGCAGTATATGATTGTTTGTGTGGTATCGAGGTACCCACCACTGAGATGATAAACTCATCCCTCTGTCAATATCATTTTTAGATACGGCAGAGGACAGTGAGAACGTCCCCCTCGTCCAATAGAAGCGAGGATTCAGGCATCTATGGTAACCTCTACTTTGTAGTGGGATCTACCAAAGTTATATTAGATATGCTCCAGATATCTAGGGCAAGATTGATAAGTGTCATATTTTGGTATTTTCATAGGTTAAAATGACACTTATCTGCATTGTTTAATATGAATTCACTAACCATTTTCCCCACTTTTGTATAAAATTAGTATAGTTCAAGAGAATGGATGCATATGAGTGAAATAATGCAATTCTTGTTAAATTCCTATAGGAATAAGAAGCCCGAAGCAAAGGAATTGGAAGCAAAAAAGAATTGAGCAACCTAATGAAGCTCCAGTTCGCTCAGTGGCCTTGAGAAGCCGCTGAGCAACCTCTGTTCCCAAAGAGTTTGCTTAAGGGTGAAGTAACTTCAGAGTGAAGCAATCCCAAACCGCCATGAAACCGCTCAGCAACATAGACTGAAGTTTTCTATAAATAGAGCTTCAACTCACAGATTCAGTAGCAAAAAACAATTCCATCACAAAGCATACAGAACAGAGAGCAAGGAGAACGAAGAAGAGGTTAGAGAATGAGCCAAGAGCTATCAAGGAGCACGACGGCACTTACCATGGCAGCGTGAGAACGTGTCATGGTGAGCGTCCATCACCTTGTTCTTTGATTTCTTCTTGTAAGATGGATATTTAATCTTCTTATTGTTGGGAATTTGATGAGTATTATGGTTTGATTGTATCCATATTAACTCTTTTATATATGAATCTACTGATTTCTATGATTTGCATGATTGATCTTGTATTTAATGCTTGTTTTAGCTTAGCTACCTAAAGCATGATTCGAAACTTGATTGTTTGCGAGTGAAAACTGCACTCGTTAAGTTGGAAATAAATCAAATCATCTAATATTCCTAATTGCTATAGATAGAGTTAGGGTTATTAGTCATTTTAACACCCGAAATTATATCGGTTTGCTTTGTTAAAGAGATTGACAAAATCACAAAGGGAATCGAATGATCGTTTCATGTTTGAAAGAGATGATTAAGATAAGAACTGGTGGTGAGGAATCAAAGAATTGATAATTCATATGCATTGAGTAAATGGACATATGAAAACTGTAATATGATTTAATTCCCAGCAAGCTTCCTTATCTGCTTCTAATTCGTTGTTATTTTATCTTTCGTTTAATTTATTTATTCTAAAAATCAATTTACAAACCAATCACCCTATTGTTTAATTAACGAAACTCAAGAACAACTTTATTCAACTCTCTGTGGATACGACTATACCCGACAATATTGTAATTGAATCCCTCTGGGATTTGAAAGTTATAAAGGAGGATATATAAAATGATGAGAGTATAAAAAACTTTCAACAAAGATCCTTCATTTAGTTTTATAGCATTTTATTTTCAATTATGATATCAGATATTATGTAACTCAGCATTTTGTATTTGAACTAGTTATCTGATATTTATTAAAGTTATGAAATAAAGTTAACTTAGCCGTGTCTTTTCATAACTTAGCCGTGACTATACTCATAATTTTNTTTTTTTTGGTTATTGGGCATTTTTCATAGTATATAACCTTGTGTTTTTACTCAATAAATATTTTTTTTTGTTAATGATCATTTTTATAACCTATAGCCTTGCATTTTGCCTTAAAATGGCTTTATGGTTAGTGGACATTATACATTGCCTATAACTTTGTCTTTTTATTTAAAAAATATTTTTTTGGTTAATAAGTACTTTTCATAACTTATAATCTTATCTTTTTATATTTAATACAAGGCTTACAAAAATTTAGAGAATAGAAGATTAAATGATATTCTTTTTCCACTAAGTGCGTTCTTCAAAAACTAAACTTGTATTCTCATATTTACGAATGACTAAACAACTCCTCACTCATTCAATAATTTGTTGATATCTTAATTTTTCAATGTGCTATATTTCTAAAGTAACTGATAAATAAAAATAGTAGACTAGCTAGACAAAATAAATTAACATGCTGTATAATTTTTTTAAAAGAATAAATAATTACCCAAAAGTCTATATAGAGATGGCTAACATCAACACTTTTAGAGTTTAGACAAACTAAGCTATACCATTCTTTTTTCAATCAACTTATAATTATAAAATTTTACTAACCAATGTCCTTAAAATATTTATTAATAAGTCAAGAATAAAAGATTTTATAATTTTTGAGAATAAAAGATTTTATAATTTTTGAACATTTTAAGTGTATTAAAAAATTAAACATATCACTTTTCAATAGAAAAACTTCTATTATTAGTTCATTATGGAGTGTCCCACTTATTAGCAAAATTCATAATTATAGACATCTTTATAATTTTGTTTTATTTACATTAATTATAACTTTAACTTCTCCTCTCACTTAATTAATATTCTTTATCCAGTATATCAACCGTCTCATTTGATGATGTTAATATACAGGAGTAATTGATGTTAAAAATACTCAAAGGTATAATTAATGCGGATAAATGAAAGTTATAAAGAGATTCACTGTTATAAGTTGATTAACAAAAGGACCTGACTTATTCTATCTAATAATCTTGACCATTTATTTATTTTGTTTGGCTAGTAAAAAAATTAGATCGAGTTAGGAAGAAAAAAAATAATGTTATTTATACATCTACTTTTGGAGGAACAATCAACATTCATACTCACAAAACCCACAAGGTTCATTATATAGAGAGAACAAGTGAGTATGAGAAACTTTTAAGATTTGATTTGTGATTTTATTTTTTGTTTATCGGTTTATTTTCTGTTTTTTATAATTTTATAAAGGAGATAGTGACAACAAAAAAGTTATTTATTTTCATTATTTCCTTCATAAAATACTAAAAATAAGAAATAAAAACAGGAAATAAAATTAAATGTAAATCAAAATACCCTTATTTTTGTGGGTGTGCATATTAAGGTATATTAAAAAAAAAGGGGGTTTTGCCAACAAGTGCCCAATGGGCATTTGTTAAGAAAGCAAAAGTAGTAGGTTTACATTGAAAATTAAAACTTTTATGTTTTCAATGAACACTAAGTGCATTTTAAGTTTAAAATTTACTACTTTGGGTTCCTTAACCAATACCTTTAGGCCCCGTGTGATTCGCAAAATCTGCCAACATTCTAGAGAATCTGAAGTTGAGAATGACAGATTCTTGTGTTTGGTTCGCGGAATAAAAAAACATTACCGAAAAAGTCACATTCTCATAAATCTAAAAATACTAATGCCACCTTTCCATTGGAAACGAATGTTGTTGAAAATGCTTATTTACAAACTTACCCTCAATTAAACTTAAAAACCTAATTTTACCCTCCCAAAATTTAACCTAGTCATCGTCAATCTCTCCCGTTTCAAATCTAACGTTTTCTCGTTCGCCTCCCTTTGTCTGCCACTGCACCAGCAATGTCTGCCACTACACCGCAACGTCAGCCACTGCACCACAATAGCAATAAGCGGTTGGTGACACACCCTCTGGTGTCCTCCCGCATACGATTGTGACCTCTCTCGCGATGCTCTCGTCGCTTCTCGCAACCTTGGTGTCATCTGCAGTCACGTCCTCCAGCGTCGTCCACAACCTCCACATCCTCCGGCATCCACCGCTTCCTCCACAGCTGCTGTAAACACTAAGAGGTATGCATTCCGCGAACCACTATTTTGACCTTGTTTTCATTTTTTTGCTCTATTTTGGGTGGCTATGTTTTTTTTGTTATGTTTTTTATCTGTTTTGTTTGAGCATAATTTTTGTATAATTTATTCCATTTTTTTGCTCTATTTTTTATCTGTTCTATTTTTTTTGCTATTGTCAAACATTTTACATGAAATTTGAGTAATTACATGTACCGTGAAAAATAAGAAAAATTATATATTTATTTCTAATTACTAAAAAGTTGAGAAAGTCGAGAGAATAAATAATTTTTTAGGTAGTTGAGAAAATATTTAGTTATATGTAAATTATATTTATATATGAGTTTAATGTGTGTAATGGTCAATTTTTATTTTAATTAGTTAGTGGTATTTTGGAAAAACAAAAAATATTCTCAAGAATGTTAGTGCCAACCAAACGTAGAAACAATTCATTTCCAAACATCTTCTAGAAGATTCACAGGAATTTCATCTGTGAATCAAACATGTTTTAATGTCATTTTTAGGAAAGTCATTATTAGGAATAATATTCCCTATTCCTGAGAATGTTGGCAGATTTAGCGAACTAAAATGAAAAAACTAACATGTGCTCTTTAGGGCATTAGTTAGCATAAACAAAAAGAAAAGGCTAACATGTATCCTTGTTAAGAAGTTTAAAATATAAATGTTTTATTGAAAAATAAGTTTTAAGGATTTGAATGTATTAAGCACTAAAAGTTTTTGACTTTTTTAATAAAAACTTTTCTCCTCCTAATTAATTTCTTAGTAAGCACCTTTAACAAAAACTTTAAAATTACTAAATTTACAAATAAGATTAATGTTTAAGTTATTCCCCTAAAAAATATATCGATGCTCTAAGTAGTTCCTGAAAAAAGTGTTAGTGTAGTTTATGAAATTTTAAAACATGAAAAATGTTTGATGTACAACCTAAAACATGTCACCTATTGCCACCCATATATATTATACCAACTTTTGCATTTCTCTTTTTTCTCTTCATCATCTCTTTCACGCTCACTTGATTTTTCTTTCGTATTCTTTCTCTTCCTTCACACTCTTCCCCTTCTTCCTTCTCTCACCTGACTCAATTTTTTTTGTATTCTTTCTCTTCCTCCACACTTGCCCTCATCCTCCTCTCACCTGACTTTTTGTTTTCATTTTTTTTTTCTTCCTCTACACTCGTCCTTCTTCTCGTCCTCCTCTCACCTGACTATTTTTTTCCTTCTTCGTATTCTTTCTCTTCCTCCACACTCGTCATCCTCCTCAATTGACACTCACTCCCCCCAATTTGCTCTCACTCCAACACAGCCCACACCTTGTTTGTGAAACCCTCATCTCTATTGTCCATTGTTTCCATTGTAACAATGCATCACCAGCTTCGTTTTCTTCATCAGCATCCATTGATTGCTTATGGTTTTTAAGCATTTGTGTTTGTTTTTCATGTTGTTAATCAACATTCGTGTTCGTTTTTCATGTTGTTAATGCTTGTGCACTTGTGTTGTTAATGTTTGTGCAACTACATTGTTAAAGTTTGTACACTGAAATTGTTCACAGTATAATGTGTTGTTCATGTTGTTAATGTTTGTGCACTTATGCTATTAAAGTTTGTGCACTATATATTGTTTTAGAAGTTTGTGAACTTAAATTGTTCGCAGTTTAATATGTGTTTTTCATGTTGTTAATGTTTGTGCACCCGTGTTGTTAATGCTTGCGCACCTATGTTGTTAAAGTTTGTGCATTGCGTTTTAAAAGTTTGTGCACTGAATTTGCTCACAGTATAATATATTTTTCATGTTGTTAATGTTTGTGCACCTACATTGTTAAAGTTTGTACATTGAAATTGTTCACAATATAATATGTGTTTTTCATGTTGTTAATGTTTGTGTGCCTACATTGCACTGAAATTGTTCACAATATGATATTTTTTTCATGTTAATATTTGTGTACTTACATTGCACTGAAATTGTTCACAGTATGATATGTTTTTCATGTTGTTAATATTTGTGCACTGGTGTTGTTAATGTTTGTGCACCAGTGTGATTAATGTTTGTTCACCTATGTTGATAAAATTTGTGCACTGAAATTGTTCACAATATAACATGTATTTTTTATCTTGTTAATGATTGTGCACACATGTTGTTAATCTTTGTGTACTTACATTGTTAAAGTTTGTGCACTATTATTTTAGAAGTTTGTCCACTGAAGTTGTTTACAGAATAATTTGTTAATGTTTGTGCAATAGGGTGACTAATGTAAACTGATAAGCGCAACTAGTTATGTAAATCGCGTGTGCACGTGTGTTTAAGGGAAACGTGGAGATCATGCTCAAGATTTGTGGTTGGTGAAGTTGGTAGTGGAGCCCAAGCATATTTAATGTGTTAATGACAATACAGTGTCAAATTTTAAGATATACATGTAATCGTGTTTTTAAAACATTACCCCTCATTAACTCTTAAATAATGTAAGTCAACGTTTTAAAATTTTAAAGACTATGTTTTCACATAAAAATCGAGTCATGCTATACGTACACCAAAAAATATACACCATACATACACCCTATACTTATACACATAAAGTTTGTGTTTTAATGTCTGTAATGTTTGTGCACTTAATTAAGTATTATTGAGAATATCATCTATAAGTTTGTAATGTTTGTGCACTCATGAGAATAAAGTTTGTGCATTATTAATGGTGTATGTATGAGTGTATAAAATTAGGTGTACGTGTAGCATTTTTGATAAAAATCACTTAAAACATCGAAATTTCTTTTAAGAATTAACTTGACTATTAACCCATGCAAATATGATAAAAACAACCCAAAACAATCACCGAATGCATCGCAAACCCTAAATAAATTTGCAAAGTAAGTGGCCAAATGGCAGTGCGATGGAAGAGATACACAGGAGTTTAGAAGTTACTATTCACTTTACCACACCACACCATACGGAAGAAATTTAAAACGCATGAGATTACTCTCTCTCTCTCTCTCAATTCCTTTATCTATCTACTTCATTAATATCATTAAGTCCCTCCATAAATGCTTTTACACCCTCTCAATACCCTATGCAATAACTCCTCTCTCTCTCTCTCTCTCTCTCTCTCTCTCTCTGTAGCTGCCAAATCCTCCCTCTTCGGCCCCTCCAACCTTCACCCTTGACCTTCAGCTTCCTCTTAAAACCCACCCCTAACAGCTAGCAGGTGCAGGTCTCCATCACACCCACTGCATGCCCTACATCAACCCTTCCGGTTCCCTCACAAACACACATACCAGATAGATATTCTCCGGTGACCCACCCCACAACAACGCCTTTCAACAATCTCGATCCCAGGTTCCTCCTCCATCAACTCCTTTAAGATCCCCCCCTTCTTAATTGTATTTTGTGTGTGTATATATGCATGTTTCCTTTCCTTTCCTTTCTTACGCATACATTATACATCTTTGACTTGCATAATCTCAACTAGTCCCATCCCATTTGTTACGGTTATGTGTAGTAGTCATTGGATGAGAGATAGAGATAGAGATAGAGATAGAGGCAACCTGTGGGTTCACACTCGCTCGCCTAGCTAGCTAACGTCAACCTTTTCACACTGTCAAACTCTTTCCCTATTTTGTCTCTTCTTATTCCCCTTTACTTTGTTTTATTTTTCCTATTTTTTTTTCATCCCTTAATTTTAAAGTCCTTGCATGTAAGAGAGATGTATTAAAGCCAATGACATCCAAAAGTCATTTGTGTCCTTTTGCAACTTGGGAAAGTCTAATCTAATCTAATCTAATAATATTTGTTGACAGTTCTGTTACGGACACTGCCTAATAATTAACTGTACCAATTCGGTCCCCTCCTCACACAAGCAAGCCCCTTGTAATCATACACACAAAGTGGAAGCAGATGCTTTGTAGTATAACTCCTCTCTCGGGTTTGCTAAGCGGTGGCCAGCCGGGAAATATGCATCATCCACACACACACTTATTGCTTCCCATCATTTTCCGGAGAAAGAAAGCGTTTGATTTTTGTTTGCAATCACTCATCTTCATTCAGCCCTAATCTAACAGTTTCCTTTCCCTCCTTATGAAACGCAGAGAGAGAGAGAGAGAGAGAGAATCTAACATTTTCTTATAATGTATGTATTTAGGGTGCCGTGTCATAAGATAATAAGGATAGAAAAAGCTCTCTCTTTCTTTCTACCATGCGTAGTGATATATTGTCTGCGTATTTCGTAAATAGAGTGTCTAGTATTCGACTTTCATCCCATCCTTCCTCAACTTTAACGGCTTTTTGAAACACTCTTCTCACTCCTGAGCCGACTTAATATATAGTAGTAGTTCTTATCTTGGAAAAGAAAAAGCTTCCGAAAAATCATGTACCTTTCTTGGTCTTCGATGATGAAAGCTTTGCCGAAATAGTACCAATATTGTCTGTCTAACTCCTTTCACTGCTTATTTTATTTTGGTTAAAGCAAACAACTGCTTCTTTGTCTAATTCCTGCTGCGGCATGCAGAGTAAAGAAGAACATATCGTGAGGCTTCTGAAATTTAATAAGGAATAGCGTCAATGATGTTTCCCACAACAAACATATTTGATTCTCACCACCACCACATGATGCTTGATATGTCATCCAACAAGGCTTCCTCTGAGAGTGAGATGTTAAGGGCCAGGGTCGATGAGGAGTACGAGATCGGCGAAGAGGCCATGGACGCTCCTTCCGGCGACGACCAAGATCCCAACCAACGACCCAAAAAGAAGGGATACCACCGCCACACTCCACACCAGATACAAGAAATGGAAACGTATGGATGGCCCCTCCATTAATTAATTTGTTTCACTACCAACTTTACTCTTTTTATTGTCCAAGTTTTTTGCTTTGATTAATTTGTTGGAGTTTCACTTTGACAGTTTCTTCAAGCAGTGCCCTCACCCAGATGACAAGCAAAGAAAGGAGCTGAGCCGTGAGCTGGGACTAGAGCCGTTGCAAGTCAAGTTTTGGTTCCAAAACAAGCGCACCCAGATGAAGGTAAATCATCTACTCAATTCCTTTAACTTTTAACTTTGAACTAGAATTTGGGCTTGGCTCAAATCAAATTTCTTGTTGCGCCATTGTATATGCACGCATAGGCTCAGCATGAACGGCATGAGAATGCAATCTTAAAGGCTGAGAATGAGAAGCTTCGTGCCGAGAACAGCAGATACAAGGAGGCCCTAGGTAATGCAACATGTCCCAGCTGCGGAGGCCCAGCTGCTCTCGGTGAAATGTCCTTTGACGAGCAGCACTTGAGGATTGAGAATGCTCGACTCAAAGAAGAGGTTGGTACCTTGCACTTACTAGCTTGTACCGCAACAACGAACCTTATTAATTAATTCATGCTTCTTTTTGGTTTTTTTTCTCTATTTTTTATTTTCATTCCATTCTTATTTTTCTGCATTCATCAAATTAAGGAAATAACATATATAAAAAAATAAAACACAAACCAGGACCTTTTTGTTTTCACATTTTCTTCTTTAATGAGAAATTTTTATATTTTTTATAGAGAAAATCTTTCTCATCTTTTGCCCACATATTTACTCTTCAATCTTTTCTTACTTGTATATTCTTCATTTAGTTTAAAGAATTAAGATATTTTAGGGACGATGAAACTTTTTCTTCCTAAAAATTTAAAGAATGACTATTCCTTTACAAAATTCAAAAAATAAACTGCAAAAAGTAAAAAACAAAAGAATCTAAACATAAACCAAATTTTCAACCCGTGAAGGATTATTTATATTTTGCCTCTCATTTTCTTCTTTTCTTTGGTGGAACTAACTAAGCTTCCTCTTTTCCTTTTTCAACACTTTCAGATTGATAGGATTTCAGGAATAGCGGCCAAATATGGTGGAAAGCCAGTGGCTTCTTATTCCAACCTTTCATCTCATAACAACAACCATCGCATGCCTTCCCGACCCCTTGATGTTGGAGTTGGCAGCTATGGAGCACAGTCAGGTGGCATGGTGGGAGAGATGTACGGCGGCAGCGACCTTCTCAGGCCGCTCCCACTTCCCGCCGACACCGACAAACCCATGATTGTGGAGCTCGCGGTCGCGGCAATGGAAGAACTCACAAGGCTAGCTCAGGTTGGAGACCCTCTATGGGTCCCCGGAAACCACCTCAGTGAGATTCTAAACGAAGAGGAGTATTTGAGGACTTTCCCTAGAGGTATAGGTCCCAAGCCCTTGGGCTTAAGATCTGAAGCCTCAAGGGAATCCGTGGTGGTTATCATGAACCATACTAAACTTGTTGAGATCCTCATGGATGTGGTGAGTAAATCTAATCAATGTCTTAAAAAGTAATGAATAGAAAGTTACTGTACTCTTTGAATTTTTCTAGACTCAGAACAAGGGTTAATTTCAGAACCAATGGTCAACTATGTTTTGCGGCATTGTATCAAGAGCGTTGACGCTTGAAGTCCTCTCAACTGGAGTGGCGGGAAATTACAACGGAGCCTTGCAAGTGGTATTGGATCAGTTTGGTCAATTTATCTTCCATATGTCCAAATTTGTATACATATATAGATGCAACATTTTGTCTAACAGAGGAATTTTGTGCTTGTTTCAGATGTCAGCTGAGTTCCAGGTGCCTTCACCACTAGTCCCTACCCGTGAGAACTATTTCGTAAGGTACTGTAAGCAGCATCCAGATGGGGCATGGGCAGTGGTTGATGTTTCCTTGGACAATCTTCGGCCAAGTACTATCTCAAGAAGCCGAAGAAGGCCCTCTGGCTGTCTCATTCAAGAATTGCCCAATGGGTACTCCAAGGTGTGTGTATATATATATATATGTATGTCACATTTTCAATTGACAAGTCAGTTAAATTGTTAACTTGTTTTAATTGTGTTCCTCAGGTTACGTGGATTGAACATGTGGAGGTGGATGACAGAGCGGTGCATAATATTTATAGACCTCTAGTCAATTCCGGTCTTGCATTCGGCTCTAAGCGTTGGGTGGCTACATTGGACAGACAGTGCGAACGTATTGCTAGTTCTATGGCCTGCAACATACCAGCAGGGGACCTATGTGGTACGTCACATACCAACCTTCTTATTTTAATTTATACTGAAGGCTAGAATTGAGTTTGAATTCTTTCTTTCTTTCTTATGCACACACGCAGTGATAACGAGTCCTGAGGGGAGGAAAAGCATGCTGAAGCTGGCAGAGAGAATGGTGATGAGCTTTTGTACTGGTGTGGGTGCCTCTACCGCACATGCTTGGACAACTCTGTCCGCAACTGGGTGCGATGATGTCAGGGTCATGACCAGGAAGAGCATGGATGACCCTGGCAGACCCCCTGGTATAGTCCTCAGCGCTGCTACTTCTTTCTGGCTCCCTGTCCCTCCAAAGAGGGTCTTTGATTTCCTTCGAGATGAAAACTCTAGAAGTGAGGTATGCCTAAGATTTCTCCCTTCTCAAAAAAAACTCTTGTTATTTCTATCACTGTTTTGTGTCACCTAAAGTGCTTTTGAAATATGTATATAAAAGTCGTACAAATAACATTATTTATTTATAATTCAGTACAGAAGTAACAAAAGGAATATATCGATGTTCAAAATATTGTTACTTTTGTTTTCTTTTTTCCATTAAAATTTAGTTTGAAATGGTGATAAATGTTTTAGGATGAAAATTTTACTCAATTTAACTTGTAATTGGGATATTTAGTTATTAAAGTACTTGTCCACGCATTCAATTGAAATTACAGTGGGATATTCTCTCCAACGGGGGCCTAGTTCAAGAAATGGCACACATAGCAAATGGTCGTGATACCGGCAACTGTGTCTCTTTACTTCGTGTCAATGTAAGTCCCTTGCTCATCCTTAGATTATATAATCTCATTAACAAATATACTCTGACACATTTTTTTGTTAAATAAATACAAATTGTAGAGTGCAAATTCCAGCCAGAGCAACATGCTGATACTTCAAGAGAGTTGCACTGATTCAACTGGGTCATGCGTAATTTATGCCCCCGTGGATATCGTTGCCATGAATGTAGTCCTGAGTGGTGGGGATCCAGATTACGTTGCCCTGCTTCCCTCTGGTTTCGCTATTCTCCCTGATGGGCCTGGGCCCAACAACGGAGGCCCAATACTTGATGTTGGGTCTGGAGGTTCCCTAATCACCGTTGCATTTCAGATCTTAGTTGATTCAATCCCAACAGCAAAGCTATCTCTAGGTTCAGTCGCAACTGTTAACAGCTTAATTAAGTGCACGGTTGAAAGGATCAAAGCTGCAGTGATAGGTGACACCACCTAATTTCAGAACCATCTTCATGCTTGCACATGGTAACCAGTACTCAATATTTTAATTTAAGCTAATTTATTAAAGAAAAATACTATAATATCAAAATTTTTGTCTGGACTTAATTGTTAGAATGATGTGACATTAAATTAATAAGTGGTTTGTACTGCTTTATTTCATCCAATTATCATCTTTGTTTTCTATTAAAAATTCTGGCAGTCTAGTATGACTATTTATTAAAGTAATATTTGTGTTCTAATAAAATGAGGCAAGTGATATAACTAATTTACTACCATTGCTGTGTTGCAGTTAGGAAGAAGAAGGATAGAGAAAGATGACAAGGTTTAGAAGTTGGAGCATACTAGTTTGTTTTCAGAACAAGAGGGGAACAAGTCAATGAACGAACCTTAGAGTGTCTTTTCAGTCCTGTTGGACTTCGAAGGATCTTGGGTTCGGGTATTGACTTTCACCGCTGGAAACGAATGTTGTTTCATCAGTCAGGCCTTGATAACGTTGGAATTTACCTTTGTTATTTACTTTTAGCGTAGACTTTTCGCCTTTTATTGTAGACTTGATGACTTGAGCTAACTCCCTCAAGTGGTTTTAATGGCGTTGTAATGTAACCTTGAGCAAATTTTCTTTAATTTTCTCATTTTTAGCGTTTCTTTCTTGTTGACACATGACAGAGTTTTTTTATTATTTGCTAAAAACTTAAACCCAAGTTATTAATTTATTTAACCAATTGTAACTCTAGTAGCGTAACTAGTAATTCTTGAATGAAAAATGTGCTGATTCGAAAGCGGACGAGTGATGCTATAGTGGCGCATTCTTGAATTGAAATATATTTTCTTCACCTAAAAGTTATTCTTCAATCTAAACAGCGTCATACCTCTTATATTTAGTGTGTTTCAAATCCTTTAATTTCTTTTGAACGAAATCTAGCGTATTGCTTACGAGATTTTCATTTTAAGGTAGCCCCATTAACATAGGACTCTTACATTATCACTATTTAAAAACACTATTTATGACGACTATGAGTCTCTTAAAAAATTACACCCTAAAATACTAATTATTATTGGAATGATAGAGATCTAAGTCCTTATATGATCTTCCCCTAAAGATAAAACCCCCCAAAATGAGATTTGGTTCATTGTCACCCCTACGCAGGCTTAATATTAATGGCCATTCCACGGTTGAAACAAAATAAACTCTTGTACCTACTTTGTACCATTGTCAGAAATTTTACGGTGGAAAAAGTTTCTTGGGGGAAGGATTGATATTTATAGGATCGAGTCCTAACTTTTTACCTATTTATTTTTTTAATTATTTTTAATTATATATTTATTAAAATTTTATTAAAAATATAGCTGAAGATGATTCAGAGAACAAATAGATCAAAAATTAAAAAATCCTAAACATCACTCAAAATATGACCCACTTCTTTATACTAAGGTCATTTAACACTTTTATAAAATGTCACCCTTGAAAAATCCAACCCCTGTTTACTCCCAACCAAACATATTGTATGTTTGAAAAATCGATAAACTAAATCACATAATCAATGTTGGCAACCTTAAAAGTGAATTTCTTTTCATTTTAAGGCCCCAGAATTCTTTCGGAAACTCTCATGCTCAAAATCTAACGCATCAATAGCCTAAAATTAAGCCAATTGTTCACTACTAGCTACTTCCTTTTTCCTGATAATATTTATAGATGCCTTTGTGGTATTTCCTGAATTAATTGACCCTTTTTCTTCACTACAGTCCACAAGTGACGTGATGTAAAAAAATAAACTAATTATTAATTAAACCAAGGTGGTTTCTGTCTTTCGGGTTATTTATTCTATTAAATTTGCTCGTTTTTAAATATTTTTAAAATTAAACTCATTCAACTTTGTATCATTTTATGTTCCATATGATTTTGACAAATTTTAGTCAAATCATTAAAATAATCAACTTATAAAATATTTAGAAACTTAAGGGTTATTTGAGTTTACGGTAGATTTATTCACAAATCAATTAAGTTCAGTGTATCTATTGAACAATACTTTGTGTTTCAAAATAGCTGTCTAAAATTCAAATTTGTACGGCTTTAAATTAATCAATTTATGCCACTAGGATTAGTATGGTGGCGAGGAGTTTTGGTAGTATACATGAGTTCTTAAGTTCAAACTTCATTGACTGTAATTTCAAAAATACTAAAAAAATTATCTATCAATTTCAAATATTAACATAGTACTCCCTCCGTCCACTTTTTGTTGTCATTTTAGACAAAAATACACAGTTTAAAAAACAATTTAATTGATACTAAGATAGAGAAACTTTAGAGTGCATAAACAAAATTAACCTTGAGAAAAAAATGCGTTTAATATTTTCTTAATTTAATCAAATGACAATTAATCTGAATAAATTTTTATTTAAAAAATGACAACAAAAAATGGATGGAGGGAATATTAATTTTTCGATAACATTCTTAACTTAATTGTTCTTATTAATGATACCATATAATAACAAAGAGGGTAGCATTGATTATGCTTATTAATTTTTTTTATGTAAGATTGTGCTTATTAATGATTGCATATAGAGATAATTTCATCTACTTAACTTATTTTGTACCATTACCAAGATTATTTAATTTAATTTGTGTGTTAACTGCAAGTTGTTACTATATTTTGAAATGGAGAGTAACTTGTATAGTAATTGATGCTACGCTGTTAGATTCGAATTTATTATAAGAAATTTTGACAAAAGAACAAGGCTGATTGTTTGATGAAATATAAAATTAGTATGATTGACTTACCCATACAAATATTAAATATTCAATTACGGGTTAAATTTGACTGCCACGTAGATGATTGGATGAAGTAGTCATGACATTCAATCAGATTGTATAATTTTCTTCTGGCTTGTGAACGTTATAAGTGTTACGGAACTCAACATAAATTTTCATAAGACTTATAAGTGTTACAGAATTAACATAAATTCTCATAAAGCTTATGAACATTACAGAATTCTAATAACTCACATTTAGGTAATAAAAGAGTGGCTCTTGCTACTCTACAAAGTACGTTTTAATACCATTATCACATCATATTACTCATACACTGACTTAGACGTTGAAGTGATTTTTACAGATATTACCTCCATCGGATCATCGATTAGACCACTTTGTGACACTTAGGCGCTTATAGCAACTAAAGCCTTAGGGAAAGAAAAGAGATCTGTTATCGTCAGCCCTCTATCCTCTATATTAGGCTAAGGCGGCTATCAAGTAATCCTAATAGAATCTGCCCTTGAATTTTCGCGTTTGGTTTGCAACCGGCCAACCGTTGGAATTCCTGTCTTATTGGCCGCTCTTGGCGCTTTGCCATCAACTTCATTGTGTGGTACTGCGCGGAAAAGGTCTATCCTAATCGTGTTTTCAAGCGTTATGCTCTCCTAGGTGAATAAAATTTATGATTCACCTGTTCTGAGGAAGAGATAGAATATCTCATTTTATTAGCATATCAGATGTAGCATTAGTTCTATCAAACTATGAAAGGCGCCACTGCGGGGAATTAGGTGTCGAGCCTTTCATATGAATCTTCCTATAGAAATTTTTAATAAGAGGCCTAGCGATCTACAACCGAGTCTTCTTCACGTCGAAAACAGTCTATGACTCCCGAGATCTTGAGAGTTCTTGTGCCTTATATGAGGTAAAAATTGTAAGTTATATCGGTTCGTCCAAATTGTTCGTGACACATACCATATATATCATTTTGACAAATAATTTTGGGGAATTTTTTTTTTTGAAATGTTGCTAATAGCATTTTCCTAACTTTTAAACGTGCTAAATCTTATCCAAGTAATAATAACTTTTTGTTCAAAATCGAACTCCCAAGAAAATTAAGTCTCTGATTTACTTTGGTTATAAAATTTGTCAACACCAAACTGAATACGATCGAGCAATAATTATAGAGTGGTGCTATGTGTACACCTAAAAAAGTACTAACATACAGTCACAAAAATTTTTAATACGCCCTAGCTCACAAACAAACCAATTTCTCCCAAATCTCTGTACAAGGATTTGTATTTCTCTCTCTTATTAAAAATATTTCAATCTGTATTTTCTCTTTCCAATTTCTCATGCCCGTCTCTCTTTCTTTTCTCTCTCCAATCTGTATTTGGAGGTGAGGGAGGACGTAAACGCCGTTTAGGGCGACGACGTGAGGGAGAGACGACAAGAACATACGTGATTGAGAACGTGAATGTTGTTTGGGATGCCGATTGAAGGACGTGACGGAGGAGGAGAACGGATTTGAAAGTCATTGACAGCGGCGTAGCAGAATACGTGAGGAGGCGACGTGAGGGATATGAAAACAAAGAGAGAGGGAAAAGAGGCAACGTGGTGTGGAACTGAGGGAAAGGAAACAAGATTGGAGAGAGAAAAGAAAAAGAGAGAGAGAGAGAGAGTGAAAAATTGGAGGGAAAAAGAACATATTGAAATATAATTAATAGGAGAGAGAAATACAAATTCTTGTATGTATAAAAGGTTGGTTAATTGTTCAGTGGCACCAAATTTGGTGTACACTGAAACTTTTTGATAATTATATTAGTTTTGCTATTTGTATATTCAAACAATTACACCCTTTGTCCACCACACTGAAAATTAGACATTACAAATCAAATAAATAAGTATTACAAAATAGATAAATAAACATTATATCAAACATATAAACGAGCAACATACACATGTTTGTACACGCACAAAACAGAGAAACAAATATTATTCAAGCAATATTAAAGACACGTGTGTCCGTGCATGCATAAATGTTTTGTGACAATATTTATTTATTTTATAATATTTATTTATCTATGTAGTGCACACAAAATTTTAACTTTTGAGATGTACAAATAATATTTTTGTGATTATAAATATAAAAAAAAATGAAACTTTTTTTTGGTGAAACACAACTGTATAAGAATTTTTCAAAATTCAATGATCATCAAAATTCAATCAGGGAGTTGGTGAAACAAATCAATGTAATAACGAGTAGCATGCAGAGCTAGGGCCCCTTAATTTGGTATTGTTTCTTTAAGAGGTGTGGGCTACCAAGGATTGAAGGTGATTCGCGCCTCAGGCATATGGTAGGTTAATGTAAATGCTACTAGTGTCCAAACATGAAATTCAGTCACTTTTATATCGATACCCCTTTATAAAAAAAAATAAAAAATAAAAATGAGGCATTTAAAGGGATGGGTAACAAAGCTATAGTGAAATCAAAAGGTTAATTGGTTAGATTAGGCAAACGCTTAAAAGTTAAAACAGTTATTTTCTCTCCTGACAGAATGAACGTGATGGCGAACACATACGTGCCTTTGAAAATCAAAAGCATTTATAAAATTGTGCTTTCATTTAAAATAAAACAGGCATTGTTTGTTGGTTCCTTTTGTGATGAACATTTGGTTTGACGATCCTTATGTAGGAACCATTACACTGAACATATCAGACTGTGAATTTCACTCATACTCAAGCAACTCATCTTTGCCTCTCAGTCTCTCACTTCTCTCTCGAGGTTTACTTTCCACAGTTAAAATACCGAAAATACTGTTTTAAATGCAGAGCAGTGAAAGCTCAGACAATAATTGCACATCAAAATGTACTCTATCTTCCTATGGTGCATGCCTTGAAAAAGTGAGAAATACTTCAATGTTTATAAGATACATTTAATATAAGTTTCACTTTTTCAACACAAAATTAATATTTACTCCTTTGATCTCCAATGTTAATCATTTTTATTTTTTTAGATTCATTGATAGTTTAATATATCTGAACACAAATTGTGTCCAAATACATTGAATTATTAATAAATCTAAAATAATAAAGGGGCTAATATTAAATAACGAAGAAAATATGGTCGATAATATCTTAATTTTGAGCACACATTAAATGTGTTACATGAATATGAAGTAGTGACTTTTGGGTTAGCAAAATCAACTCGTCTCTTGTCCCTTGTTTGTATTCCCTCCATTTTTTTTAGTTGTTCACTTTGTGTTGTGCACATGTATTAAAGAAATAATTAAAAAATATGAAAGTAAAAAAAAAACTATAGTACTTTACACAGTTGTCCTTAGTTAATGTAAAGATAATAAAAGTAGTTAAAGTTATTAGTAATATATAAACATGAGAAAAAGTTTTATTTAATAAGAGTATAATAAAAATAATTAATGTGATATAAATTTAAATTAAGATAAATAAATATTTATAAAAATATTAAAATAAAAAGTGGACTAAGGAAAAAAAAAAAACAGAAGGGAGTAATTAGCTAGTTAAGCCTTTCACTTCTACATTATAAGTGATTGTGAAGTTCTTGTATGCTGAAGGAGAAAATCTCCTCTTCCTCCACAATTCACTTTTCACCTTTGATTACTTTTTCTCTCTTTTACTCTAACTTTCTCAACAAAAATCAATGGCTCACATGCTGCAGGGAGGACATTACTTTTCCTCCATTGATGAAGGAAGTATATATGATATGACTCTATGAAGTAATATTATTAATTACATGCATAGAAATGTTAATATAATTTACTCTCTTCATTTTAAAATAATTATTTATTTATTAAGTTTAGACATCATTAATTATTTCTTATTTAAAAATATTTTTATTAAATAATTTTTATTTTTCATATTTATCTACTGTAATAATTCTAATCACTTATTAAAAATAAAAATAATTGAATAAAATACTATAATCTTTTCTTGTTTTCACATTTTTTAATATTCAGAGAAAATAGAAAAATATTTTAAAAGTATGGTCAACAAAATCCCTTGATGATACACGGTGCATGATGTGTAGCGATAATGTGCAGACATATACATGATCGGAAGCTTAAGAAAAGTAATCCAAAAATTAGAGGGAGGACGAATCCCAATGGGAAAATCACTGCTCAAGAAAAACTTACTCATAGCCTGAAGTATTACCGTACCGTTGCTCTGTCACATTACAGAGAAACCCGGCCGGGTACGCTATACATTAACTCTACCTAATACCTTACCTGCAGCAATAATATTAACAGTAACAAACATGAGTGAAATACACACCAAAGGCTGATGAAAATTACTTCAAGGTGATGGAGAGAGAGTGCAGGTTACTGCAGCTGCAGCGGATGCATGCAGTAATTAATAATTAAACAGTAGAAGTAAACAGTGGTGAGGACAGAGTGTTATATACATGGCACTGCTGCTCCGCAAGGAAAAGAATAGAGAAAAGAGCCGAGGATTTAGAAAATGCACGGGAGAGTACTGTCTGTGCTGCGCACCATGCATGGGAGAGACCTAAGAAGGGTACGCAAGGACGCACTGAGAAAAGAAAAATCAGATAAGTGATGATCATTTAATAGCGTTTGCCGGAAAGAAGTAACAGCTACTTCCATATACATGGAAGAGAGGGAGAGAGAAAGGACGGGAGTGGAGACATACGGAGTAATAGGGCTACAGGGTTTAAGTATGCTAGCAATTATAGGCTTTATCATTTCTGCAACTTGTCATTTTACTGGCAGTTACCGTTATTTTTCTAATGATTTACGGATTTACTGCCTGCTGGTCCTATAATTTATGGCTGCAATTGGGTCTATCTACCAATATTCAATTCAATTAACCTTTCGCCTATGCGCGTTTATGCTTCTACAAATTTGACTTTTTTTTGGGCAAAATTGATTTTATCACGTTTACCTTTTAGTTGAAATAATTTTGATGTAAATTTATCCAAACACTACAAGAAAAACGCTTATTACTGTCAGTTTTTTTTTTATTATCGTCGATTTTTTTGCTTTCCGTCGAACATACCGTCGAAAAATGAACTAACGGTAATAGCCTCGATAGAAACCTATTGTCATCGGATGTACATAGCCGACGGTATCTAGCGTCAGTTGTAACTGACGATAACGGTGGCCCACCGTGAACCAATTCTGACGGTAATTATATTAATATTTTATTCTGTATACCGTCATTAAAACTGACAAAAAATTTAATTATATTTATCCATAATTTATGACAAATTACCGACGAATAATACCAACGATAATTATAATAATATTTTAATCTGTATACCGTCGGTTAATACCGAAGAAAATTTGATGATGTATACATCATGCGTTCAAATATTACCGTCGGACCTTTATATATGTGGGTATTGTCCGACGGTAAAGATAATTAATTTTAAAAAGATATATTTTATTATTATTTTATTTTTATTATTATTTCAAATATTAAATTATTGTCTAATGTAATAAATTATATATTTAATAATATAAATATTTAATTAAATAATAAATTTAAGTAGATTAAAACAAATATCATGTCGTCTCGATTAATTTCAATCTGACAAACTATTTAAGAGCAAGCTGTTATATCGTGTACATCTCAGACTTTTTGTTTTAATTTTTTATCAAATGATAAAATACAATTTTTTTACATAAATTTCAATAAAACAAAATCATATAGCAAAAACACAAGCAACACTGAATCACAAACATTGGTCTAAAGACTCTAAACAGAATCATTTCAAATCATAACCAACACACTAAAAGGTACAAACTTTACAAAGTAATCAATGGAGGGTCATGGTTGAGCTAATCCAAAGTTCACATTTTTCATCCTTCAGAAACACTTCTAATCCAATTCATCAAAACCCCAAAATTACCACACACCAACAAATGGAAAACACAAAATCAAAAGGAAGAGGAGAATACAAATCTTTGGAGGGTGGCATTGGTGAACCAGGGAGAATGTGGACCAGGACGGTGCAGAGTGATGGAATAGCCACCTTCTGAAATATGATCTTTTGCACTCCTTAGGTGAGAAAGAAATGATTCTAACAGCCCAGAAGCTAGCATTTCACTTACACCACCAGCAGAAATAACAAGGTCACACCGTTAACACACAAAACACAAACACAAAGTCAAAAAATCACCATAAGAAAAGAAAATAAGAACACTCTATTTTGCTTATATGGATTGTGAAAGGTGAAGAACCTTGTTCTTGTAGTGGTGGCGGTGGATGTGGTTGTGGTGGTGGAGGAAAGAGGATGGGAGGAAAAAAAGGAAGGAGGAGAAGAGGAAGGAGGGAGAGGAAAGAAGAAGATAAAAGGAAAGGGGACATGATGGCAATGGGTCAGTGAAATTCGGTTAAGTAGATTTTCAGAACAATACCGTCAATTATTATCGACGGTACACAGGGCAAGTCCGACTATAATCGCTTTATCAAAACGCATTGTTTATATAAAAAAAATTATCGTCGGCTTTGTGTCAGAATTTCTGACAATACGAAATAATGGCGCGAAATTTTGGCAATTTTTCATTTTCGTTACCATGGGAAATATCCAATGATAACATATCTCATGCAAGTCACGTCATAGAACCTTAGAGTGTGCTCTCGTGTTTGTTAGTCTCGTGCGAGACAACAAACACCTCGCACAAAATGATGAGGGTTTACCATCAGAAACAACCGGTAAGACAGTACACCATTAAGATTTAGGGTTTAGATTTTAGGGTTACAGTTGTTGCCATCAGATTAATTTGGCAATAAAGACCTCAAACCCTAAACCCTAATTCCTAAACCCTAAATACTAATCCATAAACCCTAAACCCTAAACTCTATACTTGTTTTAATTAATCAATAGAGAAAATTTGTGAGAATTGCAGAAGAGGAGATTTAATTTATAGTGATCATTAAATTATTAAATTATACATAAGTTTTACCATTTATTTTAATAATTTAATAGTAAAAACATTTACTCTCACTTTAACAAGAAAATCGTAATATATTTAACCAAAAAAAAAACTACGCAAGTTCAAAGTCAAAATATATATACTAAAAAATTACACAATGTATTTAAAAAAATAATAATAATAAAACCTAATCTCCTAAGTTTGTAGCATCGTCGTCGTCATCGGGGCATCATCATAGTCAGCATTGTCCATGTTATCTTCGTCAGACGACATATCAGCCAACAGCCACTCAGGAGGCATCTAAGGGCCGGCTGAACTGCTGGATCCTACGGTAGATCCACCAAAGCATACCCACATCTTCTTTAGCTTCTGCTTCAGCTTCTCCTTGGCCCTTCTCCTCTTTGCCTCGTCATGCATCTACTTCGTCTTCATATTATGAAGCTCCTAGAGCACCTGCTCGTTCTTGACCGCCTGCATGTGCAACTCCTGATTCAGCTTTAACATACTCGTGGAGATCTTCTTGGTCTTGCGTCGGTGTCCTATTGGTAGCCGAAGTCGTCGATGGAGGGCCCCTGGTAGTAACCGAGAATTGTGTCCCCCAGCCGTATAGGTGGTTACAGCTCATACCGCCAACCACCTCGAGCCAAATCGCGTTCTCACGAGGTCTGACTTGGTACCCGAGGGCGCACTCTCAGCCAACTGAGTTTACGCAGCCTGAGATGCCTCCCCGAATGCAACCTACAAAAATAAAAAGGTTAACGATTATTATTATAGGAAATTAAAATCAACATTTATGTGGTATGTAATAAAACAATTAACAATTGTTAATACATCAGAATACTCACCGCAGTTTGTTGTGAACGGTCATCGATCCACCGAGACTTATCCGCCTTGGTGGTGTGCATCTCGTGAAACAACTCGGCTCCCGACCCATCTGCCAACGTTGCATACTCAGTTGTTTAAATATTAGTTTCAAATGTAAAGTAGTTATTTAAGTACAAAATTAAAAGGCAATACATAATTTTTGTATAATAAATTAAGGCGTGAAATTACGTATCATCAGCCGTGTCGACGGCAAACTCGTGGAGCCGCCAATGTGAACATTGCCCCCCCAACCCTGGGTGCAAGCACGCTTTGAGTTCTCAGACCTAGCTTTAAACTCGTATGAAGCCCAAATGGCATGAAGCTAAGCAAGCTGCTCAAGAGTCAACGAGCTCGGGTCTTTGTCCTTCCCCGAGCGAATGTCCCCCAGCAGCTGCTGGAGAAGACGGCCGACTAGATTACTAAAAAAATAAACTTATTTTATCTTCAGTGAGACTTGAACCCAAGACCTCTGCCATTTACAGTAATGCTTTATCCATTAGACTAGCATTACTTTTTGCAACATTTTATGCAATCATATTTATTAATATAATTTTATTATTTGATTTTTTAAAAAAAAACCATAATCTAAAGAGTCCCTAGGACTCTCCCACATTCACAGTCTCATCTCATCTGAATAATGTGAGAGTGTTTTGTTGACATTTTCTTTTTTATTTTTTGTTGGTCAAATGCCAAATATTCTGTTTATGATCTTACTATCACATACTAAGCAAGATAATTGGTGATATGCATAACAAAGTTGAGCAAACTTTTTTGGGATATGGACTTTGGTTTCTTACTGATAAAATCAATAGATGAAAATTTGATTTTCCTCTCACATAAAGGATATTCATGTTGCTCAGACTTATCTTTTGATCTGTTTCTTCATGGGCATACCCCAGCAGCTTGCAACTTTAGAGTTTCAATTCTTTATTGAAAATGTCTTTTTGATTCATATTGAATTTATATATACACTATTACTTGTTATATAGTAAATGTTATATATTCAGTTAAACTCTCTCCCTTCTCTCAAGAAATACCTTTATATATATGTATATATATTAGTTTTTTACTTTATAATATTATTATATTAAGAAATTAAGTTATTAACAAAAAATAATACTTTGTTATGATTATTTTTGAAAAATTAAAAAGTGCATATTTTATTTTTTTTTTTATTTTTTATTTTTTTATGATAAAAAAATACACAGATATGTCTATAACTGATATATGACATTTTACCAACAAAAAACAAAAAGAAAAATGCCAACAAAGCTCTATCACACCATTCACATGATATGAGAATGTGAGTGTGGGAGAGTCCTAGGGACTCTTTAATTAGATTAGGGTTTCTTTAAAAAGAAAAATTAAATAATAAAATTATACTAATAAATATGATTGCATAAAATGTTACAAAAAGTAATGCTAGTCTAGTGGATAAGACATTACTATGAATGACAGAGGTCTTGGGTTTGAGTCTCACTGAACTTAAAACAAGTTTACTTTTTTAGTAAACACAAATGAACATTTGTGAGTAGCCTGGCCCCACCCCTACTTGTGGGGGCACCTACATAAACATTTGTGAGTAGCCTGGCCCCACCCCTACTTGTGGGGGCACCTACATATAATATATATGTGTGTGTGTGTGTGTGTGTGTGTGTGTATGTGTGTGTGTATTAGTAATATTAAAAAAAAGTAAATAAAACCCTAAATATATTGCATATAAAATAAAACAAAAAAAAATTAACAATACTTACCCGCGACTTCCTCGCCTATGAGGAAGCATGAAGTGATGGAGTTGGTTGTGCCCTAGTATACATTAGATAACACATGAACAAGTCAACTGCGTATGTTTTTATGTCTATTTCTTTTAATTCTCAATTCAAAGAATAACATATGGATACATCTAAACTAAATATATAAAAAAATACAAAAAAGTACATATAAACTAAAACTAAATATAAAAAATACAAATTAAAAGTATCTATATAAAAAAACTAAATATATATAAAAAAAACACATATTAAAACTAAATATATAAAAAAACCAAAATATATAAAAAATACAAAACACTAAAAGTTAAACCAACCTTAGTGGCAGTGGTGAATGGCGGTCGTGACGGTGGACGTGGCGGCGGCGATCAACGGCGGTTGTGGTCCACTGGGGTTTGGCGATAGTAGTGGCCACGGAATAGGAGAACAGGAGAGCGGAGGAGGAGGGAGGAAGTGAGGAGGAGAAGATGTAAAAGTGACAGCGGACTCATAAAGGAGCAATATATATAGAAACATTACCATTAGAAATATCCGACAGTAATGAGACGACCATTGATGCCACGGGAAAACGTGTGCCCTCTCATTGTCCGTGCCATTTACCGTTTGAATTTTCTGACGGTTACGACTTGAACGTTACGCGCGTGGGATACACGCGCACCTGTTCATAAATTTAGACGCTTACCGTCAGCAAATTTCAACGGTAATATTCGAACATTACTCGCATTAATAACACGCGTGCCCGTTCGTAATTTCAGACATTATTATCATCGGATATTTTCAACGGTAACGGGTTCTATCACAACAGATAGGGAAAGGTAACTCTAATATTCGGTCGACCCTATTACCGTCGGGTATTTCTGACTGTAAGTCATTCGTCTAATGACGCGCCAATTGGCGCCAATTATGACCGCCGGTTCAAGTTCTTGTTTTCGATATTAATTGTGATTTAATTTAACCCGGATTGCCTTGCTTGAATTTACCGTCAGATCTTTTTTTTCGATGGTAATATCGTCGAATGGTTTTTTGACAGTAATTGGCCGACGGTAATATGCTATTTTGTAGTAGTGAAAAGTGATATTGAGTTGTTCTCAGGTTATTTAATAAATAAAAATTCACTATTTGGAACTAAAATAAATTACTTTTCTTGCATTTGGATAAATTTTATAAAAATAATTGGAATCCCAAAAGAAATTTAAAAGAGAGAAAGAAAAATTATTTAGGGTGTACAAAGGATGGATTGGAATCAAACTTAGACTTTATTTTTTTGATTAGGTCAATTCTTAGTTATTATTTGATCAAACTCAACTCTTTGGCTGTGTTTGGTTGGTAAGACAGGACTTCTAAAATATAGAGACTTTGGGACAAAGACATATAAAACACATGACTACAAGTTAGTTTTGTATTCTATTTGGTGATGATATATAAGACAAAATTTATTGTATCTGTATCATGTTTGGTGTTATAGTGACAAGACCTAAAAACATGACAAATTAAATGACTTAAAATATTTATTGAGCCTCCTTCTCACTCATTCATAACTTTATTAAAACTCTGTCTTTGTCATTATTTTTGTGTCCCAGCAAAACGGACGTAAAGAAAATACACTAATTTTCTCTTGGGTCACAAGTTTTTGGACTTGTCTCAATAGCCAAACAAAATTTTGTATCCTCGTGTCTCCGTATTTATATTATGTATTAGCAACTAAATGTAACATGCAACATTTGAGAACACATAGAGACTTGGCATTATACATATAATAGTTATAAAAAAATTATAAGTTATCATTGAGTTTTATGAAAAATATAACTTTTGAAGATATTATGCACGTATGGAGGTGTCCTCTCTTTTTTTTTTTTGGTTGAAGGTTCTTGGGATGACTTGGCTTGAAGGAGGGGTGATGTATATCCACCGCTGCGGTCGGCCATATTTTATCAATAATTACTATTTGTACAATAAAATTTGAATAATAATTATATTCTTTTATAAAAATTCATTATAGGGAGAGAAAATATGAACATGGTAAGACTTGTATTTTTGTGAGAGTTATATAATTGTTGTTCAAATTTTATTATATATTTAGCATTCCTCTATTTCACCTAGTGATTATGTGCTCGTGGCTGCCATTGTAACGTCCTTAAAAAAAATTGGGATGATACAACCCTTATCCGTTGTTGATTTCGGGATTTGTTTCGTGTTTGCAACGTTTATTTATATGTTGCCCTTTTCTAGAATGGTAGATCAATGGTGGTGATAGTGGTTTAGGTGGTGGTGTTGATGCCTCCTAGTGTGTGATTATTCGTGTTTGCCCTCCCCAAGAGTGATTAGGGAGACTTTGCTATGGCTGGTCTAAGGCTATTCTCGTGGAGGGGTTTTTGCAATTTGTATTCCCTGGTGCTCCAAAAAGGTCTTTGTGTGGAGCTGCATTTTTTATGTATAGTTTGCTAGGTTTGGCTGCGTTTTGTTGGGTTTGGCTATGCGTTTTGCTAGGTTTTGTCATGTTTTGCTGCATATTCGGTGTTCTTCGTATTATATATTCAGCTCTTCATATTTTGTAATTCGTATTTGATATTTCACATTTTGTTTTCGTGTTTCAAGTGTGATGTATCGCATTTTGTACTTTGTATTTTAAGTGACGTATTTTTGTGGAGCGGTTTAGAGGTTTGGCGAATGATTTTGCGTGTCAGTCTTCTCTTTCTCTCTTTTTTTTAGAAGTGGCTTTTATCCTAAATGTTCTTTCCTATTTTAAGAATGAAAAATATTTGGTTTACACCTAATAATCTGTCACCGTACACCAGCATATATCATATCAACTTTTGTATTTCTTTTTCTTTTCTCCGTCTCTTTCAGGCGCACAACACAATTGACTTTGCATTTTTTTTATATTCTTTCTCTTTCTCCACATAGAGGCAGACTAAGCGGGGGCGAGTATGGCCATGGGCCCCCACAAAAATAGAACTTTTTTAATAGTATATATAGTTAACTTTAAGTTATTGATACAATTAATATTTATACAGAGTTAATTATTGATGAGTTTTATGATTTAAAAGAGCGTTGTGTTCAACTTCGATAAAAACATAATATATTAATTTTTGTAATATGAAATATTTTTCTTTGACAAATATTATATTGTTTATTTGATGGTATTACTTTTTTTATTGGTCCTTGCATCATATTTTTCCTAGATTCGTCCCTACCTCTGCACTACTCCTCATCCTCTTCCTCTTCCTCTTCCTCTTCCGTTCGTCGCAGTTATCACACACTCGTTTTTCTTTGTTCTTCTTCGACCTTCATTATATTTATTCTTCTTATTATTATTTTTCATTCACAGTACAAAGCATGGACAATACGTGAGATCTGATGCTCCTCTTTCTTCTTCTTCTTCTTCCGTCGGAGGTTTCAACATCAATGTGACGAACGAGATTTAACTCATCAATTAAACTGTTGATCTAATTGCATCATATGTTTGAGCATTTATGTTTGTCATGTTTGTGCAATATGGTAGTAGAAGTTTGTGTAACATGCATCTTCCTTTTGTTTTCTTAAATACTAATTTGTGTTAATTACATGTTATGTTTGTGCATTTATATTTGAAAAGTTTGTGCGATATGATAATTAAAGTTTGTGCATTACTCATTCATTTGGTTTGGTCTTTTAGTATTTATTGTTAATTGTGTTAATATGTTTGTGCAGTAATGTGACAAATGTTTGCACTACTCATACTGCTGGTTTGGTATTTTAATATTCAGTGTTAATTATGTTCATATGTTTGTACACTTATATTGCATATGTTTGTGAAGTAGTGTGACAAATGTTTATACACTACTCATTCCCTTGGTTTGGTTTTTTCTTATTTAGTGTTAATTGTGTTCATATGTTTGTGCATTTATATTGTATATGCTTGTGCAGTAGTGTTTCAAATGTTTGTTTACTACTCATTCTGTTGTTTTGGTTCTTTAGTATTCAGTGTTAAATATAAACAGTTTATTTTTTATCATGCGTGTATGCATGCATTTGAGTAGCAGAATGTGCATGGTAGTAGAAGCAATTGGTTGAGGAACATAGGAGGTGGGTCTGAAACGTATTAAAATCATGGGTGATTGCAGGGAGCATATATTTGGGAGTACATGTAGCAATATTCTTCAAAAATTAAGTCTTTCTCCAATTGTTCGGGGAAAAACATTGACTTTAGGACATGTGCAAGCCAACTCA